>CM048745.1:702367183-702722183 GCA_026315105.1 Locusta migratoria | reverse complement strand
GGAAAAACTCTTGAACTGAGAAGACATTAATTGTAAGCTTGAATTTCTAGATTTTGTGAAAACACAGAAGCAAATCCACCACCTAAATCCGAACAAACTAAAAAAAGGCAATAAGTACCATGAAAAACAACAAACCCAGTGGAGAAGGCTTATTATGGCTGATCTAATAAAATTATAGCTAAACTTCAGATCATTTTCGAAGAAACATGGCAAACTGAAAAGATTCTAGAAGATTGGATAGTAGCTCTTGTCCATGGTTTGCACAAGAAAGGTGATATGCAAGACAAATAACTACTGAGCAATATCTCTGTTGCCAGTGGGTTATAAAATACTGTCAACAATATTACCAAATAAAGTAGAAGCAACACTTGAGAGAGTGAATTTAAGAAGGGCAGATCTCACCCTGAACAGATTTTGAACCTAAAATCCATAATCTGTCACAGAAATACAAACTCCAAGGACATAGTTGTAACTTCTACAGATTTTAAAACGACATTTGATTCAGTTGACAGAGAAACACTAGACAAAATGATTCAAGAACTTGGCATTCCAACTAAACTTGCAAACCTATTTCATGAAATGCTCAATACATTAAATCAAAAGTAAAGTTTTGGGGTGAAATATCTATTTCATTTAACATAATAACAGGTGTAAGGCACAGTGACATTCTGTCTCCAATCATATTCAACTGCCTCCTAGAGAAAATAGTAAGAGAATGGGGAGAAAAACTATATGAATATAAGCTGTCACCAATAAGACTTGGGACTAAGAACAAAGGTACTGAAATTCACTGCCTAGTACATGCAGATGGTTCTGTCATTATTTCTGAAAATGGTTAGATAGGATAACTGAAAAGACGTGGGAGTCAAGACTGGTTCCGTCTGACTGGTCGAAAGCAGTAATCATGCCAATTTTCAAACATGGAAACTGAAAAGATTGTAACAACTATCAAATTATCTCTTTAATTAGTGTTGTGGGGAAAATATTCTCAGGTATTGTTGATAGTAGAGTGCAAGTACTAGTTGAAGACAAGTTGGATGAAAATCGGTGTGGCTTTAGGCCTCTTCGAGGCTCTCAGGACCAAATATTTAGCTTAAGGCAGATAATAGGGAATTGTAACTACGTCTTATAGATCTATAAAAGGCTTATAACTGTGTTCCTAGGAGGAAGCTATTGTCAGTTCTACAACATTATGGAATAGGAGGCAAACTTCTGCAGGCAATTAAAGGTCTTTACGTGGACTGTGAGGCAGCAGTTAGAGTACACAGCAAATTAAGTTCATGGTTCAGGGTAGTTTCAGAGGTAAGACAAGGCTGTAACCTGTTACCACTGTTCTTCATGCTATTAATGGATCACATGTCGAAAACAGTAGACTGGCAGGGGAGGATTAAAATAGGTGAAAACAAAATATGCAGTCTCGCATATGAAAATGGCTTTGTTGTGATGGCAGATTTGATTGAATGGTTGCAATCTAACATTTCAGAGCTTGATCAGAAGAGTAAGGGTTATCATAAAAAGATCAGCATCTCCAAAACAAAAGTAAAGTCTGCGGGAAAGAGATTTAACAAGTGCCAAATAAGAGGAACAAAGTTAGAACAGGTAGACAGTTTGAAGTACCTAGGATGTATTTTCTCACAGGATAGCAACATAGTGAAAGAACTTGAATCAAGGTGTAGCAAAGCTAATGCAGCGAGTGCTCAGCTAAGATCTACTTCTCTTCCGTAAGAAGGAAGTCAGTACCAAGACTAAATTAGCAGTACACCACTCTATCTTGTGACCCACTTTGTTGCTTGGGAGTGAAAGCTGGGTGAATACAGGTTACCTTATTCCTAATGTTGAGATTACAGATGTGAAAGTAACAAGAATTATTGCAGGTGCCAATAGATGGCAACAGAGGCAGGAAGGTGTCCATAATGAGGAAATCAAAGAAAAACTGTGAATGAACATCATAGATGAAGCAGTTAGAGCGAACAGGTTGAGGTGGTGGGGTCATGTTACATGCATGGGAGAAGCAAGGTTACCTAAGAGAATTCACGTGCTCAGCAGCAGAGGGTAAGAGTCGAGGTAGACCAAGGAGCAACTGCGTCATTGAAATTTCTGAGGGGGTGGGGGGGGGGACAGGAGGTGGAAAATTAGTACTATTGGCCAGCCTGGGAAAGGGGGGGGGGCTTTAAAAGTAATTTACAAAATGTGAACTAAAAAACAAGAAACCAAAGTTTATATACAAAATAAATTTATCTTCCGTATCCAGGCCTAATATCTCAGGGGTGTGTGTGTGTGTGTGTGTGTGTGTGTGTGTGTGTGTGTCGGGGGTGAGTCATTGGCCAAGGGGGGGGGGGGCACCTCTGGTGGGATACATACTATGTATGACTGACAAGCAGTACTGAAGCAGCATGCTTGTATACAGATTAATTTCCTGTCATGAAGAGGATTAGCCAATTCTAGAAGCAGATGCTGCAAGAGGCATTCTCTATCATAGTATGTGCTACTGTCAAAGTTTTGAGACTGTTCATTTTTAGAGGAGTCAACTAATATATTGTTTCCTACAATATATGTCACTTAAAAATAAACCACAGAGATAAAATGAGAGAGATTCCAGCTTGTTTGGAAACTTGCTAATAACAATTATTTTTGTGAACTAATACTTTATTTGAACAGGAAAAGGAGGAAGTGGGAGTACCTCCAGCACACACTGTAAGATGACTTGAGTAAATCATGACATAGATGTAGATGCAAATATAGAGGAAAAGCACTACGACTTGAAGCAAGTCAACTGATGGTCGTCCTGGATACTGAAGAAGCACATGACAGGGTATGAAGGATCAAGGTATGGAAGTCCTTGGAGAACAGCTCAATACACAGACTATATAGAGGACCCAGGAAATGTATACAGAAATGTGAGCTGGGTTAAGGTAGGAGGGGAGAGATCAGATTGGTTGTAACAGATTAGTTTGAGGAAATGAAGTGTACTTTCATAATTAAACATCATTATGGTAATATATGACATAATGACACATAGTGACACAGGCTGCTTATATCACCTCACAACTGTGAACTACATTACACTAGCATTATTTCCCAATATTCCTCCTGACAGCTTTATAAGATGCTACCCAGCAGTTCACAAGTTAGTCTGTGTGTGTTCCAGTTCCAGTCAAATGTTCAAATGTTTATGAAGCTTATGGGACTTAACTGTGGGGTCATCAGTCCCTAAACTTACAAACTACTTATGAACTAACTTATACTAAAGACAACACAAACACGCATGCCTGAGGGGGGGGGGGGATTTGAACTCCCAATGGGGGAACAATCTCGCGCATCAGAACATAGCACCTCAATGCGCTCGGTTGGTCCACCGTGGCGTAGTTCCAGTCCACAAGTCTCATTGACAACAAGTGAGTTCTATATGTAAGAGTGCACTAACACAATACAATCAAACAATGTTTGTGTAGCAGATTTTTCATTCAACAGTGTTTTCTCACTGTGACAGAATGTGAATTCAGTGGTACTTTCAGTGGTTACCAAATAGTTCAGTTTCTCATCAGATCAGTTGTATTCCTTCATAAGCTGTTCAGTGCCTATTTATAACTTAGTGTGTATTCTTGGCATTTATAAGAGTTTGTGTTTTTTGTTTCCTGAGTTCCTATTTCTTCTTGTAGACTGCATGTACCTAAATCAGTGCAGGGTCTAAAAGATACACTTAACATTATATGATATAGATTCTAAACATAAGGCACCTTTCATGCAACAACATTAAATAATACCAACAATATGAAAGACCTACACAGGTGGTGGGTGAGGAGTGAAGATGACCTGTGGACGAGGCGGTGCCCACTCCATGGTTCCCCTAAGGGGAGTTGCTAGTTGCATATCCATATCTTCTGCTTCATCAGGGCTGATAGGCCAACTTGTTGGAAGCGGGAGTAACTGTGAAGAAAAAATAAAGCATTAATTAATATTGTAGCTTCCCAAGCCTTTAAGTTATGTGTGAAGAAACACACTTAGTTTTAGAATATGCGAGTTATTGGTAATGTAAATTCCCCCTCCCCCTCTACCCAATGTAAAACTTTCTCAAAATACCAGTTAAAGTTATGCACAGTTAGGCCTATATGAAAAACAAAATAATACAAATGTGAAGGTTGCTTCATGAATCTTGGTTTCTAAACACTTTCAGATAATCAGAATGAACACAAGATAGTGTGAAGAAATTCATAAATAAGTAAATAATAAAATTCAATTTGAACAACTGCAAGATTTGTGACAAAGTGGTACAAGGTATTCAGTGTAACACCTGAAATCATTGGTTCCACAAGTAATCCTCTAAAGCAAGCATAAATTTGTAACTGTTGACTATTTATAGTCATGTCCTGTGTGTGCAGTTATGCTTGCAAAAACAAATTTAGAGACATAAGAGAAAAGTACAAATTTATATAAATCAGAAAGCTTCAAAGAGATATACATGTTCTAAATAATAAATACACTATCTCTGAAGGATAAGTACGCATTAAAATACATATATAATAAAAATGCAAGTTTTACCATCAGAAGATCACAATAAAGAATCCAACTGAGGCCTAAACAAAATAGGCATGATTGGCTTTACCAAAACACATAAAATGAACATGAATCTAATTTCCAAAATCTTTCATCACAAAGTCAGTTGTAAATAGTAAGAAATTGAAAAGATATTTCAGTCTCATAATTGTGGTCTTTCAAAGGCATCATCAGAAAGTGCAGTAATAGATGTCACAGCAGTGAAAAAACGACTACAGAAGAATAAGGTGAAAATATATCGACAGTCCTGTACGTAGCACACTAAAACAATTGTTAAATTGTGTGAATAGCTTAAGTGTTTCTGGAATTGTAAAACATGGTGAAAACTTCAACTGTTTAACAGTGAACATTAAAGAAGAATGCTCGAATCTCACAAGTAATGATTGTATTGTGCTCATAGGTGGTGCTAATAATGTCTACAAAAACAAAGCCACTGCCTTTACTAAGAAGCATTTTACAGTTTGTAGTGCAACGAGTTGCACTACATACCTGTATCCCGACAGAAGATGGCGAAAAACATTTATTTTGAGGATTAAGGTCGGAGAGTAAGTACTGCCTCGAGTTTTTGTCTGCCCAGGTGGACGGTCAAGGAACACACTTGCCGTTCCTTCAAGGAGAAAACGTGGTCAAGGAATGCTGAGAATTCAAAATGTGGTACTCCATGAAATAGACTGTGTTAATAAAAGAATATTTTTTGTTTTGTGTACTGTACTGAGGGATTCTGTGTTAAGAAATGAACAAACAACTTAACATGTACGGAGCTTAAGCATTGTGGCTTTTTGATTGTATTCAAAAGTTTAATAAAATGTTAATCAACTGTTAATATATTTCATGCACAAGACTATACTGCGTATGAACTGCCCGATTTCTCTTTCCCTGATCTATGTCCTGAGAACAGTCTTCGAAAAATAAGAAGGCCGAGTATTTAAAAGAAGATGTACAATTTGCAGGAGGAACAGACTAGATGGGCCTTCAATTACATTTGCAGCTAAAATAGGGAAGAACAAACTATACAATATGGATTACACATTTCCAGAAAAATAAATAAATAAATAAATAGAACCTTCGTAGTGTTTGGAGTTCTTGCCAAGCTGTTCATGGTCACTCACACATACTACAAGTTCTACCACTTCTGCAATTCACCAATGTACTTGTAACAACTATGCCTCTAAGTTATGACCTACCAGCCTTGTCATGTGTTAATGAAGAAATTAAGAGTTACCAATCAGAAGATGAAAAGTCTCTGAGCCAAATTTGTAAATGTCAACTTGATAGACATCAGTAAGTATGACAAACTGTTTCACTAGTCGTGGAATGCATCTCAACAAGTATTGTCAACAGATGTCAGATTCTAACATTAGTAATGCTGTCAGAGAAATATCTTTCAATGAAAGTAGTAATAGTCTGTTATTGTGCTTGGCTCTCCTTCACAGGGAAACTAATATAGTAGACCAACTCCCATGGAATTTGGTCCAAAAGAAATGAAAAATGTGAGATTCACTTGTGAATTCTAACAGAGCAGTCACTATGATCTGAAGTGAAAGAAAATTTTAATTACTTGAATGAGGAACTAGTATTTGGAAGCTGCTGGAATGAACCGTTAGAATATGGCATATCAATTATTAGCATATATCACAACCCTGAATACCGGGCCACTTGCATATTTCTAGACGAATTTGAAATCTTGTTGGTATAGGTTGCAGAGGTAAAATGTCTAATTTGTGCAGATTTCAACACAAATGTCAGAGATGATGACAGATTTGCCACTTCTCTGAAGGACCTGTTTTCTACAAATGGCCTACTTTGAACTTCAGTGAGTACACCAGAGTAACAGCAACTTCTGAAACATATGTAGATAATATTGTGAGCAGTTATTAATTATAATGCAGGACACAAAGATTTGTTCTAGTATTTGGAAGATCTGACCATTCAGCCCATTTTCTCAGATTGCCAATTTTAGATAAAACAGAGAGGCCTAAAGTGAAAAGAGGTAGGTACTCCAGCCAAGGAAATGTCAGCACATTTGTCTTAAGGCTGAATGAAACCACCTGGTCATTCAGTAACCAGTGTTCACTAATCACAAACTACAACTGAGCACTCAGAAGCAAAGGGGTGTTAAGTGCTAAAATTGAAAATATGCAGTTAGAGCATGCAAATGGAAGAAGAGATCCCATTTTATGTAGTGGCAAAGGAATATAAGTAGATTTATTGACAGGTGCAGCTATTTGACGAGTTTTCTAAAACCTACTTAATCACTCCAGTTATCTGTTCGGAGGAAAACTGATGTAAGTCACTTTCACCTCTATGCCTCCAAGTTGTTTGCCAACTTTGCAAGTCAGATATATATTGCAGCAGTTTCTAGAGGCTGTTTATCAGTAATGTTTGTGCGGTTACTGGAGAAGAGTTCTGAGGAACAATTTTATACAATGAATGAACAGGAGATCAGTGACTGTTCACTCGACAAAGATGCAGGTAATTATTTACTACATTAAAAATAAAATTTTCTTTGTATACAGCATAGACATAACCTACACTCTTTCCATAACTTTGTACTTTCTTTGTTTATATATTTTGATGACAATAATTGGAGTTTTCTAGGCAAGATTTCCTGATAGATTAATAAAACCGCTTAATTCAGAATTTTTGTTTCAGACGCTGTTGATGATATGGACAAGGGCCAAAATTACGTTCCACAACAAGACACTGACAATGATGACTCTGAATATGAGATTCAAGGAAGCAATGA
Source organism: Locusta migratoria (assembly GCA_026315105.1). Classification (NCBI taxonomy): domain Eukaryota; kingdom Metazoa; phylum Arthropoda; class Insecta; order Orthoptera; family Acrididae; genus Locusta; species Locusta migratoria. Next base: position 702,714,883 of record CM048745.1, on the reverse strand, counting down.
AAGTACAAAGACAAGATGGCATTTAAGGCATGAGAACACTTGGAAGAGGAAGAAAGCAAAACTAATGTGTGATTCTGGTGTAGCACATGCTACTGCTAACAGAAAACTAGTCCCTGAAAAATCAGTGCAGTCCTATGATCATAAGTGCCGATATCAGTGCTCTGAGATTTCAGAAAGTGAGAGAAACAAAGCGTTTGAGGAGTTCTGGGGCCTAGAATCATGGGTGTTGTTAACTGCATTTATAAATGGAAGCATGGGATTACGTGCACAAAAAAGAAAATAAATAAATAAATGTCAAAACTTGCCCAAAAGAACAAGCAAACGAGTGTGTTACGAAAAAGGGTATCCAAGTTATTCTTTTTAAAACACTTGACAAAAGAGGTAAGCACAGTCCAAAAAATAAAATGTGTGATGGAGTAGTACAACATGTGAAGAAGCCCATAGAATTATTCCCCAAGGTTACGAGCCACTATTCCAGGGCAAAACATCCACAGACGAAGTACCTGGAAAGCTCGTTAAATATAAGGAATATGTACAACTTATACATTGACTGTTGTAAGAATGACAGGATAAATCCAGTGAAAGATTCGTTTTACAGGCATTTCTTTGTTACCCATTACAATCTAAGCTTCTAAGCACCACAAACGGATACATGCAATAAAAGTAATAGTATAGACATGAAAATTAAATCTGGAGAGAATGAAGGAAACATTGAAAGGAGCAAGGCTGAAAAGGAGCATCACTTGATTGCAGATGAAAATGCAAAAACAGCTAAGAGCTTAGCTCAGAAAAAGGCAAAGGGAAACCCGGATGTTGCTATATGTTTTGATCTGCAGAAAACGCTGCCTTCTCCAACGTTAACCTGTAACAAAGTATACTACTCAAGGCAGCAATACACGATATTGCTTAAAAAACAATGCCACTATGATGATGTAGGAAGGGTCTCAGAAGAAGTTGGATCCTGTTTACTTAAGTAAGTTTTACAGCTACCTCAAACAGTTAAGCACATCATCGCCTTTAGTGACAACTGTGGAGGACAAAATAAAAATCAGTTTATTGCCAGATTTTGGATGTACATTGTAAGTAACACACATATTGAGAATGTAAATCATAAGTTTTTAGTTGCAGGTCCTTCCTTTTTTGGAATGCGATGAAGGCATGGAATAATTGAGAAATATAAGAAAACAATCCAATACGTGTTTGTGCCTGATGATTGGCTAAAAGCTGTAGAATCTGCTCACTGTAAATTCCGGATTACATGAATGAATGAATAATGATTTTCTCTCTGTGGAGAGAATAAATGACACACTTAAAGACTCTGTAGCAGGAATCAGGAAATTTCAGCTGCTCAGGTTTCAGAAGAGCAATCAATGTACTGTGCTGTACAAGTATTCTGTAGATGACAACGAAGAATTCAAATCCTATGTTATGAGAAATCCCAAGATAGGATGCCCATCCAACTTATTTACCTTAAAGACTCTGTACAACTCGCCAGTAAAATACGAAGAAATATAAAGATCTTCAGTCACTTCTGGAATTTGTGACACCGATTTCATCACAGTTTCTACAAGAATCTTGGAACATTGGAGAAAAGATAAGATGAAGAAATAGCCGTCCAAACCGCTAACCTCTGCTACAACAGAGGATGAAGACAGTGTCCAAATGTCAGACTTCGAACATGACTTTGGATGCGAATCTGAATAAAAAGAGTTTTCGTTGGCACTTAATGGCTCTATTTCCATTATGTGCTGAAAACCTGTCAGTTGCACCATTTACTTTAAATATAACTTGTTTAATATCTAGTATCTATGTATATCCTCCTGGAAATTACCAAAAATATGGAATAAATCATTGGACGCAAAAGGGTGTAATTGATAGATTTGGAAGCAAAGGGGTGTAAGTACACGCACAGTCTATCAAAGACAATTAGTGTGGCTTAACAACATGTTAATAGTCCATGATATTTGTTCTAGAAGTACGTGTAGAATGTACCATTATCGATCAAATTAATATAACATTAATGATAGAAATTCTCCTCAGAGATGATAAATTATTTTTGAAACGTGATAGATTGGCTAGCCTGTACTTACCTTTGTGCTTTACTGGCAATAGTAAAACAAATGAAGAAAAAAAGAAAACGGACAAAAAAAGTCAAGCTTTCAAAACAAAGTACATTCTCCAGGTGGGAGAGAGCGGAAGAAAAAAGGATGGGAATGAAAAGGGAAGGTAAATTACAAGGGGGAAAAAAGGAAAGGTAAACAGATGCACACACACAAACACACTTTGGGGTGTGTGTGTGTGTGTGTGTGTGTGTGTGTGTGTGTGTGTGTGTGTGTGTGTGTGTGTGACCTTACCTCCCCCCCCCCCCCCCCCAAAGTAAGTCCTTCCACTCCCGGGATTGGAATGACTCCATTTCCTTAAAACCCACATCCTTCCCTTTTTCCCCCTCCTTCCTTCCTCTTTTCCTGAAGAAGCGGTCATCGGTTGTGAAAGCTTGAATGTTGCGTTAGTGTCTATCTACGAGCCTGTGCAAGCTTTTGCAACCATTTGTTGCCTCCTCAGGCAAAGAGCAGGGAAGGAGAGGGAAAAGGAAAGGATGTGGGTTCAAAGGAGTAGGTTAGGAGTCACTACAATCCCAGGAGAGGAAAGACTTTGGGGATAAAGGATAGGTAAACAAACACACACATATACACATGCACACACACCAAGACAGACATGTGCAAAATGCAAAGAGTTTGGACAGAGATGCCAGTTGAGCCAGAGGCTCTGTCGAGAGATTGGAGGCAAAGATGTTGTAGAATGGTGGGCAGTAATTTAAAACTAACTGAGGTTAAGACCAGGGGGGCAACAGGAAGGGCAAATTCCCATCTCCGGAGTTCTGAAAGGTTGGTGTCAGAGGGAGGTATCCATATAACCCGGATGGTGTAACACTGTGACAAGATGTGCTGGCTGTGCACCAAGGCATACTTAGCCACAGGGTGAGCCTTATTACCAACAAAAACAGTCTGCCTGTGACCATTCATGCGAATGGACAGTTTGTTGCTGGTCATTCCCACACAGAACGCTTCACAGTGCAGGAATGTCAGCTGGTAGATCACGTGGGTGCTGTCACCAACTTTTCAGAACTCCGGAGATGGGAACTTGGCCTTCAACAAATTTTCTCTTCCCGTTGCCGACCTGGTCTCACCCTTAGTTATTTCGACAGAGCCTCTCCCTCGACTGGCATCTCTGCCCAACTTCTTTGCATTTTGCATACGTCTGCCTTTTTGTGTGCGCACGTGCGTATATGTGTGTGGGTGTATGTGTTTACCTATCCTTTTCCCCCAAAGGGGAAAGCCTGAGGAGCAACAAATAGTTGTGAAAGCTTGTGTTTGTTTGTTTGTGTGTGTGTGTGTGTGTGTTTTATTTATGTTACTATCACTACCTGTGCTCCTTCGCCTGGTGTATATATATCTGTGTGTACTGGCAGAAGTAAAGTTGTGAGGATGGACCATGAAGCCTGCCTGGATAACTCAGATGGTAGAGCGCTTGCCCGCAAGAGGCGAAGGTCCCAGGTTCAAATCCCAATTCTGGCACACAATTTTAATCTGCCAGGAATTTTCATATCAGCAGAGTGAAAGATTCATTCTGGATATATTTAATTGACTATATATATATATATTTCACATTAATCCAAATCGTCATTTTCAATAAAGGAAACTTCTTTAGCTTCAAAGTCGCGCACTACAAATGAATGACACAAGAAATCTGCTGCTGAAAATCCCCCTTCCATGTCAATGTTCAGTACACACTGGTAACTCCTACATAAATTCATTTCTGCTTCATAAAAAGTGCAATATAAATGAAATAATGTCATCACTCTTTCATAGGCTCCCAACAAACTTAACATGATGAATCATTTTCCAAAATAAGATAATGAATCCTGTTGTTATAGCTGTGGTATTGAGAATTGACTTAGTTGATTTATCTACTTTCCTTACGGCTAGAGGCAAACAATGTAACAATTTTCTGTAGGGAGTCATGGTTCTTTATAATATTTTGTGACGTTGAACATTCCACAAGCAATGTTCTGGCTCTCATTAGGTGAAGAGTTCACAAATATTGCTTCCTGTCTACTTCATTTTGTAAAGGAACAAGTAGAAAGACAACATGTTACTCCATAGTTGCCAACCTTGAGAAGTGACTGTCAGTAATAATTCGACAGACCCATGAGAAGAACAAGGGTTTGTGGGTCATATATGCGTCCTTCCAAAAAAATTTTTACAAGCCCTATTTAGACGATTAAATGGTATATTTATGACACACTCCATTCATAAATATATTCCTCGAAAAGAAAGAATTCTAAATGAGCAGTATCAGGTTAGGAGGAAAAAGCCAAAAAATTATTTTTGTAAATACCGGGGGTGACATAAAAACATTCCTGCAATTTTCAAACAGTTGTCTTCAAGGAAAGTTAACAGTTGCAGAAGAAAGAAATAAGTGTGCAATTCCTTGCATTTATGAAATAACAATATAAAATCATTAGCAGGTAACACTATATACCAAATGGTCTGGTTTTTAAAACAACGAATAAACCAACCTACCCCAATTAATGTCACATTTTGCCGAAATATCATAACTCGTATTTGTTTCTAGCGGCACAACACTGCTATAAAAACGAAAGAAGGCGAAACAAGAAAGAAAGAAAAAACAGTGAAAACTTTTCTCTTCAAAAACGAATTGGCTAACTTCTGACGCCTGATAAAACACGTGGACTGTTTAGCTGAGACGAAGACCAAGTACTAGTTATGAACGGAGGAATTTACATAGCTCTTGTTTCATTTGGTAGCTATGGAGGAGAACAACAGGTGGGACTTTTTGCAATGAAAATGCTATCATTAACGTTTCCTACAGCTTTTCTACGTACTCAGGAAGAAAATCATTGCGATCAATGAAACTTTCCCTAGCATTATCATTAGTACTTATTCCGATTTTCTTAAATCATCATATTTAAAATGTCTTAATTCCGTAATTTTCTAAGAACTTCCCGTAACTCCATAAATAAGATGATAGATCCGTAACAATTAAGGACAATTCGTAATAGTTGGCAGCTATGTTACTCTATCGGTACATAGAGCAAAACTGCTGCTAGCAAGCCCCGGACATTGTTTCTTTACCGACAGCCACAGAACGCAGCTTTTGTATTGCCAGTATGTTGTGAATATCACTACCATAGTCCAGAAATAGCAGCGAACAATGTTGCAGAGCATGTTTCAAACTCATTGTAAATGCACCTCAATGCCAACAGCAAGCAAAAAACTGACCTGTACATTAATTTGGAATTTTGCTATGGGGTTTTGACTGCTTTGACTTGTTTTCCCATCATCACAACATTTGGAGCAAAAGGAATCTTTTTTACACCCAAAGTCAAAACTTCGAACACTTCAGCGGAAACTAGCCAAAGCATCCATGTGTCTTCTTCCTTCTCCATGTCAAAAGGCGTGAAAAATAACCAGAGACTGCACTTTGTTTATGTGTGATGCACCAGGTGATTGTTATATACTCATAAAAATGTTATGACTGAATGAACACTATTCAATGTTAAAAAGGTGCTAAAATGTATAATTCATGCATTTCCAACATACATTGCTGAAAATATTTAATTTAGAAACAAATATTGTTTCTCTTACCTAAAATCGATGACTCATATTCTACAGTCTTGAGATTCTTTCAAAAAATATGTCACGTTACTTGCGACAAAAGTAACAATACTTTCATTAAATTGTTAGCCGATAAAAGTAACTTAGTAACAGTTAAATTAAACTTCAAAAGAGAGAGATTGGCTGGTCAGTACTTACCTTTGTGCTGTACCGCCAATAGTCACACAAAGAAAGAAAAAAAATGACGAAAACATCTTTGCCTTTGTTCTCTGGACAGAGCCTCAGCCTTGACTGGCATCTCTGTCCAACTTCTTTGATTTTTACAAATGTCTGCTTTGGTGTGTTTACATGAATGTGTGTGTGGGTGTTTGTATACCTTTCCTTTTTTCACTAAGGTAAGTCCTTCCACTCTCATAAAACCTGCATCCTTCCCTTTTCCCCCCTCCTTCCTTCCTCTTTTCCTGATGAAGCAACAAAGGGTTATGAAAGCTTGAATTTTTGTGTTTGTGTGATATTAGCGATGGGTCGAACCCCAATTTTACTGAATAAAATCTGAATCTTAAATAAAACATGTACCGAATTCTGAACCCGAATTGAATCTTCCAAATCTATAACCCAAATAATCTGTCAACTCAAGTTCATGTATTACTACTCGATCACAGCCAATGATGAACATAAAGCCTTCTGGGATGAAGCCCAAATGACAATATTACAGTAAAATTGTTGTTTAGATGGTCTAAAAGATTATAATAAATGTTCTCTACTCTATTAAAAACTGTTTCATATTCATGAAATAAAAAATAATTGCATAATGATGTCCTAGAAAGGAAAAGAAAACATCCCCCCCCCCCCAAGGGGAAGAGTCAAAATAAAACCTGAAAAGATGAGTAGATATTTTGGAAGTTGGAAAAATAAATTCTTAAAAAATAGGATGTGTAAATGTTAAACAATTTATAGTGACATATCAGGCATTCCATGAGTGACGGACAGGACATTCAGACACAGAGAAATCCGCATTTATTCAATGTGGTTGTACTTGTTATTACCACAAAGACATTTCTGAACTGTGGAAAGCACTTAACACACAGATTGCAAGGGCATTTTGTAGATTTATTTATTCTTTCAAACATCACATAACTTTTCTGCACTGAGTTTATATCCATAGAAGATTTAAAAATCAGTACTAGAAGTCAATTTCTGTGCTTCATTTCTAACTATTCCTGTTCAGCACAAGAATAACACAAATGTAAACATTAATGTAATACGTATATTCTCCCGCATTCGTCATTGTCTTTCAGGTTTGTTAGCTAACACGGAAGATTACATAGCGTAATGTTTACATTTGTATTATTCTTATGGTGAAGAGTGTGTCGAATTTATGAATCACGATTCATAGGATCAATCCCTTGCTCCTAATAGAAAAACATGTAAGTTGTAGCACGAAGGTAGTGGTTGTAGCATCAGGCATATTGACGCAACACACGCTTGCCAGTCGGCTTTACATAGTAGCTTTCAGATAGGACTTCAAATGTACGGCTATTGTAGCAAAACTAAACACTTACTAAATAAAAATGGAAATAATTTTGAAACTAAATGCGGAAATATAAAAATACAAATTTTATAAAATGTTTGTAATAGCAATTAGATACCGGTACGGTAATTCTGAACCACTATCACTCGCCTTGTTATTCAGTTCCTACGTACTACAGAGCATCATCCCTTGTACAATCTAGTGCATTCGATATCAAATATTTTTCAATGCCTGTTACGAAATTTGATTTGGAACCCACTTCCATGTATCATCATTCCATTGGCACACTTGTGCATTTTACACGGCCCATTGGTGTCAGTTGTCTGTCATTTCTCGAAAGGCAGTGTATGTACTTGTGTTTAAGCTGGACCTTAAATAATTTATTGAAGCAGACGTCAAGTGGTTGCTGAATTGACATCATCCCGCCTGGATGGTGGAAGATTATAACATTTTTCTGCGTAATAAATAAATTTCTTATTGAAATCCTGGTGCTTGATTACAGTTCACATACCTCAGCACTTCTCACAATTCGACGAAACAATACGTGAAATCAGAATGAGGCAACTCGTGCAAGAATCCTGAAGCCTTAAGTATTGTTGGTATTTACGTAAAGAAATTTATTTTTGATTACTACTAATATTTGAAAGGCTGCTACATTTGAAGTAGAGCAATACTAAAGTCCTATTTCCTTCGTCGGATGGTGTATTAAAATTCAATAGTCGAAAATAAAAAGGAAATTCGACTCATCTTCCCTTTTTTTTATTTTTATTGTTATGAGCGCAAAAGTTTTAGTGTCAGTATGTTCATTTGCGCCTGCAAAGCTAACCTGTGTAGCATTGCTTATGTTATATGGGAAACGTTACTTGTGGCGAATCCTAGCGCCATTTTTCAGACCTTTGTTCACTTTGTACTCTATTTGAATAGCAGTCAGTTTTTTGCACACCAAAAAGGAAAAAAAGGTCCACATACATTCGGGTAAATACACTACATTGTTTTCACAATAGCGACGCAACTGAACAAGTGTCGAGCGGTTTACTTGAATAAATTGAAAGTGAGATGGTTTTATTTTATGAAGTCATGTCTTTCAGTGGATCTATGGAAAAATAAAGTAAACAACACAAACGAAAGTGCAGTGTTACGCAAAGTAAAGTACAACATTCGTGTGTGTATATAGTCTTCACGGGTTTGATGCCAGATAACGTCGTGTAAATCCCACTTGGCCATCAGCAAGGTGCAACCAGCTGAAGATGTCGGACAGTTGCTCCGAAGAAATTTTGTTGGATTTACGCAACGTTATCCGGCGGCAAACTCGTGAAGACTATATACAACATATCTGCCGAGAAAGCTTGAAGAATTACAACATTCGTAACTGAAGGTTTCCATACAACACTTTGGATTCGGAATTCGGTGGTATTCGGCCATTATGCTTCGAATCTCAAATATATATATAACGAAAATTATAGAGGGAAACTTTCCCGGTGGGATAAACAAAAATAAAAATAGAAAACAGATGACTTACCAAAAGGACCGGCTCGTCGATAGAAACAAATAAAATAAATAAAATCACACACAAACACACATACAAGCTTTCGCAGCCTAGCTGCTTCGTCAGGCAGAAGGGAAGGAGAGGGAAACCCAAAAGACCACATCATATTTCCCGACTTTTACCATTCAATTGCATTGTCATTTATTGACATAGGAACATGCGGAAAATGAATTTATGTTTGTAACTCAGTGTATGAAAATTTTCCTCATTTATGACTATGGTAGTGTGTGTGTGTGTGTGTGTGTGTGTGTGTGTGTGTGTGTGTTTACCTGTCCTTTTTCCCCCTAAGGTAAGTCCTTCCACTCCCGGGACTGGTATGACTCCTTGTCTCAGAGATACATATTTGACAGATTTTTATGTTTGACAATGCACATGTGGTGCGTAATGGCATAGAATGATTTTAAGACAAGAGTATAGTACAGAATGGCGCAAATTATTTATTCATCTGTGTGTCTTTGTATAGTTTATTGTTATTATTATTGTTGTCATTATTATTTTTTATTATTCATGTACAATACCATCAGTGTAGATTTCTATGGTTGGCCTTCCTTAGTGCCCAAATTTCTTTCATCTTTTCGGAATAAAGTGTGTGTATTTCATCAGGCCATGGTGTTCCTGTCCGCTTTGTAATTTCCCACCTGACCCACTTTCCAATAAAATATCTTTTGCCTTAATATTTTTATATTGTAACATCTACCTAAGTTATACTAGCTAGTTTAATATCGTCCCCAATCACCGTTCTCCAATTAATTGGCTCAGTTTTCGCTTTAGTTTTGGGCCTAATCTTTTCCTCACTATCTTTCTTTCTTTTGAATTCCTTCAGTATCCTTCTTTCTATTTTAATTTGAATTTTCTGCTCTATAAAGACACTCACGCTTTATAACAGTGCTGTAATGTCCAAGTTTTCTTAATTTAGAAATTTTATTATAAATATTTTGAATTAATCTCAAAGCAATTGCCATTTTTCGACAGAAAACTTTGTTTGCAGCGTCTACCAGACTATTTTTAGGTATGATTTCTGAAAGAATTTAAATTCAGAAACCATTTTTATTCTTTATTTATGTGTTAAAACACTTTGGTCCTTATTTATTGCATATCACATATACGGGCAGAGAGGGGCGATGGCGCGGCGGGCAGAGAGGGGCGATGGTGACGTGAGCAGAGAGGGGCAAGGCTGCTGAGAGCCAGCACCGGGCCTGGGGCAGAAAGCAACGTTGGGTCCCAACTCCAGGTATTGCAGTCAATTTTTTTAAGAAGGTTTTACGTTGTTTTTATATCTTCACTTCCGTTTGTCAAAATTCGCATCACACCGTTGTAACCTTTATATGTGGAAGAATAAGTATGTTCAAGAGGCAGTGCCAACTGAAGCAGATTCTACACGAATAGGCCCAGTGTTTGTAACATGTGAGCCATTAACTGAACATTGACTGTACTTGTACGACGACCCTCATTTATCGTGATTGTGTTGCAACCAAAGAGCCGATTTTGTGTTTATTCTGTTTGGGATAAAGCTAAATACATAGGGAAGTTTCAATCTGAAAATATTTGGGTTTTTTGCATGTTGCGATTTACTTTTAGATGTGATGAAGTAGATAAAACTATCAGTGGACACGAAAATAATGTTTATGTAAAATACTTCATCAGGCACATAGGCACCTTTATAGGTACATCCAACAGATGAGATAAAATGCAGGAAGTACGGTAATTTCCATTCATCTTTGGTGCTAACATACCTTATTGCCAGATTACATCTGTTATTGAAGTTTTTGTGAGGTCATTATTGCCACCCCCCCCCCCCCCAACTAAAACTGGCATTAATAACAGAATTCTATTTCTGAGCTTCCACAGTGTTACACAAGTCCCACATTGATTTTTTCGTTTTCTGAACATGCTGCACAAGTTGCTGCCACTCATCCAGTGTTAATTCAGTGGCGGATTCCACGGAAAGTACTTTCACTTCATACAGTTTGAAAGTTTTGTTCCTTGCTAAAATATAATTGAAGGGTTTGGTGCAAGGAGGAGGTAGCTCCACATTTTTTCAGTTTGTGACAAATTAAAGAAAACATTTTAAAAATTCAGTTTCTACAGAATTCAAGAAATAGTCACACTTGCATTAGGGTAATAGGTATCTAATAATGCTGACCAGAACGCACACATATGCATGCACTCATGAACGTGCAATGAAGTTTTGAATTTTGGAGCTCCCTTCTTTTTGCTCCAAAGTGAATGAAAAAGTCTTTGTAGGACCAATTTTTTCCATAATTAACCACATTTCAATTCGAAAACATTTATTAATAAAGAAAGTACAGCATTATTGGCATAATATATCAGTCCAGTTTTTTCTTCAGCCTTATAACTCCCCCCTCAGTCTCCTGAGGATCGTTTGAAGCATTACTTCGAAACTGGTTGCAAAACCACATTTTGTTTTGCCCAACATACTTTCTGGCCATTTCTTTGACTTCTTTAAACTATTCATCTTTGATGGAGAGGAGACAATCATAAGCTTGATGAAGGTAGTCCCTTTTTATGAGACTCGCAGGTCCTTGGTTGCATATTTGCATATTATTGAATAGTCATTTCTATAGTTGCACTGCATTCAATAATCCCTTTACTGATGTATGGCTGTTCATAGTCCGACAAGGCATATTTTTTCCCTCACTCGTGCTCTTGTATTGCTTTTTGTTGACATTCTGCTTATTTCTTCTGTTCAAGTCCCATTCTCCTTGTGTGATACAGTTTTTCTCTTCAGTGGCCCAACAACTTTGTTTCTGCTTCTTGGACCTTCTTCTGAGTCAGTACATGTGTCATATTAACCTGGTTCATAGCTTTATGGAGAGTCACAAATAAAAAACAGTCCTTCCTCTTCTGATTATCTCATATTGACAGAAACCGTGAAATCAAAAGACAATGACAGGATGAATCAGATAGTAAACATGATGAAAAACATCCGTCATAGAGAACATGTAATGTTTACATCGGTCTGCTGAACACCACGTATCATGACCTCCTTCCTGCTATCGTATGGGAGAACAATGAGGCTGCTCTCAGGGCTGTCTCCGTGTTCACATAAACAAAGAGTACAGGCAGCTCCTCATCTTATGGATTTCTCTGGAACTAGTGAGTGGAACTGTCTCCTACTTTCACCAAACAAAGAGGATTTTCTTTTCTGTATGTGATAGGATAATCAACTCAATACAGACAACAAATTGAGCTGCCTCATTCTTACGCCAAACCCATCAATTCTTAATCAGTGCCCAGACAATTTCAATCACCTTCAGTTCAGAGTGATATAGACATAAGATGGCATTCTTAAAATTACTTTTTACAGAATTTGCCATAGCATCCACTAACATACGCATTATAAGCTGATTACTTTACGAAAGCAGTTCCTGCTACAAGATATTTCACAATTGGTTTTTTTCCTCGCGAGATCAGTCTTTGTCTATTTCAAAGTGAGATTAGCTTCATGTTCAAGCAGAGATGTACGGGTGACCTACTGACCGCAAAAAGCAGAGTCCCTTTAGCAACACCACCGAGCAATAGTCACATGACACTTGAAACAGTTATCATCATTGCGTTAATACCATATCAGTCACCTTGCAGCGTTCATGCAGTTGGACGGCCCGTTCAGTGCACACATTCTTTTATTCGTTTGTAGAACAGCCAATCTAAAACTGAACTGCCACGTGGAACTTTATGTAGTGGGGGGCAAATACAATATTGCTTACTGCACAACACACTCATTTGTCATCTTCAATTAAGTAATAAATGCCCCCATTTGTGGAGATATGCTAAAACTCAATAACTTAGAAAAATTTATTTTATAACAGCTGTCTGATATTCGCCATTTCAGAAGTATGTTCTCTCACAAGGCCCCCGGCCCCCCCTTGAGCCCCGGGCCCAGGGGATTTTGCCCCCCCTGTCCCCCACCTCTCCACAACCCTGGTGGGGGGGTGGCGGCGAGGTGGGCAGAGAGAGGGGGGGTGGCGGCGGCGACGTGGGCAGAGAGAGGGGGGTGGCGGCGGCGACGTGGGCAGAGGGGAGGGGGGGTGGCGGCAAGGGGGGCAGAGGGGAGGGGGGGTGACGGCAAGGGGGGCAGAGGGGAGGGGGGTGACGGCAAGGGGGGCAGAGGGGAGGGGGGTGACGGCAAGGGGGGCAGAGGGGAGGGGGGGTGACGGCAAGGGGGGCAGAGGGGAGGGGGGTGACGGCAAGGGGGGCAGAGGGGAGGGGGGTGACGGCAAGGGGGGCAGAGGGGGGGGTGACGGCAAGGGGGGCAGAGGGGGGGTGACGGCAAGGGGGGCAGAGGGGGGGGTGACGGCAAGGGGGGCAGAGGGGGGGGGGTGACGGCAAGGGGGGGCAGAGGGGGGGGGTGACGGCAAGGGGGGGCAGAGGGGGGGGGTGACGGCAAGGGGGGCAGAGGGGGGGGGGGTGACGGCAAGGGGGCAGAGGGGGGGTGACGGCAAGGGGGGCAGAGGGGGGGTGACGGCAAGGGGGGCAGAGGGGGGGTGACGGCAAGGGGGGCAGAGAGTGGTGTTGTTTCCAAAATGAAACTTTCACTCTGCAGAATGTGCGCTGTTATTAAACTTCCTAGCAGATTAAAATTGTGTGCCAGAACTGGGTCTTGAACCTGGGACCTTTGCCTTTCGCGGGCAAGTGCTCTACTGACTGAGCTATCCTGCCACGCGCAGGCGAGGTACTGCCGGAAGTAAAGTTGTGAGGCGGGATCGTGCATCGTGTTGGGATAGCTCAGTCGGTAGAGTGCTTGCCTGCGAAAGGCAAAGGTCCCAGGCTTGAGTCCTGGTTCCGGCAGATAATTTTAATTTGCCAGGAAATTTCATAGCAGTGCACACACTGCTGCAGAATGATAGTTTCATTCTGGATTATTAATGTGACTTGAGGCATGTTTATATGAGAGCAACCAGCTATTCTATAGCTTCAAAATTAGCCTACAAGCTCCTTCATACCTTTTCAGAGTAAACTGTTACTAATTTTTAAATACTAGGTAATATATTGTTTCGTTTCAAAACTACTCATATTTCCAGTCACACGATCTTTACGCCTAAGTGATATTCATCAGAGGTTCCGCCATCTGTCAGCTAGCTCCTGAACTCGGTTGACTCATCTGTCAGATTGATACCTTGTTTTTGCAAACAGTCATAACACAGGCCAACTGTGCACACCCAAGTCGTGGAACCCAACTGGCAACATAGCTTCACAAGGCTTGTCACCTTGCACTAATCAAATGACTGTCTTCTCGTGGAGTGGAGTAGTATTCTGGATCCCAAATTAATTACAACTATAAATTCGCAATATGGAGAACAGCCACAAGAACCATTTCAACCATTATTTTGAACAACTGGACACAATTTCTTCATGGCAGGACGACACCAATTCACCCTTTCGCCACCGATGCAGGGCAGACCACTCAGGCCAAAACCAATGTTAGTAGTTCCTCTGGAGAGGTTAGATACAAGTTTCTATTTTGCCAGCAGATGAATAATGCAGTTCAAGGCACGAAGTAATAAAACCAATGAGTGAAGCATTCTCATTCTCAGTTGCATGCTAGTCTAAATAAGAAGTTAGGTAAGTTTATTAATTCCAACCACTTCATACCTTGACAAGTAATGAAAGTCGCAACAGCTATAAATTTCTACTCCATAGAGTACGACAGTTTTGGGCCTGGAGTAGCATGCCCATGAGTCATCACCAGTAATAATTCCTTTCAGAAAGTTATGTCCTTTTGTAGCATAATGCATTATGTAAATCGAGTTAGTCACCATTTTCTAGCCCTCGTGGTTGTCTGTCAGTTTGTTAGGCACTCAGTGTGTACTAGCATTTTGAAATTTTAATTTTTCATGACCAATTTCTAACACCACACCACAGGAAATTTTGAACTTCTGTCACAAGGTTCAGAGTTCCACATGCAGGTCACACAAAATTGCTGCCTCAATGGCTCGATATTTTGCAGGTTTGTGGTGTTACAGGCCACCTAATGCATGGCGCACTAAGGTTCACAAAGCTGTCATGGAAGAATACACACCACCTGGAGATGTTGATACTGTCCATACAATCGTCCCCATAGAAATCAATTTTGTCCCTGTGAGTTTCACTTGTTTATGCCCTCTGGCCCGCAAACTACAAACTGCTCTTCACAAGATGATATTAGTAGCATATTCAGCACTTTTTTTTCTGTCAGCACTGCACATTAAAACAAATTAACCTCTGCAGAACAAACTTCATATAATATTAGTCATGAAATTTCAACTATGAAGTTGCAATACAGCAGGAGAAAAAAAATTATTGTGCTTACTTCCCGATCTTTACTTGTATTGCTTGCCTCATTTTATTCTCAGTTATTGAAATTTCAGATTGGCTTTTTATATGTATGTGTGTGCTTCCTGGCTCTTTTAGTGTCATCGTTGAAATATATGGGTAGCATAAGCATGACAGAATTGTAGGCTATTAAAATCTCCAATAAAAATGTAACAGGATGCATAATACTTACTTCAAACAACATCCTGCTGAAGATCTCTGGACATCCTAAATATACTGCTCGAGCAATGAATGGTCGTACTACTAATAACAATATTCTGACTTTACCTGCACATTGCAGAATACAGCAGTTTTCACATTAGTAAGAGAGGAAAAAAGTTTCTCATATTCATGAAGGTAACAGGTAGGTGTCAAGTTAATTTAAGAGCAAAAGATATTAAAATTTTGTTTAATTACAACGGCATGTAAGCACAGAATCTTGCCAAACTATATCTGTGAATGAAGTGTGATGAATACTGAGCAATGTTCTATAACTTACTTGTTGTGGTGCATCCTGTTCAGAAACAAGCCACTGCAGATCAGAGGCACGAGGCAGCTGCTTCTCACTGAATTTCCGTATCAATGATAAGGCGACTCCTTCCGCAGATACAATTGACTCTGTCAGAGGTACATCAGTTCCTGTACGGGATACAGGGGGCCTTGAAAGATCAGCCTCTGAATACAGTGATGCCATTGAAACAGAGAGGCCTGCAGGAATCATGTATAAAGTAGCCAATGTAGATTTCTTAACTTACAATATATTCTAAGCCGCACAATAAAGAAATATAAACAAAATTTATGTTGAAATAAAACTGGCTATACCTATATAAGAAGTATCTAACACAAAATTGAAGGAAAAATAACACTTTACATTATTTTAGTTTTCCAACACAAAACTTAGGATCCATGCCACAGCTCCAGTTGTCAGATTGTTTCAGAAACTATTTGCGAGTATCCTAGGTCACTAGTCTGTCATGTAACCTCATTATATTCCAAATAAAATAAATAAATCAGTAATCTTGAAAACCTAATTTAATAGGTTAAATACCTAAATTTAGCAAAAAGTATAAACAAAAACTCACAGCTGCTGATCTCAGTGGCATACTGAAAAGTACAAAGTACCAGTGAAACTGTTCACATGACTTTTATGACAGGAGTGTGGGCAATATAACCTCAGGTAAAAACCTTTTTGTATGGATAGATCGCAGAACTACCCTCACTTGGAAAAAGCCACAATACCCACATAGTCCTAGGACTACAAAGCTGTCTCAAATCAGATGTCAATGGTAATGAACTCTGAACTGCAGTGACAGTGAACAGTTAAGGTAAGAGGTGTGTTTATGTTGATAAAAAAATATGATACTTTCTAGTGAGATTAATGCAACTCCAGATTCTGACAACACAAAGTTCAGTGAGTTTTATTTTTTATTTATTTATTTATTTATTTATTTATTTATTTATTTATTTTTTACAGTTGATGCTGTTGTATACTGAGAAGTCACAATGCTGGAAAATTGTAGTAAATTTCAGGAAAGTTTGTGGCATACTGATGGCTGGTGTGGGGAGTGGCAATTGACTCTCAACATAAAAAATTTACTGCAAATATATAGAAACAAAGATCCTTTATTGTATGATTACATGACTGCAGAAAATTCACTGGAAGCAATTACTTTCATAAAATATCTGGGAGAAATTTGAAATGAAACAATCAAATAAAAATAATGAACAGGCAAATGCCAGACAGAGATAGGAATAATACTCAGGAAGCAGCTTACAAAACGGTTGTTTGACCGACTCTTGAATACTGTTCATCAGTGTGGGATCCATACCAGATACGATTGATAGAGGTGGTAGAGAATACCCAAAGGGGAAGTGCCATGCTTCATTAAAGGTTCTTTTAGAAAGTGCAAGAGTCATGGGAACAACTGACAAACTCCAGTGACAAATGATACAAGAGAGACATTTTGCTTCAGAAAGATGAATGCCTTCACTGAGGCATACCAGCTGTCTCTTTTTCCTGCATATTATATAAGACTGTAACAGGAAGAGGTGACAGTGGTGTGCAAACTACCACCATGAGGTGGTATACAGAGTACAAATGCCTATTAGTCTTGGAGGTGGACATTGCTACAATGGTATAAACATTTCAGTGGCAGACCCTTTCTTTTTCTTCTTGTTCCACTCCCTGCCCCCCCCCCCCCCCCGGTCCCCATTAACCAGATTGCCCTAAATGCCAAAAAATTGGCCTCCTTGTCATCACTGTTAAAAGACAGGAGGGAATGGGTCAGCGTGTCCAACCAGGTTTGTTCATGCTGTGGGTTCGGGCCCTCTATTTATGGGCATTACTATAATCACACCTGAGTGTGCCTACCTCACAACCATTTCTAACAAGTCATCCATCAATGTGCATTTATGGGAAACCCTTTCAGTTACACGTGGACATAGGCAGTGCAGTGCTACTTATTAATTCTAACACTTATCTACACCTGGTTGCACAGTTATCTCCTGCCACATGTTAGTTTGTCAGTCAAGACATACAAGAAATTACCATTCTGAAAGCATTTATGGTGGACACAGCATAATTGTTGGAGGTTCTTGTGGTGGAGAGTGCTTCCATGGAACAGTTGTTTCGCTTGGATTCTTTCATAGTGTTGGGATTCATGGTCACTGATCTGGCCAATCACATGTCTGACCACAGGACATACCATGAACTGGATGAATTCTGCAAGTGTTCAACAGTGTTTTTCTCAATTTCAAAAAGGAATTTGACCTGGTGCCACAATGCAGACTGCTAACGAAGATACCAGCATATGGAATAGGTTCACAGATTTGTGACTGGCTAGAAGACTTCCTAAGTAACAGAAAGCAGTATGTTGTACTCTACAGCGAGTGTTCATCAGAGACGAGTGTATCGTCAGGTGTGCCCCAGGGATGTGCAATAGGACCACTATTATTTTCTACCTATATAAATGATCTGATGGACAGAGTAACTTGTTTGCTGATGAAGCTGTGGTGTCTGGGAGGGTATCATCTTTAATTGACTGTAATAGCATACATGCTGAAGCGGACAAAATTTCTAGTTGGTGTGAAGAGTGGCAGCTAGCTCTAAATGTAGAAGAATGTAAGGTGATGCACACAAGTATGATAAAAAATCCCATAATGTATGAATACAGCATTAGTAGTGAGCTTCTTGATGCAGTTGCATTGTTCAAATATCTAGCCATAACATTGCAGAGAGATATGAAGTGGAACGAACATGTAAGGACAGTTGTGGGTAAAGCAAACAGCTGACTTTGGTTTATTGGGAGAATTTTGGGAAGATTTACTTCATCTTTAAAGGAGACTGCATATAAAATGCTTGTACAACCACATCTTGAGTATTGTTCAAGTGTTTGGGACTAACAGCAGATCAGTTTAAAGGAAGACATGGAAGCAGTTCAGAGGCGAGCAGCTAGGTTCTTTACTGGTAGCTTCGAGCAGTGTGCGAGTGTCACAAAAATGCTCCAGGAACTCAAATGGGACTCACTGGAGGAAAGACAACGTTCTTATGGTGGATTGTGGAGTTTATATGACAAGGCTAAAGATTTTATGGCAAGGTTTCTATTTTTTAACAAATTCACCCCATAAGCAGCTTAAACCCTAGAGACCTGAAGTCAGATTTTTACAATAAATTAAAGCAAAAAACCACTAATGTGTTGATTGCATCACTGATGCTCAAATATTGGTAATTTTTTTAAAACAAGGCACATTTCTTAAGTAAGTTCCATTTGAACATAAGTACACAATGAAAGGTTATTTCAAAAAAGTAAATTTATTTTCAGAGTGTAAGGTAAAGCAGTCAACAATCCGAAGATTGGTTTGAACACCACAGTGCTTTACTAGGCATGGTCCTGTTTGGAGGTGGTATGCCGTTGCCTTCCTCCGACCTTCGAACTGACTTACCCAGCCAGTTATAGAGGGACCTACAGTTTAACGTGGGTTCCGAACCACGGTGCTACTCGGTATTTTTCACATCAGCAATACTGCCAGAGGTGAAAGAAGTGGAAAGTGACAGGTAAAAATCCTAGGGCCTGGCGGGGATTGAACCCGGGACCTTTGGATTTGTAGTCTGGCACTCTACCACTGTGCAACCGAGGCGCACTTTCAGAGTGTACATACTTTATATTACAACATAGTTGCCAAGTTTGTTCAACCACTTATCATGCCTCTCAACGAATTTTAAAATACCCTCTTCATACTATATTGCCGCATGTTCTGATAAGCAAGAGTTCACTGCCGTTTTGTAAAACACTGATCTTGACACATCAGGAAATTCATTTGAGAGGCCTGTTATTGTGAAGCTCCTTTTCTCACGAATCCTCACTTCAGCTGAAACTTCCAAATCAACTGTAATCGAAGATGGGTGACCAGAGCGGTCCTCATCATGGATGTTGTCACAGTCATCTGTGAATTCTCGTACCCACTTTCGCACATTGTCTTTACTCACAACAGTGGCACTGTACACTTCACAAATCTGTCTATTAATTTCTGCAGCAGACAGGTTCCTTGGTGACAAAAACCATATCACTGAGCAAATGTCACACATGGCGGGCAAGTTGATAGTCAAACATTTTGAAAGCACAGAATAGAACCATACAGGTTAGCTACAGATCTCAAACTGATCACAGTTGTTCTCGAGGCATGCTGGCACACTAACCATACACTCGTTGCGGTATGCGCTCAAACTACTTGTGTCTGAAACAAAATGGAACCTACTTAAAAAAACACACCTCGTACATTGTTGTAGGCTATGTATAGTATGCTATCAGGTTGCTAATGAGACAAAATGCCAAAGAGGGACAATCAATGTTACCTTTCGTTTCTTTATTTACAGAACAAAAATTGTTCTTTATGCCAAAAATGTCCAAAATTGTTATAAAAAGTTTCCTTGAAATACTCAGTGATTATGAAAGTTGTCTGTTCACAAGACAGCACAGTGGAGGCTATTCCACGTGTAAAACAAATACAGAAGCATCTAGCAGTCAACCAAGATGAGTTCAAGACTAGGACTACACCATATGTGTGGCCTCTGAAGCTGATTGTAGAGATAAGCATGGTGCTGACATGGTGGCACACCCCTCATGAACTATGAGGGTTACAGCACTACTCCTTTCTAAGGCAGCAGTGTGCTGCTGGAATGGCACCATTGTTCTAGGATTCAGTTTCTCGCTTGAGTACACTAGACATGCTTGTTGGACTGTCTTCCAGAGTTGTACCTGACAAAATGCAAATGATGAAGATGATGATGACCATCAGACCAGTTCATCTGTTTCTACTGCAGCAAGGCCCCCATTGGCACTGATCATGATGTGAAAGTCTCTGATGGTGTGGTACCATTAGCAGAGATGTTGGTATTGGTGGTGCCCAACAGGGCAGCTAGTGTCTTTTTGCCATAGTAAAGTCTTTCGGCATTGGATACTGCCAGAAATTGTGGTGGTGGTGGCTGCCTACGCCATAGTAGGAGAGTGTGAGGATGCCACTCATGAAGTAGTTCAGCACTAGCCATGCCAGATAGAAATCTTTGATTTTGATGTTCTCTGAAATGTGCTTTGACAATTCATTTAGAGGAAAATTGGCGAAGACAAAAGAAAAGTGTCAATAATGACTTGAACATTAACACTGGCTTCAAAGTCACCAGAGATATGTAGTTTGGCTCTTTATCACCATATGAGGAACAGGAAAATGTACATAGTTCCATGGCTGTCCAGTAGATGGCAATGTAGTTATCAGCACACTACGAGCAACCACCTTTGATTTTCCTCGAGCTTGTTACAGCGTACCATGTTTGAAATGCTTGACCATGTACTCTCAGTAAGGGGTAACCTACTTCTACAATTTTCAAACTTTAAAAAGATAATGACGTACATAAAGACTATACTACATCATTTTTTAAGAAAATGTTTCACTTTCCTTGAGGTAAAGGAAAACAGTTATCAATACTATTCTCTCTCTCTCTCTCTCTCTCTCTCTCTCTCTCTCTCTCTCTCTCTCTCTCTCTCTCTCATCAATGTTACTCATTGGACTTTGCAGAAAGCAAATGGTGCAGGAAAAGGGAAAAAAAATCACCACACACACGTTGTTGTGAAATGTTAGCTTCTTGATAAAGCACATACCTTTTCATAATTTGTAATACTCTTTGTGAAATGCCAGTCTGTCTTACATGCCTCTCAGTTATTAAACATTGCATTAAAAACATGTGACAGTGTGTAGCTTACCGATAGCTATGATTTAGGTTCTACAATATTGCAAATGAAATGGAGTTAAAATCACAAGAGTGTTTTCGAAGTTGTAATGAGACATTTCTGTCATTTTTCTCAATGAAATACATGTTACTGAATGGTTTTAATGCCACACTCCCAAGACAACAGAATTTGTGCAAGTTTAACTTTAGTGTCAAACACTGAAGCAGACTAAATTGAATTACTAGCTGTCAGTGCAGGACATGGTATTGGAACCTCACGTGATTTTAACCGACCAGGGTCAGAAAACTCTATAAAAAGAGATCCGCCTAATTGCTTACAATTTTGTGATTTTTTAAACTGATGGACAAATCTGAGTCATGACTATAAAGTCTATCATGACATGTTAAATATTTTAGGGTATGCAGACATCTAGACAGATAACTCGCTCAATGTAGTATGGCCCAGTAACAGACAAATTTCTTCAGTGATCTGGTTTGCTGGATGGCCCATAGAAGCTGTCCCTATTAGTTCCTAATTTCACCCACAAGGACAATGTTGACACTGACTGTGACAGGCACTGAACCACTGGGCATCCACCCACAAAAGAGTTATCAATGTATGGCCACTTCCAGCCCTACACACCAGTACTTACCAGTTGCTGTGAACAGTGAGCTTCTGTCCACACTAAGAGTGACCAACACTGATGCTGAGGAGAAATGGCACTTTGCTTCCCAGCAATTTTCCCAAAAGGAAGGAAACAGTGTAACCCACTGTATTACCACAGTCAATACCACAATATTAAACAAAACACAAAAGTATGATCAAACAATTGAAGACATCACCATACGAGCAATAGACAGAGCCACCTCAAGGAAGAGAGAGAGAGAGAGAGAGAGAGAGAGAGAGAGAGAGAGAGAGAGAGAGAGAGAGGTTGGGGGGAATCAATGTCACAATCATTAAAGTATTTTACGTTTCATGCATTCACTGATTTGCAAGTGGAGTTCTGGCATGTATCCTGAGCAATCTTTCAATTTATTTCAAATTTATACACGGTGAGTCAGGAGAAAATGTACATGCTTAAGCACGATAGTAATAGATTATGAACTTATGTCCTGTTATTAACAGATTTTGAGGAATTTAAAACAGCCATGGACCACAGGAAAAAGTAGGTGATAGTAGATGAAACAGTGTTTCATTTAATTATGTATATTTCACCATAAAATATGTACAGAAAGTCCACTGTCAACTTCAAAGCATTTTGCAGCCCTTGTAGAGAGCTACTATGCCACTAGTCTCAGCTCACCCGTTTGGTTATTTACTTGGGCAAACACATGTATAATATTAACTAGAAGTTCCTCCTTCCATTTGGCACTTATAGACTTCATTCTTCAGCCTTACACAGATTTCACTCTTAAGCCAACCACATGTAAAGTGATCTAATGGAGTAAGATCAGGTGAACTCAGTGGGAAGAAATGACTCCATGATAACTGATCTAATGCCCGGAATACATTTCAGCACATTATTGTGTCACCATACACAAGTGAAGTATCATCTGAAATGGTCACTTAAGGCAACACACTGAACCTAATGTCACTTTTGTTGTATTTGCATATGAGTGCATATGATGGAGGGCTTGTGACTGATGACCATGATTTTGGATCAGCTGTATGACAGATATGGTTAAGAAAAATTACATTTTAATTTAAAGTTCTTGTTCTGAATCACAAATACTATAAATCATAAAAGAATTTACTCTCCTCCTGACTCATCCTGCAGTTTGAATATTCATAATTGGCTACTTTTTACATAATGTGAACAGTTTGCACAGTTTTTTAATGAGGCTTAAATATGAATTATTATAATTAAATAAAAACAGAGAATTAGGTTACATACCAGCATCTTTAAGTTCTGTTAAATTTTTAACTTCGTCAACTTCTAGGTCATCTACATCATCTGTGGAAATGCTCTCTGATGGAGTTCCAGGTGATGTTGACAAAGGGCTCACACTCTGATCTGTTGTTGTAGCTGCAAAAACAAAATGCATGTTTGTGGAAGTCAAGGAGCATTTGCTGTTTAGAAAAGCTATGAGCTTGTGGGGACAAATAATGAAGTTCAGATAGGAAAGGATAAGACAATTGGCTCCCACCTGTTCATGTTAGCAAAGCTACATTCATTTCATTAGAAGTAT
Source organism: Locusta migratoria (assembly GCA_026315105.1). Classification (NCBI taxonomy): domain Eukaryota; kingdom Metazoa; phylum Arthropoda; class Insecta; order Orthoptera; family Acrididae; genus Locusta; species Locusta migratoria. The sequence continues at coordinate 702,691,445 of CM048745.1, read as the reverse complement.
ATAATATTGAAATGAATACCATCATCAACCAAGTAATAAAGAGATATTTGTGCAATGAAAATTTTGGTGAAGCTCAAAATCAACCTATGTAAGGGGTTAGGGAAGAAAAAGAAAAAAGGCAATGGTGTACATCATTCTGAGAATTCTAAGTTACATATAAGAAAAACTGAACCTATATGTGAAGTGAATGGGAATCTTAACTTAAGAGACTATGAGTTTCCTAAAATTAAAGATGATCTGCTACTGGAGAAAGATGACAATGATGGTAAATAAATTAATGGTAGTATATATAAATATACAAACAGAACAATGGAATGTGAAAGGGTTAGTAGATACTGGAGGTCCTATAAAGGCTCTCTCTGAAAAACTGAGGGATAAAATGTGTCACGGGGAGACATATACTGAGTTACCCATAACAGGAAAAAAATTCAAGATGCCACAGGAAAAAAAGAGTAAATTGATTAAGAAGCAGGCATTGGTGTACTTCAAAATTAATAATGTATTTATGTTACTGGGGACAGACTGGGTAGTCAAAGTTAAGGTAGATTTTGAATGGAAAAACCTAAAATAATCACCAAATCAAAGAGTGGGGAAACAATGGAGACAGACATTGTTTACATCAAACCTCTTCCAATTTCTAAGAAGAAATTTTACAATCGCCTCACATCAGAATCATAAGAATGAACTTCACTTTGAAACCTACATAAAATTATGGATTTCCATGGTACTGCTTCTTCATTATGTTGTGCTGATGATGAATGATACAATCAAACAAAAGTACATCATAGCTGTTCCAATATCTGAACAATTTAGATGATTTAGAGTCTGGTAACCCTTAGTTGACCAAATTTTTCCTTAAACATTGACATTCTAAGATGTCAAGGATATGGGTATTATTTTATTTTAGTTTTATTATTTTTTTGAGTTGTATCATAGTTACTGATTACAATTGGAACAATACGTTTCACTGTGAAATGTATGTTATGATGGTGATGGTTTTGGTGTTGCAACTGGGTTATCCATTTACACTGTATTAAAAATTCATTTACAGCATTAATAAAGCTTACTGTTTACCTGTACATGCGTTTCATAAGCCGCAGACTTCCAGACAGGCCAAACTAATGTATTAGAAATATTAAGCAATAATAGCACGTCTTAAAACATCAGTCACGAGAACAACAAGAAGGGTGATGGGGTAACATTTTTATTGTGCTATTATTAATTGATCACTTACAAAGTCACCTAGTACCATTTACCACTTGTTACACAGTGAATCACATGAATGATGCATTTCAATATTAGGCAAAACTTCAACCGCACGTATCTCAAAACCAGATATTTTGAGTTGTGCTACTACTGCAGCTCATTAACAATATATTTAGAAATATGAATTATACCATGGAAGAATAACAAAATGGGCATTACCTTTACAGAATTTCAATTATTCAATCAAGTACATAAATGGAAAAGATAATATACTTGCTGACATAATGTCCAGATTACCTGTAGGAGACTAAGTATGACACTTAAGGTGAGAAAGTTTTTTAAATCATTTACTTAAAGGGTATTAAGAAAGACAAGGAGATTAGGAGAATTTGTAGTCAGCTTAGGAGGAATCAGAAGGAATGACCAGGTTTGCTAGCCAGATCAATACAATGGCAATCTTATTAATTACATTCACCTAATCTATGGCCACAGTAGAGCTCATAAACATACCAAAAAATCCAGGAAAATGAATTTCTTATAAATATTTCTTATAAAAAGTGAAAAAATACCAAATCTACATAAATGGGATTACATGTTTAAAAGATTTTGGGAATATACTTAATGGTTTAAAGCACTCCACAACCACCTTCACACTTCAGGGGATTTTGTAAAACAACAAACCCAATAATCTCATTAATGAACTGATCAAATTTCTGGTTTGTAATTGTTTAACAACCAAAGAAAGAGAGAATAATAAGGAGAAATATTGAATATAACTTTAAAAAAAGGAAGCAAAAGTACTCATGCATTGCTAAAATCTCACAATATGCTGTAGAAGATTTAGTTCTACTCAAAGGCCAAAAAAGTCAAGTGCTTTTAACAATGAAATCGACAAGTGTTTTTTATATATACATTGGACCATTTGAGATTATTGACAAACCACATCTGCATTTTCTTGTATAACCTAAATCTAAAAAGGTTGTGGGGCTTAAGGAATGTGATCCAGCTTAAGCTTTGTATACAATAATGATTTTATTATATCCCTTATAATGTCATCTGACCTCCACACATTTCTATGAGCTGACTGACCAACCAAAAGCATTAGTTTTGTTTAATCTTTAGATATTTACAACAACCAACACCTACAACCCATCTTGTGCAGTCTCCCATCCTTCATCAGACACCAACCACTTCCTCGATCGCCTGAAATCCTTACCCAGCCTGTTACCTCCTGAAACCATCCTTGTAACCATATCCCACACGCCCAGGGCCTCGCTGCGATGGAGTATTTCCTTTCACGCAGACCACTCACTTCCCTATCTAAAACCTCTTTCCTTAATACCCTAGCCAGCTTCATCCTAACCCACAACTTTTTCACCTATGTGGGGCCAGACATACCAACAACTAAAGGGAACAGCCATGGGAACCAGGATGGCTCCCTCGTACACAAACTTATTTATGGGACGCTTAGAGGAAGCCTTCCTGGATACCCAAGCCTGTCAACCCAAAGTTTGGTACAGATTCATTGATGACATCTTCATGATCTGGACTAACAGTGAAGAAGAACTCCAGAATTTCCTCTCCAACCTCAACTCCTTTGGTCCCATCAAATTCACCTGGTCCTATTCCAAATCCCATGCCACTTTCCTCGATGTCGACCTCAATCTGTCCAATGACCAACGTCACACAACCGTTCACATCAAACCAAACAAACAACAGTACCTCCATTATGACAGCTGCCATCCATTCCACATCAAACGTTCCCTTCCCTACAGTTTAGGCCTTCGTGGCAAAAGAGTCTGCTCCAGTCCCGAATCCCTGAACCAATACACCAATAACCTAATAACAGCTATCGCATTCCACTGCTATCCTCCTGATCTAGTTCAGAAGCAAATTACCAGAGCCACCTCCTCATCCCCCAAATCCAGAACCTTCCACCGAAGAACCCCAGAAGTGCCCCTTTTGTCACCAGATACTTTCCGGGACTGGAGCAGACTCTGAATGAGGCTCTCCAACAAGAGTACGACTTCCTTAAATCCTGTCCTGAAATGAGATCCATCCTTAATGACATCCTTCCCACTCCACCAAGAGTGTCTTTCCGCCGACCACCTAACCTTCGTAACCTCCTAGTCCATCCCTACCCTCTAGCTCCTACCCATGCAACCGCCTCCATTGTAAAACCTGCCTTATGCAACCTTCCACCACCACTTACTCCAGTCCAGTAACCCGGAAGATGTACACGATCAAGGGCAGAGCCACTTGCGATATCACCCACGTGATTTACCAACTGACATGCCTGCACTGTGAAGTGTTCTATGTGGGAATGATCAGCAACAAACTGTCCATTCACATGAACGGTCACAGACAGACAGTGTTTGTTGGTAATGAAGATCACCCTGTGGCTAAACATGCCTTGGTGCATGACCAGCACATCTTGGCACAATGTTACACTGTCCGGGTTATCTGGATACTTCCCATCAACACCAACCTTTCAGAACTCCGGAGATAGGAACTTGCCCTTCAGCTTATTCTCTCCTCCCGTTGCGCACATGGTCTCAACCTCCGCTAAATTCAAATTCTCGCCCACCATCTTTAGCATCTTTGCCCTGGTTCTGTGGACAGAGCCTCTGCCTCAAGTGGTATCTCTGTCCAACTTCTTTGCTTTTTACAACTGCCTGTCTAGGTGTGTTTGCATTTGGATATGTGTGAGTGTGTGTGTGTATTTGTTAACCTTCCTTTTTTTCCCCTAAGGTAAGTCCTTCCACTCCTGGGATTGGAATGACTCCTTTTCCACTTCCTTAAAACACATATCCTTCCCTTTCTCCTCTCCTTTCTTCCTCTTTTCCTGAAGAAGTGACCAACAGTTGTGAAAGCTTGTGTGTGTGTGTGTGTGTGTGTGTGTGTGTGTGTGTGTGTGTGTGTGTCATTTTATGTGTGTCTGTCAACGAGCCTGTCCTTTGGGTAAGTCATCTGTTTTCTATTTTTTATATTTGTTTATCCCACTAGGAAAGTTTCCTTCTATAATTTTTGTTTTAATATTGTTTGTTTCACTGTTCATTTTTCTTATATATTGTGTATTTGGAGAGCACAGCACATTAAAAATACCACGTTATTTATGAGCATCTGTGGGGCTAAAAACTGTTGCAACTATCAAAAATATAATCTGGAAGTATCATTTGCTGGGAAGTAAAAAAAATATTAGTAAGAAGTGTTCATTTACGGTGGTTAGTTACACTTTTAGACATGGAAGAAAACCTTTACCAATTCATTCCCTTTGAAACAGAGGCTGTTAATGAGAATCACAAATACTTGACCACTACTTCAGAATACAGCAGAACCCTGTTTTTACACTTTTCAATAGACTTCAAAGAAAATGGTGTAAAATGTGGGTAATCATGTTTTAAGCAATAAAAATTGCTTACTAGATCACACTTGCATTTTCATAGTCCATGTATACGTACATAATAGGCATAAAAATTTTCACCAGGAAGCTTATTATGTAATACAGGTTATACGAATTTTGTACTATTTTAAGTGCCAAGCAGAACTGGAACAGTTAGCTCTATAGGATGTGGAAATTTTTGGAGATAATTTCATTCATCGTAATCAATGTCAGCAAGCCTTTAACTGGCATTCATTATGTAAGTAAAGAAACATTGAACAAGTTCCATATTTTTTTGTATTTTTTCATGTTTTGTACAATGATATTTGAATTTATTCGCATTCTCAAGTGCAAATACATATTTATTTTTTGTGACATTAGCACAGGGTCGGCATCTCCCACTGTAATCATCTTTTTGATGTTATAAAATACTGTCCCCATTTCAATGTGCAGAAAAACGTCCACAAGCAAACCATAATACTCGACGTTTATAAAATGTCACAAAAAATACTGATATAAATATTTGCACTCCACAATACATATAAATTCTCAAAACTCATCATGAAAATCATGAAAAACTACCAGTTGTGTAAACTACGCTGACATCAGCACAGTGACTGATGGGATGCTCCCATCAGCCACCACATCATGAGGTAACTTGGCTCTTATTGCAAACAATGAAATACAAAATATACTTTTGAATAAACGTAAAGTGTCAAGAAACTTAACTGCATAATGTTTATAAACACTATGATCAAAGGCAAAAGCCACACCAGCTTCAATTTACATTAATTACTTAATTTTTTTCTTCATAAATATGGTTTCATAAAGTGTAAAACCACTCCCATGAACCACAGACATTGCCGAGGTGGGGTGGCTTGCGTGCCTCAATGATGCAGATAGCCGTACCGTAGGTGCAACCACAGCGGAGGGCTATCTGTGGAGAAGCCAGACAAACGTGTGGTTCCTCAAGAGGGGCAGCAGTCTTTTCAGTAGTTACAGGGGCAACAGTCTGGATGATTGACTGAGCTGACCTTGTAACATAAGCTAATGTGGCTTTGCCACACAGTTACTGCGAACGGCTGAAAGCAAGGGGAAACTACAGCCGTTATTTTTCCCGAGGACATGCAGCTCTACTGTATGAACATATGATGATGGCATCCTCTTGGGTAAAATATTCCGGAGGTAAAATAGTCCCCCATTCGGATCTCCGGGCGGGGACTACTCAGGAGGATGTGATCATCAGGAAAGACAATACTGGCATTCTACGGGTCGGAGCGTGGAATGTTAGATCCCTTAATCGAGTAGGAAAATTAGAAAATTTAAAAAGGGAAATGGATCGGTTGATGTTAGATATAGTGGGGATTAGTGAAGTTCGGTGGCAGGATGAACAGGATTTCTGGTCAGGTGAGTACAGGATTATAAATACAAAATCAGTTGGGGGTATCACAGGAGTAGGATTGTTAATGAATAAGAAAGTAGGAATGCGGGTAAACTACTATGAGCAGCACAGTGATCGCATTATCATTGTCAAGATAGATACGAAGCCAACACCGACAACAGTAGTACAGGTTTATATGCCAACAAGCTCTGCCGATGATGAGGAAATCTAAGAAATATATGAGGAGCTAAAGGGAATTATACAGACAATTAAGGGAGAGGAAAACTTAATTGTTATGGGCGACTGGAATTCGGTAGTAGGACAAGGAAGAGAAGGTAAGATGGTAGGTGAATATGGTCTGGGCAAAAGGAATGAAAGAGGAAGCTGCCTGGTAGAATTTTGCACAGAACATAATTTAGTTATAATAAACACCTGGTTTAAGAATCACAAAAGAAGGTTGTATACGTGGAAGAGACCAGGAGACACCGGGAGATACCAGATAGATTTTATAATGGTAAGACATAGATTTCGGAACCAGGTTTTAAAGTGTAAGACATACCCAGGGGCAGATATAGACTCTGACCATAACTTGTTGGTTATGAACTGTAGGCTGAAACTGAAGAAACTAGAGAAAGGTAGGAAAATAAGGAGATGGGACCTAGATAAATTGAAGGAACCTGAAGTTCTTAAGAATTTCAGAGGGAGCTTCAGGCAACAATTGACAGAAACAGGGGAAAATAAAACAGTAGAGGAGGAATGGGTAAAATTGAGAGATGAAATAGTGAAGGCAGCAGAGGACAAAATAGGTAGGAAGGCAAGAACTGCAAAAAATCCTTGGATATCACAGGAGATGCTAAATTTAATCGATGAAAGGACAAAATATAAAAATGCAGTAAATGAAACAGGCAAAATGGAGTACAGACGACTAAGAAATGAGATTGACAGGAAGTGCAAAATTGCTAAGCAGGAGTGGTTAGAAGGCAAATGCAAGGTTTTAGAAGAATGTATAAATAGGGGAAAAATAGATACAGCCTACAGGAAAATAAAAAGAGGTATTTGGAGATAAGAACCACAGCACTATGAATATGAAGAACACAGATGGAAAACCAGTTCTCAGCAAAGAAGGGAAAGCTGAAAGGTGGAAAGAGTATATAGAGGGACTCTACAAAGGAAATGAACTTCGAGATAATATTGTAGGAAGGGAAGAGGATGTAGATGGAGATGAAATAGGAGGCACTGTACTGAGAGAAGATTTTGACAGAGCCCTGAAAAACCTAAGTCAAAACAAGGCCCCTGGAGTAGATGATATTCCCTCAGAGCTACTGAAGTCTCTGGGAGAACCAGCCATGACAAAATTGTTTCACCTGGTGTGTAAGATGTATGAGACAGGTGAAGTACCCTCAGACTTTGAGAAAACTGTTATAATCCTCATTCCAAAGAAAGCAGGTGCAGACAGGTGTGAAAACTACAGAACCATCAGTTTAATAAGTCATGGTTGCAAAATATTAACACGAATTATATACAGATGGATGGAAAAGCTGGTAGAAGCCAACCTCGGGGAAGATCAGTTTGGGTTCAGGAGAAATGTAGGAACCCGGGAGGCAATACTCACTTTACGGCTTATCCTAGAAGATAGATTAAGAAAAGGCAAACCTACATTTCTAGGTTTTGTAGATTTGGAGAAGGCTTTTGACAATGTTGATTGGAATAAACTCTTTCAAGTTCTGAAGCAAGCAGGAGTAAAATATAGGGAGCGAAGGTTATTTACAACTTGTACGAAAACCAGACAGCAGTTGTCAGAGTTGAAGGGCATGAAAGGGATGCAGTGGTTGGGAAGGGAGTAAGACAGGGTTGTAGCCTTTCTTCAATGTTATTCAATTTGTACATTGAGCAAGCTCTAAAGGAAAGCAAGGAGAAATTTGGAGAAGGAATTAAAGTTCAGGGGGAAGAATTAAAAACTTTGTATTTTGCCGACGACATAGTAATTCTGTCAGATACAGCAAAGGACCTGGATGAGCAGTTAAACGGAATGGACAGTGTGCTGAAAGGTGCATATAAGATGAAGATTAACAAGAGCAAAACTAGGCTAATGGAGTGCAGTGTAAGAAAATCAGGTGATGCTGAAGGAATTAGATTGGGTAATGAAGCAATAAAGGAGGTAGATGAGTTTTGTTACTTGGGCAGTAAAATAACGCATGATGGTCGCAGTACAGAGGATATAAAATGCAGAATGGCAATGGGTAGAAAAGCGTTCTTGAAAAAGAGAAATTTGTTAACATCGAATATTGATTTAAGCCTAAGGAAGTCCTTTCTGAAGGCATTTGTATGGAGTGTTGCCTTGTATGGGAGTGAGACATGGACTATAAACTATGCGGACAGGAAGAGGATTGAGGCTTTTGAAATATGGTGCTACAGAAGAATGATGAAGATTAGGTGGGTGGATCGCGTAACTAATGAGGAGGTACTGAACAGAATTGGGGAGAAAAGAAATTTCTGGCATACCTTGACTAAAAGAAGGGATAGATTGGTAGGACACAATCTTAGACATCAAGGAATTGTGAATTTAGCGTTGGAGGGAAGTGTGTGGGGCAAAAACCGCAGAGGAAGACCAAGACATGGATACAGCAAGCAGATTCAGACAGATGTAGGTTGCCGTTCTTATGTGGAGATGAAGAGGCTTGCTCAGGATAGGGTATTGTGGAGAGCTGCATCAAACCAGTCTCTGGACTGAAGACCACAACAACAACAACATCAACAACAACAAAGTGTAAAATGTGGGAATAATGTAGATATGTTAATGTGAAACAAGAGGTGAATTAATGCCGAACTTAAGACATTTGATGGAACGGGGAGAAAATAATAATAATAATAATAATAATTGGTGTGAAAAGCTGGAAAATGTAAAACCCAGGAACATAAAAATTGGGTTATACTGCATTAATACTGTATAAAGGTAATGTCTGAATGCTTCCAATTGCAATTACTCAACTATTTCAGTACAGGCTGCTTAATTTTGTACTTCAATTTCACAATAATTATAGACCTTTACACTGACATATTTTGACAGTTAGCTACTAGTCTGAAAATGTGAATGTGTAGCTACAAATAAGTAATAAGTAAGTGTACAAACAGTTAATATTAGCACACCACATTTTTGAAGATATTCAGTTTGATACCTGCAACATAGCTAAAAAATCACTATAGGTACATGCAATATTATTGTTGTTGTTTTAAGGGGACTAAACATCTGGATCATCAGTCCCCTGTTCCTAGATAAGAGCTCACTGCCAGAGGCTAAAAACAAACTAGAATGTAGACACACAAAAGGGACCAACTGACAAAGAACAGTTCGTTGACTATACAAAAGTCACATAGTTCCTGACTTGGATTTTTTTTACCTAAGTTAAAAAACTGGACAGCATAATACCATTCCTGGCTGATCACTAGGATAATTATGGATGAGCCAGTCATCCTGTACACACTAAAGCTGCCAGTTGGCAACAGGACTGACAAGACAAAAGGAACTGTTTAAGTGGTGGGCACTCAAAAGATCAGGCTTAGGTACCACCATTAAATTGTATGTTAAAAACTAGCTGCACGAATAAAACCTAAAACACGGTTAAGCATACAGGCATCGTCAAATAAAAGCGAAGGAAGTGCAGAAGGCAGGTTAAATGACTGCCGCAATGCAGCTAAAAGTGGACAGTCCAAAAATATGTGGACCACAGTCAACAGAGCTCCACAACGGCAGTTTGGCTGGTCCTTTTGACATAAGAGGTGGCCATGCGTGAGCCATGTATGGCCTATACATAGGTGACAGAGGACGACCGAGTCCCTTCGAGAAGGCCTAAGTGAAGTCTTCCAAGCTGCTGTCAAATGTTTGATCGCACGGAGCTTGTTGGGCATGATCAATGTCGACCATTCTGAATTCCAGGCCATGGAGATCTTGCGGTACAGACCCAAGCGGATGTCCCTTTCTGGGGTACCGATATTGACGCCGGGAGGAAATGGCCTGCTTGGCCAGCTGATCAGCTAGTTTGTTTCCTGGAATGCCGATATGGCCTGGGATCCAGATGAAAGCCACAGAACGGCCAGACTCGCCAAGACCGAACACAGAGTCTTGGATGGATCACACAAGAATGGTGTTTGGGAAAACACTGGTCGAGAGCGTGCAAGCCACTCAGGAAGTCACTGCATATTACGTATGACTTCCTGGGGCACGCCAGAGGTGATCCAGAGCATGAATTATGGCGATCAGCTCTGCCGCAAAGTCGGTACAGCCAGGAAGCAGGGCGCGTTGTTCAATGTGGTCACCATGAACATAGGCATAACCCACTCTGCCTTCCACCTGGGAGCCATCAGTGTATACGACTTTTGCATTACGGAACGTGGCAAGGATATCCAGAAACTGGTGACAAGTATGAGGTGAAACCGACACCTTTGGATCGGAGGACAATTGCAGGTGGAGCTGTAGGCAAGGAATGAACCAAGGAGGGATATGAGATTGGCAGGAGAATGCGGGAGGGAGAGGTAGGGACTTGAGTGAGGAAAAGAGAATATGTACCCGAATCGCGATTGGAAGACCTGATCTGGGTCGAAATTTTGGAGAGGGAAGGACGGCGTTTGGAAGCAAAAGCCTGTGATTTGCATGGCGAGACATAGTGTGAACGTGGGCGACATGAAGCTAACAACTGTTGCCAGAGAAACCTCATGGGAGGGATGCCAGCTAAGGCGAGGAGGCTTGGCACAGGGCCGGTGCAGAAAGCTCCCGTTGTGAGACGAACACCACCATGAAGAATGGGATCCAAGATCTGCAATGCTGAAGGTGACGCAGAGTCATACACCTGGCTCCCATAATCCACGCGTGATAGGATTAGGGCCTTAAAGAGGTGCATGAGAGTTTGACGGCCAGCTCCCCAGGCAGTGTGGCCTTGACAGCGAAGTATATTTAGATGCCGCCAGCACTTTTGCTTCAACTGATGAAGGTGTGGCCCCGAAGTCAGTCGACTGTCAAAGAGCATGCCGAGAAATCTAAGTGAAATAAAGCTGTTTGTTACCAAGGTAGAGTTCTGGATCAGGGTGAATGACCCAACAATGACAAAAGTGCACAACTTCCTTCACCAACTCTCCACCATTCCCACCCTTTGCCTCCTGGATCCTTACTTGTCATAGTGGATGCCACCTCCCTATACACCAACATCCCACATGCCCATGGCCTTGCCACTCTGGAACACTACCTCTCTCAACGTCCCTCTGAACTCAAGCCTGATAGGCAACCTCATTCCTCGTAACCCTCAGCAATTTCATCCTAACTAACAACTACTTTTCCTTTGAGGGGAAAGTTTACCATCAAATCCAAGGCACAGCCATGGGCACCCGTATGGCACCCTCCTATGCCTACCTGTTTATGGGCCGTCTGGAGGGATCCTTCCTAGAATCCCAAAACTCCAAACCTCTGGCCTGGTTAAGGTTCATTGAAGACATTTTCATGACCTGGACTCACGGCCAGGACACCCTATCCTCGTTTTTTCAGAACTTCAATTCATTCTCCTCCATCCACTTCACCTAGTCTTCCTCAACCTCATTCCTGGATGTCAACCTCCACCTCACTGATGGCTCCATCCACACTTCTGTCCATATTAAACCTACCAACCATCAACAGTACCTACACTTTGACAGTTGCCATCCCTTCCACATCAAAACATCCCTCCCTTTCAGCCTGGCCACCCATGGACGACGTACCTGCAGTGACAAGAACTCCCTTTCTGAATTTGCTAAGGGTGTCTCAAAGGCCTTCACAGGCAGAAACTACCCCACAGACATAGTTCGCCAACAGATCTCCCGTGCCATATCCTCACACACCCCAAATCCTCTTCCTAACACCAGTAACCATCCACAAAAGAGCGCTCCCCTTGTCACCCAGTACTACCCTGGTCTCGAACAACTAAATTGCATCCTTCACCAAAGTTCTTATTTTCTATCCTCCTGCCCAGGAATGAGACACATCCTGCCCAAGATCCTTCCCACCCCTCCTAAAGTGGGGTTCTGTCGCCCTCCCAACTTCCACAACATCCTAGTTCATCCTTATGCCACCCCAAAACCCAGCCCACTGCCACAGGGATCATATCCTCGTGGAAGACCACAATGCAAGACCTGACAATCCACCCACACCCAGCACTTCTTATTCCAGTCCTGTCACAGGCTTAGCCTACCCTATCAGAGGCCGGGCCACCAGTGAAAGCAGCCATGTAATATACCAACTGTGCTGCAATCACTGTGCAGCTTTCTATATTGGCATGACCACTAACCAGCTGACCACTAGGATGAATGGCCACTGCTAAACTGTGGCCAAAAACAAGGTGGACCACCGTGTGGCACAGCATGCAGTGAAGCACATGCTTGATTTCAATGGCTGCTTCACAACCCGGGCCATTTGGATCCTCCCATCCACCACCAGCTTTTCTGAACTGCACAGATGGGAGTTATCCCTACAATACATTCTCCGATCCCGAAATAATCCAGGCCTCAACCTATGATAACTTCCCTTTTATCTATAGCTTACAGTTCCTACCTCTCTATTCCAAACCTCTCCTATTTTGACTGATGCGTGAATGTGTGCATGCGCATGTGCTTTGTGTGTGTGTGTGTGTGTGTGTGTGTGTGTGTGTGTGTGTGTGTGTGTGCTGAGCGTGATTTGAAGTGCGGCAGCTGGAGGTGATGATTGTATGACTGTGTTGTGCGCCTGTGTGATTGCATGATGAAGGCTATGGCTGATAGCTGAAACTGTTGTGTGTATGTGTCTTGTACAGCACAATTTAGCGTCCGAAGTGCAATTGATAACCCACCTTTCGGTCCTTAGGTTGGCCGCAAAATTTTGGTTCACATTATGTTGTGTGGCTGGTCGACAGCCGCTATTCTACCGAGCCACGGCACAGTCGCCGTGACATCCTAGCCGCCACTGCATCTGCACATTCCGAGCCGCGTGCTAAGTCCAACGCTGCACATTTGCCTGCCGCAGCGCACGTGTGCGCTATGTGCGTGACGCGCGACCTGCCGCAGTTGACCGCCGACTTGGCCGTTCGCTACTGCACGTGCGCAGCTCACCTGTGCGCACGAGGCGTAAAGGCGGGTCCACACTGAGCACGCCGTGCCGCGTCGCGCTGCGCAAAACTGGTGTGCGCGTCCAGTGTGGACAGCAAACCGCGCTGTGCTGCGCCGCGCAGTTTGCACGCGCTCAGTTTAGACGGGGCTTCGGCTGCCAGGCGCACTAGTTTATTGCGTGTGTCAGTTCGCGGTGACAGGTCGTGTGTTCTCGCGTAAGTGTCCTTGTTAAGGAGTGGGACCGGAAGCAAAGTGAGAACCTCAGAGCAGATACATCAGACTTGTAAAGGAATCTCCAGTTGCCAGAAAGCGCAAAGATATTGCCAGTCTCTCTTTGGTAGATATAGCACGTCTACAATTTGTGTCTTTCTTCATTAAGTCTGGTTCGATCACTTTCAACAGATATTCGAAGTCTTCGAAAGAAATCAAATGTTCAAATGTTTGTTAAGCTTATGGGACTTAACTACGGGGTCATCAGTCCCTAAACTTACAAACTACTTATGAACTAACTAAGGCTAAGAACGGCACAAATATCCATGCCCGAGGGGGGATTCGAACCCCCGACCGTACTGACCGTGCGGACTGTGATTGGAGCGCCTCAGTCCCCTCGGCCACCGCGGCCGGCTGAATGACATTCGACAAACGTTTTCGAACTGTCCCCTGTCGCCTGCAACTAGTTCACTAGGGTTACCCAATGACGACGATTCTTCCTTAACTGATGGTACAGCACAATAAATGCGGCACTCACAATCTCGGCTCGCTCCATCTTGAGACATGAGCGCGCTCCAACTGGAACCACCGTGCGCGCCTCGAAATGGCACGGTGCGGACGGCGTCTTCTACTGTGCTACAGCAGTGCGCAGGCTGCAGCAGCGCAGCGCAGCACGGCGCGGCGCGCTCAGTGTGGACCCACCTTAAAAAGTTACGCTTCGCGTTCGTGCTACTGTTTTGGCCCACCGTTAGGCATCTAAGTGCAGTATCCCATTTGGTGCGGCCCACCTGCCGTTGCCGCCGCCCACAGACGTCGCCCACCGGCGCCGCCTGTCCATAAGTGCTGTGCAGATGAGGCGCCGCCCCACGTCTTCTGCCAGTCTTGCCAAGGAGAAGAAGATGGTTCCGTTCCGGGGTCGAACCACTCGCATCAACCCCAAGCAGCGCGGACCACTCGCCGCCCTGCCACCCACGTTTAGCCACACTCACGTCGTGCGACCGCACAGCGCCAGCCGCCCAGCTGCCGCCCCCACCTGCTATGTACCACCATCGTACTTCACCGTGCCACACCACGTCCCGACGGATAAGTACAGACTGAAACTGTATGATTTATTATTGCCTTCTGTTCCGAGGTGTCTCGAACTAATAGAGTAATTAATGTAATAACTTTCCCTAGGATAAGTAAGCCATAATGTTTCCTTCCCCTGAGTGACTGGATTAGCTAATGTTGCAGTTATAGTAGAGAGAATACTCTTTTCCCTATATTATCTAAGTTTGAGCATTGCCAAGAGTATGGAAGTTTCATTTTTAATTAATTTTCAGCATGTGTAATCAAACAGTTTTATGATTATTGACAAAGTTTTGTCATTAACGCCACTAGTAATAAGTGGCCTGGCGTCCACATTGTCCGAGATGTTCATGATATTTCTTCCATTTAGTTTCAGTGTCACGATCTTTCTTTCCTTGATCTTTCCTATCAATATTTTCCATGCCGTAAATGAAAGTAAATTTCCGCCCTCCACAGACGTGATGGGTTAAAGCAAGGCATCCCCCCTCCAAGATGCGTCTGGCAGAAATTGAAAAATCATTGGTACTAGGGAGCAGCGTGTAATTCTCAAATTTTAAAGGAGTGTGCTTTTGTTTTAAGATCAAACACCGACGCAATAACAGCGTTGAGGTCTTAAAAGAAAAACCACAAACAAAAAGTTTTCAATTGTGGTTGTGTCTACCAGATTTGCTGATGAGTTTAGACTGAAGTACGCTGCTGGACAAACAGTCGTACCCACGACTGGCATCTGAAATCGTTGGAACCGTTAGAACGCTGTGTTGATCCACCACATTGTAAACACAAGATTTAAACTTTCGCCCCTCCCTCCTCTACTCTCTGTGTGTTTCTCTTTTTCATCCTACATATTTTTTTCTGTATGAGCTTTTCCTTCTGTAAAAGTGGTAGTTTCGCAAGCTGGTTACCAAAGCATGTGACAACAGTGTGCTTCAGGGCACGAGATGTGAATCTTGTTGATTCGAAAATGTTTTACCAGAGAGAAGCATGATAGAGAAGCGTTAAGATAGCCTTTGAGATATACCCGAATCCTTACTGCACCTTAAGTGACGTGCAAGTAAAAGCCTTAAAGCTGTTACCCTCCAGCGGGCAGCTAAAGTTGAGTAATGTTTTAGCCGATGTAATGAAGCCTATAGATAGTTGCCACATGGTGAGTCAAGAGTACCGCCTGTGAGCGTAAAATCCGAAAGAGAAGTTTAAAGAAGAAAACTGTTGCACATAAGGAGAAGACCAAGATCTCCTGATTTATGTCATTCACGCCTTTTCTTTGTCAGATTCCGTAACTTCCATAACAGGGTCCATTATGTTTCCTGTGTACCTTGGCAATAAATGTACGTGAAACACAACGCACATCAGAATTATCAGAAGTTATTTCCAGTTGTTACGGCCAGAGAGCCTAAGTTGATGTATAAATAATTTGTATTCAGTACTCCAAGAGAGGTACTTATAATGTGCTGTGATGTGTTAATAGTAAAGATATGTTGTCCTTATCCAATGTAGCGAGATCGTGTGCTATTTTGCAATGATGAGTAACCCAGACGTTAGTAAATCCTGTTTTCTTTTTAAAGTACACGTAATTAAGTATGAAGTATCAAGTAAAATGTGCTCCAGTCACTCATAAGATAGAATTTTGTAAGATGTATTAGTGAGTAAAGTATTCCAGACGTATGTCTGTCGAGTTCACACTTATATTTTTAGAGTATCTTAATTATCCTTGAGAATTTTAAGTATACTGTCATTAAGTGAGGAAGAGTTAACATTTTGCTACCATTAATGATTTATCCCTTCTTATTCGCCATTGTGAAGTATCACGTTTCATTACCAAATCCATAAAGTGCAGACTTCCATATGGAGTTTATGCTGTTTGCTTCCATTGTCAGCGAACCATTATTTATCATTTACATTTCCAATTGTTAGAGTGATTCGGTTGTGGTCTGTCTTTCCCGTGCTATATTCATTTGTTTTCTTTGAGACCTTTCAGCGCCTATTAATTCAAAGTTGAAATTAGTGATTATAAGGATTAAAAATTAATTGTGCACTTTTTAATTCTTAAAATCAACCGACCCGACTTGTTTCCTCCAGTCTTTTTTCATAAAATTTAAACCCACATCCTGTTTTCTGGCTTTAACTAGTGTCAATTCAACCGAAACTTACGGACTGTATCGACAATTTCGTCATCCTAGAGCTACTATGTTACGATATTTATGCAGATGACGGATTCTCAAAACGAATTGCCAACGTTTTGGAACCTTGTGTCTGCTGAAATTCAATGCATGGAAGCCTTGAAACATCGTTGAAATTTTAAAATGTGTACTTTATCTGCATGATCTTTATCCATTACGCATCAAACTGAATTTAACATCCTTTCCATTCATCTGAATGAAATTCATTTCCAAATCTCTGATATGACATTTATTTTATCCACTGTTCGTAGCCAATGTTATGGTGCTGCCGTTCTATTTTAAGTGCACCTGTGCGAATTGCCGCCAGAATTCAATTCCTTGCATTGTTAAGGCGCGAGCTAATACACCGTCACCTGACGTTAGATCACCTGTGTCCTTCAAGGCTGTTGCAATCAGCTGTAACCGCTCCACAACACTCCCTTCTTCCTCACGCCACCTGCCTATCACGTGTGCCTTGCATCACTCCCCTCACGCCCTGCGTGTAGCCCAGACCACTCTGTGCCCAGACTTACCGCCCCTCTCCCCCCGCCTACCGCAGGCAGCCATTGTACTTTTATGATTATCACCTCTCCTACCGCGCTACGCACCACGTGCGCATCTGGCAGTTGTATTTGTTTATAAACAGTTCCGTGCCGTGTAAGTTGTGTTTACGCCCGAAGTATCTGAACTCTGGTGTTCATGAAATAATACCAACTGGGGCTCACAAGTGATACACCTTACGAAATTCTATAAGAATTCATTTATTTTGTGATAAGCACTATTAACTCTTCTTCTGCCTAATGATTGTAGAATTTTATTAAAAGCAGTTATGTTGGGGAAAAGAACCTTAATTTTCATCCAAGATATTATTATAACTATTTTCAAGAGTAGCTACCCTTTTTCCTGTACTTGTCAGAGTACCAAGTAATTTAGTTCTTGCTGTGTTTTATATACCGTTAAGACACCCATATTTAGTTTGGTGTTAGCAATATTTGAGGTCGATTGTGTAATAATCACTTTCGAAATGCGACTTTTATCTAGTGGTAATGTTATTGCATAGTGTTCCTATTTGACCTGTTTGGAAGGACTGTTGCCTCTTTACGTAGGTTGAAATATTTCCTAGTGAATAATTAGGTATTATGTAGGCTTATCCGATTTATATTTTTAAACCTTGTGTAGATAAAACCTCTTTTGTATCTCCATATTTTACTTCCTTAGCTTACTTGATATAAGTTCTATCCCTTTGTTGAAAAACTTTTAATCCCACTTCTGACACCAAATTGTACAGCACTTGATCTTTATCCTACGGATGATAGGAAAATTTTACAACCCATTCTAGTGCTGCATAAATAAAATGGGTTGGAAGTGTTGTCAGGATGGATGGCGAAGCGGTGAAGGCTTGTGGGCGCCCTAGGAAAAGGTGGCTGAATGGCAAATAAAAGATAGAATTCAAGTTAACATTTGGTATATTCTGAAATACGGGATACATGGTGGGACTCGCCCTGGGGTCGGATGCAATGAATGAATGCCAGTCTAAATGGATTAGAAAACGGAAAAGGTGAAGGTTACGGTAATGGTAATGGTTCACGGTTGGTGGCTGATACCGAACAGCCGCTAGGCGGGTACGGACGGCATGCGGCCATTCGCCCCGCACAGATGCTGAGCTTCTGGAGTGCATCTGTTCTGTACGAGAACTCAATCTGAAGAGAGCGAAGGAAGTGATTCTCGTACCTCGGAGACCTCCAGCAGTAGCACACGTGATCAAACGTGGGTGCCTGCTATTGGCTACATGGTAGCGTGGAACGTCAGTAGTTTCAGCACAGGCGCCAGAAGGGTGGCGTGATTTTAGAATAAGCATTCAATACTGGTTCTGGCTGGCTCTGTCCTGCAAAGTGGACAGCCTTGGTCACGTTGTCAAGGCGTATGTCGCAGTGGAAGAACACTTGTAAAACTTAGGCGAAGTTTTGAATAAAATTTTTGAATTTTTTCCTGAAACTATTTTAGACTGGCTGGTCATCCTGTACAGTCTTTTGTATGTGCCTGTCGCAGCTCGTCGCCACGTCTTTACAGTGAGTTGTAAAGTGTCTGTATTACTATATTATTATTTTATCTTATATAGCTTTATATACACCTCTGAGTGAAAAAGACGTATTTCATGTTAATATGCCATTTCAATCTGCTAAGAAGTTATCCGATACATTACCTACATCAAAAGAAAGAGAAAAGCAAAAACAAGACTTGCGGCACAACATCCCTCTTTCCACCAAGGCATGGTTTCAAGCCACCCCTCTGCAGTTCATGTGGTGCTTGGCACAGCTTGTGCACTTGACTGAACCAGTGTCTCCAGAAGATGACATCAGTCTCCATGTGCAGAGACAAGTATGATGGGGCAGGATATACCTGCCTGAAGCTGCAACCATACAGTGTGGCTTTGGCAGCAGTGGTGGTTTTTCTATGTAGGTGATGTCCGATCTCAACAGAGAGAGAGCAGTTGTGCTGGGGGCAATGCCAATTGTTCTAGGACTACAGCTGGCTCAACCTCTTGGTATCAGGTCTGAACCAATGAGTGCAGCTCCAGGGTTTGCATCCTAGCTTGTATATTGGGTAGACTGGATGACCCAAGATGAGTGAAGATTGTGGTCACGGTAATGGGGGTAAGAAGAGTAGGTTACAATGAGGCAGCTGTGTGCTACAATTGCTCTGATGCAGGCCATAGTGTCAAGTGTTATTGGTTCAGTCATTAGTGGCCAAATTTAAGATATGGTGGCCTTACTGCCGTCGGCATCTGCCAATACTAGTACCTAAAGGAGCACACCTGTTCAAATGTTTGTTAAGCTTATGGTACTTAACTGTGGGGTTATCAGTTCCTAAACTTACAAACTCTTATTAACTAACTTATACTAAAAACAGCACAAACATCCATGCCCTAGGAAGGATTCGAACCCCCGATGGGGAAGCACACCTGTCTGTCAGAGATACTGCAGCATGATGTCAATGTGACCCTTATGATAGCCACACAACAACAAACCTGCTTTGGAGCATTTTAATATCCAGCCAGGCTGGTGGCTGAACTGCTGAGTCATCTGGGCAGTGTCACTGTAGTTTTGGCATTGTCTGTGAGGCCTCCACCATTCAAGCACCATTCTGCCCAAGCTGTATCTGCTTGTAGCCTTGTTGGGCAGGAAGTCAAACTGATGTCCTTGCAGTAACCAGGCTACTGGATGTCCATCAGTATGAAGCACCACTAGACAACTAAGTATGTGCATTGCATAGCCCCTTGCCACTATCATTGCACATTGAGGTCTGTGGGCAAGATGCTCTGCCAGTCAGTGTCCCCTATATGTGGGCACAACTACTATTCAAGTCTGTTGGAAACAAAGTGATTATATTTATCCCAGTAATGAGCTGTGTCTGACTCACCCATATCCTAACATACAATACAATACTCAGACTCATTAAGTAGTATCTGGGAAGACTCATGACAAGATCCAACTGACAGTTCAAAATGATATTTGAGTCATAGCAATGCCAGAAATTTGTGTGTGATAGAGCACATAGGAACTTTAAAAAATCCAAATTGACAGAGGCTTTGAGAATTTTTTTGCAACCAGTTCACCACCACTTCACATTTTCAATATAGAATGAAATACTGAACCTGCGACATTAAATATGAAAGTAAAGGAAAGATTATACATACTGTCTGTTTTGCCATCACTGAGCAGAGAGGTATTCCAAGCCTGACGCTGTTTTTCTTCTAGGCACTGACGGCGGCGAATGCGAATTCTCTGTTTTAAATGATACATATCTTCATCACTTTCCTCTCCAACAGCATTAGTTTCCCTGGTAGCACTCATTTTTCTATTGCATTTTATCTGGAAAGCCAATAATAATAATAATAATAATAATAAATGGAATACTAATGATTAAGGGTAAAAGTAATCTAGAAATTCTGCATGAATGTATCCAATCAAGAAATCAGATGTTAAAGTCTATATTACAATAACAGTAAAAATGTGATCCGGAAAGAGTACAGGTCATGGATTGCTTAAAGAATATGCCCAAGTAGTTAATTATAAATGTTTTGCATTTGGAACAAGAGTGGCAGTATAGGTCTGTCTACATTTTATTCCCTTTACTTACAACTGACAACGACAACAACAACAGCAACAACAACCACCTTCAAATAGACCTAACATGCACACAAAACAGAAATATGTATCAATCTTAAACTCGTCTGTACTATGATCATTATATGTTACTTTACTGCCCAAGTAACAAAACTCATCTACCACCTTTATTGTTTCACTACTTAATCTAATTCATTCAGCATTGCCTGATTTTCTAAGACTACATTCCATTACACTTGTTTTGCTCTTGTTAATTTTCATCTTATATGCTCCTTTCAACACACTGTACATTCCGTTCAATTGCTCTTCCAGGTCCTTTGCTGTTCTGATATAAAATGTCATCAGCAAAACACAATGTTTTTATTTCTTCACCATGAACTCTAATTTCTTCTCCAAAATTCTCTTTGCCTTTCTTCACAGCTTGCTCAATGTACAAATTGAATAAAAGTGGTGAAAGGCTGCAACCCTGTCCCTTCCCAACCACAGTGGCCCTTTCATGCCTTTCAACTCCTAATAACTGCTGTTTGGTTGATGTACAAGTTGTAAATAATCTTCCTTTCCCTATATTTTATTCCTGCTTGAATTCAGAAATTGAAAGAGTGTATTCCAATTAACACCGTGAAAAGCTTTCTCCAAATCTACAAAAGCTAGAAATGTAAGTTTGCCCTTCCTTAATCATCTTCTAAGGTAAGTCATGAGTATTGCTTCATGTGTTCCTACGTTTCTCCTGAATCCAAAATGATCAGGAGAAACATAGGAACATGGGAAGCACCTTACAACTTATCTTAGAAGAATAGCAAGTGATAATGCAAACACAAATCCTGGAATCAGTTTCCCACCAATATGAAGAAATAAAGCAAACACCAATAAAGAAATCGTTACTCCCTTTTCCCATAACTGGAAACTCCAATCACAATTTGGCAACAGTTGCTACCATCAGTTTTTAGCCCTCCGCAACTCACAATATGAAAATTATATAAGGCTATGCAATGACATGACAGGTCTTCATGGAAATAATCAGCAAACACATGTTGATTAAATGCTGAACATAGAAAAGGAAAGGAAAGTAATTTCATAACATGCAGAAAGCATCAATAAATGGACAACAGTCAAAAATGAAAACAAAGGAAACCCCCACAGGGCACATACGGGTTAAGTTCCCATCTTCCCCTCATTCAGCAGTAAATATGACACCCAGAAAAAGGCCACTTACAACTACGGTTGAAACATTGGTGAAATTTGATATAATGATGATGTGGTCCAATGACAACAGCTACAGAAGCCTTTGTTTACATGATGCAACAATGTTTGTCTTACATGAAGGCCTATTCTAATGTTCCATCACATTCTTTGTCAAGAAACGTTGATCCATCACTGCCCTTATTGACTACACATTCAACTTTCCTTTTAGCCTTATATTTATAAATACTGGAGTTGTAACATGTGTGTATCACAGACAAACAACATTACTAGCATGTAATGGAACATTTCCGCTACCCCTACAATAAGGCATGAACATTTAAGATTATAACCCATTAAGTTAAAAATTGCATATTGTTAACATCACAGACATTAGACATGACACACTAGTACTGTTGGAGAAAGTTGGAGGAAGATTTGGTCAAGAATTTTTTCAGAAACCAATTTGACATTTATTATAAGTGATAACAATGAAACAAAATCTCCAAACGGGGAATGTGGGACAGGTGCTTCCAGAATATCAGCAGTTGATATAATCAGTTATTTCTATTGCCATACTATTCACTAATTAGTTGTACACAAACCAATTTTTTAAAAGCATAAGCTAGTCATTTGTGTTTCTCAGTTTCAAAATAGAATTAAACTGCTATCTCACTCTGCCTTCCAGCATTGGCAATACCAATGCCTAAATTAAGGTCACTTATCACAAAAACCTACCTGTTCAATTGCAGCAATTATGGCTTCTGATATGCTGAAATGTGCATTCTCTCTGTCAAGTTCTGCAGCAGGGCGAGCAAACTGAACAGAAGAAAGGAAACTGGTGATACTTTGCCCTTGCTGGGGACGTGGAAAAAATCCAACAGCCATTGGAAGAACACTACTACCACCATCTTCAATAAAACTTTTCTTGCAATGATGTCTATCACCAAGCCACTCAAAAGGGTAATTTGGAACAGAACCGGAAATTCCCGTTTTTCGTTTTCTTTGAGAATTTCGAGACATTGGCATTCCTGAACTGTTGATCTCACTTTTCTTCCCATGCCTAGATGGAAGATTTAGGTCAGATGGTCTTGTTTTACAGGTTGTTGCAATTTTGTCAGCTTTACCTATGACATCTGAGGACTCAACTGAATGTCTGTTAACATTTATTGTGTCAGAACTGCTACTAGTGCTAGAACTGCTAGCAATTGTTGAACTTTCTACCATGGTGAGACTTTTTGTGTTTGCTGTTTTAGGTTTTTTGAAGTTATTGGTACATCCCTTTGTCAGTTTCTTATTCAAACTTCTGGTTTGTTGTTTTACACTTTGCTGCTTCCAATGCCCGGCTAACCTGTTATCAATCACACCAGAATCTGGTTCAATGTCTAGAATTGGTTCTGCTGAATAATCTACCTGCAACACACTTGGGGAAAGTTTAGAATATGCTTGGTGTCCTGATAAATTTGCAATCATTCGGCCCATATTTAAGCCTTGGAAATTTTCTCCCTCTATCTGTGGATTATCTGTGGAATTGGACATAGATAACCGCCTTCCAGACGTACATTGAAAAAGAACCCTGTTCAGATACAGTGATTTTGTGCTAGCAGAAAAACTTCTTTTACATAATGGATTTATTAATGTAGTTTCCAAAATATCAGGGAGACTTTTCCAGTGTTTTAGTTTAGTATTACTATAAAACATCTCCGAGATATTACTTGCAGTCTGAATGTCTTTACTTCCTTCAGGATTTGCATTCTCCTTATCTTCCATTTCATGATATGAAATTATGGATTCTGTAGCTTCTTCACATGAATTTACTCTATCAGAATCATAACTACATGTAGTGTCCTTCATGTCACTATTTGGTGGATTTGAATCTGCTGTGACACATACTGATTTAGTATTAACACGGCTGTCCTCTGAACTTTGTTTTTTCCAACCTAATAAGTCACTGTTTGCAAAATGCCAAGTTTTATGCTGAGTCTCAGGAAAGGATGAGCATCGACGATGTGTCTTCTGGAACTCATTATATGTCCATGTTGACAGATACTGAAACAAAAATAAAGTTTATGTTTGAACACCCAGAAGGAAATATTCATTTTATACTATAATCTAAAATAAATAATAACAAATAAAAAAACAGAACTACTGTGTTGTACACTGCAAATTAATGATAAAAACATAAAAATATCATCTGCAGTTCATTATATAATCTAATCAAACCTGCAGTCTATTAATGTCAGTTTCCAAAAAAAAAAAAAAAAAAAAAAAAACTTTTGTGATATCAGTAAAAAATAAAAACACCTTGATTTACTAGAACACACCTGAAAAATAGTTATCCCATCATTTACCAGTTTTGGAGAAATTATTTATTAAACTTAAACTACTGTGAGTTCTCAACAGAACAGTCTGAGAGCATGCAGAACAATAGTGGTCTATTCTCTGTCCCTGCTAACCATCTTACATATATTTATCTCCAAGACTATACTCAAGAAGGTGAAATCTCCAGCTAAAACTATAACATGACTTGGAAATCTAAAGGAAATATTTTCCCTCAGATGTTTCGCCACTACTGTTGCGGAGCCAGGTGGTCTACAAAAACTTCCAATGACATTTCAGCCAATTTTCACACGGACTTTCGCCCAAACTATTTCACATTCCAAGTCTATACTAATTTCGCTCAATACACTTCTGTTTTTAATTGCTATAACCCCCCTCCACTTTTTTCAGTGTTCAAATGTTTGTAGAGTCTATGGGACTTAACTACGGGGTCATCAGTCCCTAAACTTACAAACTACTTATGAACTACTTACGAACTAGGACGGCACAAATATCCATGCCCGAGGGGGGATTCGAACCCCCGAGCGTAGTGGCTGTGCAGACCGTGACTGAAGCGCCTCAGTCCCCTTGGCCACTGCGGCCGGCTTTTTCAGTGTTCAACCTATCTCTATGGTATACGTGTGCGTTTTAGGATTTCATTACTATTGACATATGGCTTGAGCCAACTTTCCATTCCTAATAGTATGAGTGCACTGGGACTATCTGAAAGTGCGAGCAGTGAGATTTTTCTTTAGATGCCGCTACTGGTAACTATAGCTATATTTCCTTTTCTGTTCTATTGTGCCAAGTGCCAATTTGACAAGAAACAGTAAGCATCTTCATTGGCCTCTGAAGAGATTTCTCTAATCTAGAAAACTCGCATGAGCACTGCACACACATTCCACTGCCCTAGTAGTTGCTTCCTGTGTGTAACGCATGCCCGATCTATTCAGAGGATCCTGCATCTGTCCACCTGGTTGAAAAATTTGCACCCAAGATCAGCACAGTATTATTTGAGCTTCTCATTTAAGCCTTCCATTCAATTCCAAACCAGAGGACAGTGATCAGTTCTGAGAATGATGGTGCAAATTGATACCTCCACTTCTATCCCTTGAGTGAGGCTAGCTGTCCTCACCAAATCCACAAGTGGCCTGAAGGAGCTGAGGATAACCTATGAACCCAAGTGGCAGGAGTCATTAATGCCAACATGAACAACTCTTTGCAGTCGGGTGCACCCAGTGCTCTGAATCACCACCGTCAAAGCTGCCTCCACATCTCAAATGAGACCACTTGGCTAGCAAACAGAATTTACACTGACATTTTTTCCCGACCTACCCACTATTTTCCTAACGGGCTCCATCACCCACCAAACAATGAAGCTTCCTAAGACTAGCAAACCCACCCTCTGAGTCTGTCTGGACCACTTGGAAGAAGTGGACACCACCACAACAAGTGAGGCAGCCTGTGTTGGTTCAGAGGTACCATCAGCAGCAAGCAACACCTAGAACCTATTGCTGAGGTGTAAGGGTATAGCCTTATGGCCGGGTCCTGTCTTTGCCTTCTGCCCAGACTTTTGTGACCCCTGCGGAGTTTGCCAATCACTGTCAGGCAACTGTCGGTAGGAACATCAGAAACTGTAACCACAATGGCATCAGGGATTGGTGATGTTGCAGTAGTTACCAAAGATCAGAGACACCCCAGGTGTCAGCTCAGTTGCCAGGTGACACTGCAGTCCAGAGTAGCAGCCTGAATATTGTTGAGCATGGCCAACACAGCCTCCAGCAGCCACCTCCTCCTGAATCCGCACGAAATAGGGTGCAGTTCCGATCTATCTCTGCAAATACCGTGAAACGGGGTGATTTCGGACACGGAGTGATTTCGGAGGATATGGTTTATCTTCTCTTTTCCGCTGCATAGCAACCAATGAATTAGTGCTAATTTGCACCTCCGCACGCTGCTTATTTTATGCACGAAACTGTAATTCCTGGGTCCCACAATTGGATTGATTGTTTATGATGCAATAATCAATCGGACAGTCTCATTCTCGAAAATTCTCGCTGCCTGTGTTATGGAGCAGAAAATTTCTGTTATTGCAACTGGCAGAAAAGTATTGTAGCATCAGTTTCCAATGAGATTAGTAGGCTGTGGCACTGCGAGAAGTTTTGTACCAGTTTGTCACGAGTTTTATGTAAAGTTTCAAAGTAACGGATGTTTTTTCGAAATTGTGTACTTTGTGGGGTGATTTCGGACAATGCCGAGAACATATAAAAGTAAGAAAGATGTTCACGATTGGAGTAATTATGATGCAGAAATTTTAAAGAAAGCTGTTTGAGATATTCAAAGTGGCAAATTAACATATAACAAAGCCTTTAATAAGTAAAATTCCTTGTCTCTTATCCCTTATTTTAATGATGGACATCCTTAAGATATGTTAAAAGTGACGAAAATCAAACAGAAAGAAAGTACAATAAAAAACACTCAATTTATGTCCGAATTCACCCCATACATTTCAAAACACCGAACAGAAATTGAAAATACACGTTTCTGATATCAGCCCAACCCATGGGGTGATTTCGGACACTTTATTTGTCTGTCTCAGGCAAAAGTAGATGCACATGTATGTTTTGTTTCTAGGATATTTTATTGGTTATACATATACTCCACCTCTTCCGTAAAAAAAAAAAAAAAAAAAAAAAAAAAAATTGAAATCTGATGAAACCTACGAAAGTTATAGTGAAAATAATCTCAAAACCCAAAATCACCCTGTCTGACGGACTTAAAATACAATATATACCAAAATCCATGATAATATGGCCCTTGAGAACAGAAACACTAATGAAATTTACCAAATACAAGAAAATAAAGCATTTAAAAGCAGGAGCACTAACAAAATTTAAGAAATTGACCTGTAATGAAAACGCAGAAAAATTAAATTATGCTACTTAGTTCTTCTAGGTGTGAGGCTAGTGGCAGGCTCTTACAATTTGGTATCTTCACCCAATAAAGGGTTGGTTTTATTTCATTATGGTTTTATTTATTTATAGTTACCATGTAGCATCAATTAATGTAAAGTATTACAAAACACTTTAAAGAGTTTGCAAAGGTTAACACACAATGCATAGACCTTGTATAAGGTTGACATTAGGTCATATATAGCAGAGTGTGTGAAATCCAGAGGGCATATAAAATTTTATTTAAAATTGAGAGCACACCATCTCATTGCAGTCTTGATATATTGGTATCATATCCGGCAGATGAACCTGTAGGGTATGCTCACTTCCATCCAAGATAACTTGGTAGCTGTTAGGAAATACTTATCATTCCATTTTAGAAAAACTAATTTGTGACAAAATTTGTTTTTGGACCTCATATAGACTTATATCTTCTCTCAATAAATGACTATTTTTGTTTTATTATACCCTGTATATAAATATGTCATAGCAAATAAGGAATCAAATCTTTACAGATCTACAATGGAGTCACATTCGGGAGGATGATGGTCCACATTTGGCTAAGACCATCTCGATTTAGGGCTTCTCTGATTTTCAAAGACATGTCTATTTCCTTCCCCGTCATTATCAAAACAGTCCAAGCTGGCACCCTGGTTCTAATGATCACATTGTTGATAAGACATATGCTCTCATCTTCCAACTTTCTTTCCATTCCATTCCTTATTTACATATCTATATAATTTATGTTTATGAACAGCAAAATCAGCTGTAGCACGAAAAATACGAGAACCAGATGAAAAATGCTACCGCCACAGGAAAGCCAGCAAATCAGCTGCGGCAGTCATTCCACCTTTCTCAGCAAAAAGTTTGTCATATAGTGGAATGAGGAAGAGAAAAGACTGGAAGACCATACATAAGCTTTCAGTGTCAGAATCATCCAGAATGGCAAACTTTAACAACAAAAATTTTCTCCTCTTTTCCTCATTCCCTTTATCTTCATGTTGAGGTTTCTCAGTCTAGGGTTTACAAGCCCAGCTAATCCGCACAAAAAGACATGCAGAGCGAAGAAAATGGTGACTGAAAAGACCCACAGCAGACTATGAGAAAGAGACAGTGACAATGTGAGACAAAAGAATGGGAAATCAATGACAGAAAGACAGTGAAAGTTGCTAAGTCAGTGGTAAGAAAGATTGAGAGAAATGGATGAAGAAAGTGACTGTGGGAGAGACAATAGGGAGGAGAAACTGCCCCAAGGGGGAAAGGAGGCCTTGGGAGAGACGTGTAGAAAATGGAGTTAAGGGGGGATGCTATGTATGTAATCTTCATTACAGTAAGAGAATGGATGAAAGGGTTTAACCTATTTTGTGTTAGAAGTGTATGAATACATTTGCATGCCAACCTAATTCATGATAAAGGTGAAGTGAGACAGGTGATGCCCCACTTTTCTGTCAGATTCTTTTAAACGGGTACTCTCCCCCCCCCCCCCCTTCTCATTTTTTGTTCCAAAAGGAGCATTTTTCAACTGGTTATTATTTCTTTTTGAGATTAGCCACAGTCGTATCAAAAGGCTAAATGTGATAAAAACAACATTACAGCAGTCTCATACCACTATTAAAAAATTAAAGATTACAATGAGAACAACACAATCATTAATTAGCTAGTAACATAAAATATCCTAAGCTTAGACCTACCAAACATGGATCTATTTCTGCAAGTAATGATGGTTGGTTCTGCTCCACAGCTCTCAAACAAATAAGTGTTGCTTCCCCATACTTCTCTTGGCAAAGATAGGCTGTCTTTTCAAAACATGATAATAAATGTTCTCTGTCTGATAGAAGCCATGACAATTTTTGAGACAATGTATGTCCTTCCAAGCTGAAAAAAAAAGAAAAAAAAATTAAAACTGGCAACTATTAAGGTAATAAGAGGGTAAAATACAAAAAAACAGAACAAATGAAGTTAGCAGCTTCTCTCTCTCTCTCTCTCTCTCTCTCTCTCTCTCTCTCTCTCTCTCTCTCTCTCTCACACACACACACACTCCTCCATTGTTGAGGTGCAACACTCATACAAAAGTGTGTGTGTGTGTGTGTGTGTGTGTGTGTGAGAGAGAGAGAGAGAGAGAGAGAGAGAGAGAGAGAGAGAGAGAGAGAGAGAGAGAGAGTGTAGTTGTAATTTTGAGAGGACTAAACTACGAGGTCATCAGTTCCCAGTTCTGAGCAAAGACGTTAACAGCAAAGGTGCAGAGAGTGACAAAGACCGCTACACTGATAAAGCAAGAGAGAAATACAAAGGAAAGAAATACGAAAGATCCATACCTAGAGAGTAACTGAAATAAAAAATTACAGCAGAATACCATGGCTGGCTGATCACGAGGATAATAAAGGATGAGACAGCCACTCTGTGCATATTAAAAGCACCAGTTAAAGGACAGTAAAGAATTAAAATTTTTGGAGGGTTGGCCACTTGAGAGTTCAGGCTAAGGTGTTCACCATTAAATCAAGTGATAAAAACTGGCTTGACAAATAAAACTTAAAACACAGTCAGCCACAGAGGCATTGTCTCTAAGGATTAAATGGAATGCAGTGGACAGAGGGAAAGACTGCTGCAAAGTGGCTAAATAGGGGAATTCCAGCAGAATATGAACTACTATTAGGAGAGTGCTACAGCGACAGTTTGGCAGGTCCTTAAGACAGTGAAGATGGTATGGCATTAGCCACAAATGTCCAATACACAAGTGACAGAGGGCAACCGAGTCCCTAAGAGAACGACAGAAAGTATTTACTCGTACAGGCGGCTGTTGAAAACTTGATAGCATGGAGTTTGTTTGGAGCACTAAGTGCACCATTCAGGGCTTCAAGCATCCCATACCTTCCAGTGTAGCACCAACCAGAGATCAATTTCCATGAGGCCAATTTCTAGAGGTGGTGTGGTAGTGGTCTGCTTGGCTAACTGATTAATAAGTTCATTACCCGGTACAAAAATGCGGCCTGGGGTCCAGATTTGCTAAGAGAGGAGACCATGTCTTGAACAGACTGCATTAAAGGAAGTGTAAAGAAACACTGGTTGAGAGCTTGCAAGCCACTTAGGGAGTAACTACAAATGACTTTCCAGAGCTTGAACGGAGGTGCTCAAGAGCATGATAAAAAGCAACCAGTTCTTCTGTAAAAATAGTGCTACCATAAGGCAGGAAATGCTGTTCAATGTATTCATGGATGTAGGCAAACCCAGATCAAACATCCACCACAGAAATGTCAGTGTAAACAAATTCTGCATCACAGAATGAGTTGGTAAGTGCTGTAAATGGTGATGGTGATGGAGACTCACTGAGGCTGTGTCAGATGCCATACATGTAGAGCCACAAGAATGTTTAATGAAGCATGTTGGGATTTATTCCCATCTGCTTGCTTTACTGAACCTCCCGATACCACTGTTGCATACATCTACATGTACCTACATACTCCGCAATCCACGTACGGTGCGTGGCGGAGAGTATACTGTTCCACTACTAGACATTTCCCTTCCCATTCCACTCCCAAATAGAACGAGGAAAAAAAGAATGCCTATATGCCTCCGTACAAGTCCTAATTTCTTTTATCTTGTCATTGTGATCACTATGCGAAATGTAAGTATGTGGCAGCAAGATCATACTACACTCAGCTTCAAATTCCGGCCCTCTATATTTCTTCAACAGAAATTCACAAAAAGAACATCACCTTTGCTTCAGCGATCCCCAATTGAGTTGCGGGAGCATTTCTGTGAGACTCGTGCATTGGTCGAATCTACCAGTAACAATCCTAGCTACTCGCCTCTGAACTGCTTCTATGTCTTCCTTTAAATTGATCTGCTGTGGGTCCCAAACACTTGAGCAATACTCAAGACGTGGACATACAAGCGTTTTATACGAGGTCGTCTTTACTGATGAAGTACATCTTCCCAAAATTCTCCCAATAAACTGAAGTCAACTGTCTGCCTCACTCACAACTGTCCTTACATATTCGTTCCATTTTATATCGCTCTGCATTGTTACGCCTAGATATTTGAATGACGTGACTGAATCAAGAAGCTGACTACTAATGCTGTATTCGAATATTATGGGATTGTTTTTCCTACTCATGTGCATCACCTTACATTTTTCTACATCGAGAGCTAGCTGCCATTCTTCACACCAACTAGAAATTTTGTCTCAGTCATCCTGTATGCTATTACAGTCAGTCAAAGACGACACCCTCCCACACACCACAGCATCATCAGCAAATAGCTGCAAATTACAAGTTAGTATCAGATCATTTATATAGATAGAAAATAATAGCGGACCTATAACACTCCCCTGGGGCACACCTGACAATATAACTCATCTCTGATGAACACTCGCCATCGAGAACAACGTACCGTGTACTATTACTTAGGAAGTCTCCCAGCCAGTCACAAATATGTGAACCTATTTCATAAGCTCGTATCTTCGTTAGCAGTCTGCAGTGTGACACGCCTTTTTGAAGTCGAGAAAAAAACACGATCAGCCTGTTGCCCTTTATCCATGGCTCGCAAGGTGTCATGTGAGAAAAAGGCAAGCTAAGTTTCCCATGAACGATGATTCCTGAACCCGTGCTGGTTCGCAGAAAGAAGCTTTTATGTCTCAAGGAAATTTACTATATTCGAACTGAGAATATGCTCCAAAATTCTACAGGAAACTGATGTCAAAGATATTGGCCTGTAATTATGTGGGTCAGTTCTCTTTCTTATAAATGGGAGTCACCTGCACTTTTTTCCAATCATTACGAACTTTGTGCTGAATTAAAGATTCACAATAAATGCAAGCTAAGTAAGGGGCCAATGCCACAGAATACCGTTTGTAAAACCGAACTGGTATTCCATCCGGACCAGCAGACTTTTTCATATTTAGCTCTCTCAGCTACACCAGAAATACCTATTGCTATGTCCTCCATTTCGGAATTAGTTCATTGATCAAATGATGGTTCATCTGTGCGATCCTCCTGCGTGAAAGATTTCTTAAAGGTTAAATTTAGAACTTTAGCTTTCCATTTGTGTTCTTCTATTACTGTCCCAGAATGATTAACGAGTGACTGGATAGTAGGCTTTGACCCGCTTATCAATGGCTGTGGTAATTATTGTATGCTTCGTGCATCAATCTTTTTATAGATGCATGAATCTCTACTAACTTTTGCCTGTCATCATTTGCGTGTTCTTTTTTGAACCGAGAGTGCAACAGTCTTTGCATTCTCAGTAGCTTTGTAACATTACTATTATACCACGGCGGACCTTTTCCATCCTTAATCGACTTTACAGGCACATATTTCTCTAACCCTTTACATACAATGCATTTAAATTTAGTTCACAATTTCACTACATCCATAGTACCGGAACTAAACGATGCACACTAATTTTCTAAGTGCGATCCAAACAATTGCTTATCGGCTCTTCCCAACAGAAGCACGCTCCTAGCCTTCTTGATTGGTTTATGAACTTTGGTCACCGTTGACACTATGACAATATCATGGTCAATAATTCCTGTCTCTACAAAGACATCGTTAATAAGGTCAGGCCTGTTCATAGCTATAAGGTCTCAAATATTTCCATTGTGCATGGGTTGCCGTTTTAACTGCTCAAGACAGTTTTTCGAGAGCATGTCCAAATGTAGCTCAGAAGACTGCTTGTCTGTACCACCAAAAACGTAACTAGAGAGGTCCCAATGTATACTCTTAAGGTTGATGTCTCCCCCGACTAATATTACATGGCCCAGATACCTACATACTACCTGGTCTAGACTTACTTTGAATGATTCTAAAACCGGTACGGCAGCGCTGGGAGGCCGGTAAAAGCACCCAACTATTAACTTCATTTCTTTTAGACTTGTTATACATGCCCAGATAACTTCACAGTTACTTTCATCTCCATCTCAGTAGAAACAATATCTTTGTTCACAGCGATGAACACTCCTCCTCCAGTTGTGTCCTATCTATCTTTCCGATATACATTCCACGCCTCGCTAAATATTTCTGAACTTGCCACATGATTTAGCCAGCTTTTGGTGCCTAAAACTATCTGAGCACAATAGTTTCCATGCAGTGCGGCAAATTTGGAAACTTTTTTTTAATACTTTGGAATTTCGCGGTTAATATCTTGACAGTCGAATTTTTGAACTGAACGTGGCTTGAATTCGCTGTCTGAACGTTGATAGGTGAGTGATCATCAGAGTTAGCGCCTAGCCTAAAAAACGTTCATGTGCACTCCACAAGTACTCTGCTACCTGAGTAGCCACTTCCTTAGTGTAATGCACCCCTGATCCATCTAGGGGTGTCCTACAAGTACCCACCCGATAACGCAGATCCAGAAATCTGCAGCCATGATTGTCACAGAGTCGACGAAGCCTCTGGTTCAGACCCTCCACTCGGCTCCTGCGAACAATCCTACAAATCGACAGCTCTGCTTGCACCCCACATGCGAGGGCAGCAGCCTTCACCAATTATGCCAGCCGCCTGTAGGAACTGAGGATGTCCTGAGAACCCAAGCGACAAGCATCATTGGTGCCGATGTGAGCCGTGACTTGCAGTCAACTGCATCCTGCACCCTTGATAGCCACCGGCAAGGCCACCTCCACATCTTGTGAGGCCTCCCGGCAGACACACCATGTGCACATTGGACTTCTTTCTGGATCTCGACGCTATCTGCCTAAGGGG
This sequence comes from Locusta migratoria, assembly GCA_026315105.1. Classification (NCBI taxonomy): domain Eukaryota; kingdom Metazoa; phylum Arthropoda; class Insecta; order Orthoptera; family Acrididae; genus Locusta; species Locusta migratoria. Next base: position 702,657,670 of record CM048745.1, on the reverse strand, counting down.
CTCCATCACGCGCATAACATTTGAGTTTCCAGTAACTAATAATCCCAGGCATGAATGTGAGCAATGTATTATGCTAGCAGCTGCTGTCGGTAGAACTGCAGGGGAGGGACCCCTGCTTCTGCAAGAAGGTTAGACACCAGACTTGTGTGGAAAGCAACAGTTGCTAGTCTACGACACAATGAACGATCGGGTCAAGGATCCATAAAGCTGAAGTTGAACCACAGAACATGTTCCTATAGTCTAGTCAGGATTGAACTGAAGCCTTGTAGAGCTGCAAGTCAGTTGGACGACTGGCTCCCCAAACAGTGTGGCTGAGACAGCATAGTATGTTTAGGTGTTGTCAGCACTTTTGTTTGAGCTGACAGAGGTGTGGCACGCAAGTGGGCTGGTTATCAAAGACCATGCCTAGAAAGTGGTCCATCTTTTTGACAGAAAGCAGTTCGTCAGCCAAATAGAGCTCTGGGTCCAAGTGAACAGCCCGAGGGTGACAGAAGTGCATGACCCGGATTTTGGATGCAAAGAACTGTACGCCACGAACAAAGGCCCATGATTGCGCCTTTCGAATGGCTCTCTGCAGATGCCTATCAGTGATACCAATGCTCGCAGTATTGAAATATAAAGAAAAGTCATCGGCAAATAAGGATGAAGAAACCGATGATCCCACTGCTGCAGCAAGACCATTAATCATAATTAAAAACAGAGTTACACTAAGGACACAGCCCTGTTAGACACCATTCTCCTGGACTTGGGGTGAGCTGAGAGGGGTACTGGGGTACTGATCATAACACGAAAAAGTGATGGGAAAGAAAAAGATTGGAAGTGGACCACCTATGGCCCCGTCATACGATGGTGCCAGGTGTTATCAAATGCCTTCAGAAGGAAAAACAGTGTTCATGGAAAAAGAAAGCTGTACAGGGATGGCAGACTCCAGACTCCAAGTCACAAGCTTGTCAATGGCAAAGCAGCTCTGGTGGGAGCCCCCTTCTTGTGCGGCCAAGAGACCCTGATCATCCCAGGTAGTATTATTTCTACTTCTAATATTACAATGAATAACCATACAACCATTTTCAAAGTGAGTCAGTTCCAATTAAAACAACCGCTTGAGACAATATTGTGGACTAAATGTGGATACATACAAGAGAATAGTGCCAGTAATATAGTAACAAGGACAGTTTACAGCTCACCGCAAAGACGTGGCAACAAGCTGCGACAGACACATACAAAAGACACACACAAACAACTCTTTCAGCTATTGGCCATGGCCTTCTTCAGAAAATAGAACATTCATGCAATCACACAGGCACACAACGCAGTCATACAATCGTCACCTCCGGCTGCCGCACATTTAAGTGCCTGTGCTTTTGGTAAGTTAAACAATATCTTTTTTTTCCTAACAAATGTCTGTGTGTGTGTGTGTGTGTGTGTGTGTGTGTGTGTGTGTGTGTGTGTGTGTGTTTACCTTTCCTTTTTTTCCCCTAAGGTAAGTCCTTCCACTCCTGGGATTGGAATGGCTCCTCATTTACTCTCTTAAAACCCACATCCTTTGCTTTCTACAGTATGTCTGCCTAGGTGTGTTTACATTTGTGTATATGTGTGGGTGTGTATTTGTTTACCCCTCCTCCCCAGGTAAGTCTTTCCTCTCCCGGGATTGGAATGGCTCCTTACCCACTCCCTTAAAATCCTCATCATTTCCTTTTCCCTCTCCTTCCCTTCTGCCTGAAGAAGCAGCTAGGCTGCGAAAGCTAGCGTTTGTGTGTGTGTGTGTGTGTGTGTGTGTGTTTTATTTATTTGTGTTACTATCACTACCTGTGCTCCTTCACCTGGCAAGTAATCTTCATCTACTTTATATAAAGTAAAGGAACAGGCGAAAAGGCACCGGTTTGTTGATACTCAAATACAAATGAAAAACACACACACACAAAACTGATCCCCCACAGTCCCAGCCCCCCGCCCCACCCTACCCCAGAAAGAGCAGGAAGAGAGAGGGAAAAAGGAAAGGATGAGGTCTCTAAGGGAGCGGGCAAGGAGTCACTCCAATCCCGTGATAGGAAAGACCTACCCACAGGGTAGGTAAAGATTTTCGCTGAGCTGCCGACGGACATGAAAAATAGACATTCACATAACTTAAATTTTCAGCCATGACTTTCATCAGAAAAAGAAACACATACCTTCACACTATCACCCACAAGTAAACCTACCAAAGTGTCACTCAGATTTTCTGAATTTTGGGTATGTTATAATACTTGAAAAACTAAAGGTAACATATTTAAGGGCTGAAATGGTCGCTCCAAAATTGGGGCTAAAATGGAAAAAATGTGATAAATTGGAGATTAGTGAAGTAATTTTAATGATCTATGGTATGAAAGTATTTTCTTTATAAAAAGACGAAAATAGGACTAGGTATATTGGACAGGGAAGGAAAAACAGGGGGCCAACTACTCCTAAAGTCACCAATTTTTTTGCTAAAAAAGTGGTTTGTTTTAATCAAAGTAGAATCTATTAAAATTATATATGAAGGAAACTTTCCTGGAGGGATAAATTAAAAAAAAAAAAATAATAATAAAATAAAATAAAAAACGGATGAATTACCCAAAGGACAGGCTCGTCAACAGACACATAAAAATAAATAAAATAAAAGTGTTTGTGTTTGTATTTGTGTGTGATTTTATTTGTGTCTGTCGACGAGCCTGTCCTTTGGGTAAGTCATCCATTTTCTATTTTATATATACACACACCAGGCGAGAAAGCACTGGTTCGTTGATACACACACACACACACACACACACACACACACACACACACACACACACACACACACAAAATCTGAGCTTCCACCAAGTAAGGTTGCTTCATCAGAAAGAGAAGGGAAGGAGAAGGAAAAGGAAAAGAAAAGGATGAGGGTTTTAAGGGAGTGGGTAAGGAGTCATTCCATCGCAGGAGAGGAAAGACATACCTTGGGGGAAAAACAATAGGGAAACAAACATACACACACACATATACAAGCACACACTAAGGCAGACATATGCAAAATGCATTTTGCATATGTCTGTCTTGGTGTGTGTGTGTGTGTGTGTGTTTGTGTGTGTGTGGGTGTGTGTGTGGGTGTGGGTGTGGGTGTTTGTTTGTTTACCTATCCTTTCCCCCAAGGTAAGTCTTTCCCAGGATTGGAGTGACTCCTTACCCACTCCCTTAAAACCCTCATCCTTTTCTTTTCCCTCTCCTTCCCTGCTCTTTCTGATGAAGCAACCTTAGGTTGCAGAAGCTCAGTTTTGTGTGTATGTGTATGTTTTTATTTTTATTTGTGTATCAATGAACCGGTGCCTTCTTGCCTGCTATGTCCAAATTTCTTTATGTTTTATAAATATTTTTCTGAACAGGATTGTTTCCCTCTATAAAATTTGTGTAGTGCGTGTTTCCTTTAGTTTTTCACATATTATAACATACCCAAATTTCAGAAAAATCTGAGTGATACTTTGGTAGGTTTACTTGTGGTTGATTGTGTGAATGTATGTGTTTCTATTTCTGATGAAAGTTATGGCTGAAAATTTAAGTTGTGTGAATGTATTGCCTATTTTTCATGTCTGTCGGAAGCTCATTGAACATCTTTACAGTGAGTTGCTACCTATTCTCCATTACTGACAATCCAATCAGATTTTCCATTGTTAAAATAGATAAACCTTTAGGTAGTGATCAACAGGAGGGCATTGGTCTGGTTTCACCAATTAGATTCATAGTGTATTATTGAGTGACTGAGATGTAGACAATAGTGTGTGGTGCAGAGATCAAGAACATACACCTGAAGTTCGTTACGTCATCTTCCATTGTCACTACTTGCAATCTTGAACTATTCGCTGAAAATTTTTAACACAATACATAGTTTTAATATACTCAATTTAGTTACAATTACTTGAACTTATTTAATTTAATTAATATATTCAGACAAATTGTTTTACATGTTTCTTTTCTGAAGATTGTGTTTTCAACTACTTTCTTACATTTTACTTTCATTCAAAACTTCAACAAATGGTGTAAATAAACAGTTTGAATGTTTTAATTAATTACAGCAACTGCAACATCATTTATTTTGACAATATAATGTAACAAGATAAATAAATTTTTTAAAATCTACTCACCAAGTGGTAGGAGTAGTGAACACAGATAAAAGATATGAACATGTACAAGCTTTCAGAGCCAGTGGCTATTACAACCACTCAATCAGTAAATTTTCTTCATCTATCCAGTAATATTACAGCTTAACATGGAGAGATTTAAATAAATATAAATGAAAATGAAACAATGTGGCTGCAGGATTCAGTTCCAAGCCAATGAATAGGCAGTCAATGCTTTTGGCAACTGTACATCACATTTAACATGTAGGTTGCTCAAAAATCTGTCGAAGCCTACTAGAAAATCTTTCAATTGTGCTTTCCCTTTTCCTACGCTCACTTAGAAAAGCTATTCGTAAGTACTGAAACGGTAATTTACCTGCTTCTAATTGTGTTGTTTCAGCACTATCAATAACAACATTCCATGGGATTAAAGATTTTGGTTTACCTGGAGCAGCACTCGTCTGCATTGCCATTAGAACATCTGGCTCACTGTAGGCATGTTACAAACAATGGTTAGTCCAGGAAGGACTCAACAATATTTGCAAAGGAGTATATGTGTCTGATGAAGGTTTAATGAGCAAAAGCCTGAGTATTCTATTTAATTTGGAGTGCCGCAGCCACAGATGATGAAGGTAGAATGTGTGTGTGTCTGTCTTATGTGCCTGCTGCACCTCATCAAGCATCTTTGGGACGAGTTGTAAACTATACCAACTGTAGTGTAAATTAATATAATTTTATACAGTCTACAAGAGTGAATATCCTTGATTTGAATAAAGTAGTGAAATGTCAGGGCTTAAATACCCACACCCATCTTAATTTAGTCAATGGATAAACAAGTAGCCCTCAGTCGCAAATTAAAAATTATTTGACCATGTTTCAGCAATGACTAAGCTTGCCTTCATCAGAAAATATGAAACAAAACAAGTCACATAATAAAATATACTATTCAGATGTATAGCTTATATCACAAAATTTAAAAAGAAATTTTCAGAAAAAGCTAGCCACTATGGGCTGCACGCCTGCACGGAGGCATCCATCTGATGATGTGAAAACTATGATATATTTTAGAACTGTTGTCTCGAAAATTTCTGGTCAGTGAGTGATTCTTAACTTACACATTTCACAATCAATTATAGTGTCCAATTTCAGTCTTGTTACTTTAGCAGTCAATACATAAGGAACTTTGAGATAGTTGTAAATCTGGTGTGACTTAATTTTATGATATTTTGGAGTACTGGGCACCTGGAAACATTTATGCTTTCACAATTCATGATGGCTAGTAAAATAATAATAATAATAATAACAATATTAGAGTTGTTTCTGATGAAAAGCTTTGAATATATTTTATATAAAACTAAGATTTAAAAAAATTATGAAAATTATTTTGTTAATTCCTGCCAGCACTTAATTTATAAACTGTGATAACATTTGCAAGAGTGAGTTTGACAAGTAATTGGTTGGCATTACACATAAACTTGGGACATACTATAGCATATCCAACTAATTCACTTTGGTGCAACTGATTACAATAACAATTTTAACAAAAGTGCGGGGATTATGAGCTATTTTCATCATCTTTCGCAGTTGGGTAGTGCAGAAAAGAACACTTAGAATAGTGTAGGAAGGGAACAATGCACTCCCAGTGTTCGGCCATTGTGGTGAAAGTGCAACTTTCAATTCCTGTGGCAGCAGCTATCTGTAGTGGGGTTAAGGAGGAAACATGAGGAGGAGGCTAGGTATGGGTGGGTGAACATACTAGTGCTGTATGGTTGAGTGTATTTGGGCTACAGAGGCCAGGACAGGCAGCTATGTGCCATGTCAGCTGTGAGGCTGAGTGTGAGGTGGGTGGCAAGGAAGGGAAATGGGAGAAGAGAATGAGTGCATTCGCAGAATAGAAGGACTGGAGAGCAAGAAGGAAAGAAGATAGGTATGGGAACTAGCAAATGTTGAGACCTGGGGTGTTAGGGGAACATAGAATATACTTTGCAGAGTACCCAACTGTGAAATTTGGAACAGCTGGTGCTGGCAGGAAGGATCCAGATGGCATAGGCTCTGTAGCAGTAATTGAAGTGAACCGTATCTGCAGGTTCACATGTTCAATTGGATGATCCAGCTCTCTCTTAACCACAGTTTGTCAACTCAGATAGACAGCTTGTTGGTAGTCATGCCGTGACCACAATGACTCTGTACATTCTAAATTATAAAGAATATAATGAGGATAGTATACAACTCACCACAAAAATTTATGTTAAGCTTTGACAGGCACATAAAAAAGACACATGTACAATTAGGGCCATCAGCTGTTAGTCTTCATCAGAAAAAAAGAAAGTGTTCACTCAATCACACAGGCAAACTTTACAGACACACTACTGCCACCTCCACTTCAGAGTGTGGCAGTCGGAGATCATAGCTGTGTGTCTGTGAGGTGTGAATGCTCTTTTTTTTCTGGCAGAGGCTAACAGCCAACAGCTTAATGATGAACTTGTGTCTTTTTCATGTGCCTTTAGCAGCTCATTGGAAAGCTTTGTGGTGAGCTGTAAGCTATCCTCATTATATTGTTAAATTCCAACCTGGACTTTCCACCACTAAATTATCAAGAATCATGTAACTGTTACATAACCTTACAGAATGTGAAAGTGAGATGCTTAGGTCCTACCATGCTCTATCTCCCCCCCCCCCCCCCCCCCCCGCAGCCAAGATAACTTACTGCATACTGCTTTTGGACAACTCCACTGAAGCAAGAAAAGGAAAGAAAAAAAAAAGAAGGTTCCTTTGTGACAAAAAAATTCTGTAAGGTGTGTGGTAGGTGTCTTCAAACTAAGTGTATCCAATAGGCCACTTTTCAATAAACTAGGAATTATCACAGTCCCATAATTATTTATACATAGTTGTCAAAGTTTACTGAAAAGAAAACTTGGAGAGCTAAAATGAGGACAATCACTTAACTATGTTAAAACACATCACAATCGAAAAATTGATCAACCCTTCTCTTGAGTAAGCAAGACACATAATAGTTGCACACACCTCAGAATAAAACTTTTCAATGCACTGCCACCATAGCCATACACTTCCACATTAAAAATCTTCACAAATGTTCCACAAAATATGCCACCAAGATAGAATTTTTTGTGTTGTGCAGTGTGATTCATATGTCATTGAAGTTTAGGATGCATGCATCCTCACTTAAGAATACTTGATTATTCCTATTATTACATATGTGCCCCCCCCCCTCTCCCCTCGAGCATTCACTGCACCGGAGGAATTAGGGTTAACTTTTAAATAAAACAGTCTTGAATTTCATTCTTTTTTTTATTTTTTTAATTTTTTTTATATTTTTTGAAGATCCCAGGCACTAAGTTAATTCCCATCTTTGATTCTAACCAGAACATATTTGTCTTTTATTAGACCCAGTCGCAGGGAGTGTACAGTGTATGGGTGAATTGAAACTGATGCATCCATATTTTTTATATTAATATTTACAAGGGTTGGGACTTAAATAGTGGCAACATTGCTGTGAATACTATGCAATGGGATCTACTGTTGTTGCTGATAGCACATACTGTTGACATCCCTACCTTTATCTCCGAGCAAATGGACTCGTCTGTCCTACGTCACTGGCATGCACACAATTGAGGCAAAAACAGTCACTAGTGAGAGAGTGATCTAAGTTAATGGTGTGACCATGTTTTTGAATCAGGATCAACAGAGTTGGATCAAGATTGAATGTGCCAGAGGTCATACAGCATGACAGTGTCATCATGTTTTTCAAGAAGCCATAAGAGAATCAGCACTGCCATACATAACAGTGGCACATTGGGTAAAAGCCTTCAATGAAGGTCAGTAAACTGTGGCAGATGTGCATCAGGCAGGTTGTCCTAGCATCGCTGAAAAAGTGCATACTGTTGCCAAGTTAGTGGTCAGTGATCGACGCCAGAAGATTTGTAAGCTCGCCCAGAAAACCGGATTAGAGCATACAGCTGTGCTTTGCATTCTGAAGGAATGCCTGGGCATCGAAAAATTGCATCACAATGGGTTCCTTATGAATTGATGGAACTAGAGAAATGGATGCATTACATTGCTGATCAGGTGCACTTGGAGCATTGTAAGCACGAAGGAGAGGCTTTCTTACACCAAACTGTAGCACTGGATGAGACATGGGCTACAGCATACGAGCCAAAACAGAAATGCCAATCCAATGAATGGCAACATTATGGGTCACCACGAAAGTTGAAAGTGTGTCATAGCCCCAGTATGGTGATTCTCATGTATGACTGTGATTGTGTAATCCTAACACATTACATTCCTCCATGCCATACCATCAATGCACAGTATTACTGTTCATTTTTGGTGCATCACTTGCGACCAGCTTTGTGAAAGAAGCGACAACACTTTCTGCACAACCCACCCATCACTTTGCACAACAAAGCGTGGGCATGTACAGCACAAGCTGGGCTGTTCTGTTTGGTCGATGGAACTGAGAAGTACTGTACCACCCACCACACTCCATGGACTTAGTCCTTGTGACTCTGATTTGATTCCAAAGATGAAGGAACCACTTGGTGGCCTTTGTTTCAGAACTGTTCCCAAGATTCGACGGGCAGTAGACCAGTCCATTTGAACCACCAACAGAACAGGCTCTGTTAATGGTATACTACACCTTCCACAATGCTCGCAATGGGTTGTAGACAATGCTGGTGACTACATTGAAGGACAGTAACAGGTGCAAACATATAACACTTTTGTATGGGTTGTGAATAAATAGTTGCCCCTAAGTTCCAACTCTTTTAAGTAGTAGTAAGATGTGAATGAGACAAAGACTAAAAATATAATTAAATTGAAAGGTGCCAAAAATAAACAGGTCACATTGAAATGAGCAACATGCTATGCATCTGCACGTGAGCAGTCTGTTTTAAATTTGATTACCATAGAGCAGTGGCCATTTATCTTGTCTCTCTCTCTCTCTCTCTCTCTCTCTCTCTCTCTCTCTCTCTCCCCCCCCCCCCCCCTCTTCTCGCAGTGCACTGGCATATAATATGCCACTTTTCATACATGTCCTCACACTTAACTGAGATATAGTACACTGGTCTACATGACTATTAGAAAGTGGGTACATTAGGGAGGCCTTACACCTTCAACTTTAACAACGAAATGCAAGAATGCCCAAGGCTGAACAAGAACTACTGTATTTCTATTTAGGTGAGGATAGAAGACAATAGTAGCAAAACGATTAGAGGAAGATGAGATTCAGTTGACCCAATTCAGGGTAGGTCTGTACAATAACGGATGATGTTCCTCGAAGAACAGTTGTCAGGTTTACAAGGTGCAACCAAAGAGAAAAAGAAATTTTTTAATTTAGAAGGCTTTATACATTTGATTTTCATTTTTTATCTGTTTTGAATATTTAGTTTCTTTATGACAGTTGAAAAGGTTATAAGTATTTCGAAGACAGAAGAAGAAGGAAAAGAAGAAGAAAAATTAGAATAGTCTTTGATCGCACCTCCTATACTTAGGGTGATCAAAATAAGACTGGCCTGCAAAATATTTTTAAGACTTATGAAAAATTAACCTTGTTAATAAATATTAATGCTTTCACACACAGCCTTACCACTGACTGGATATGGTATGGTACAGGTCTTACATCTAGGTTGGGTGGCAGAATACCACTGTAGTAGGAGTTGGGAGGATGATGGATAAACTATTCCTAATTTCTGGGCAGGATGAGAGGCAGTCAAAACTGTAGTGAAGAATGTGGTTTAGTTTCTCCAGTCTTGAATAGTATTGGGTCATGACAGGACTGCTCCTTTGTGGATTGATGGTGAGTAGGAGGAGAGGGTGGGTGATTGGAGGAGCAATCCATGTGAAATGTGTGTCTGAACAAGGTTGGGAGGGTAACATCAGTCTGCAAACGCCTCAATCAGATCCTTTGCATGGCATATTTGGAGACTGCTTGTCACAGCAAATGTAATGACTATGCATGGCTAAGCAGTATGGAAGGGACCTCTTGGTATGCAATGTATGGCCACTATCACAGTGGAGGTACAGTTCGTGGTTGGTAAGTTCTTTGGTTAGATATATTCAGAGATCATAATGTAGAGGTTCCTGAAGTGGTGCTCAACATCAAGGAAGGTGGCTTATTGGATTAAGAAGGGCCAGTTGAAGTGAATGGGAGGAAAAGCTGGTCAGGTTTTGGAGGAATGTGGATAGGGTTTCTTCACCTTTGAAGTACATTACAAAGGTGTCATCAATGAATCCAAACCAGGTGAGGGGTTTGGAATTCTGGGTATTTAAGAAGGATTTCCTTACATGGCCTGCGATTAGGTTGGCATACGATGGTGTCAGGCAGATGCCCGTTGATGTACTAAAATTTGGTTTTAGGTGATGGCACCAAAGGAGAAGTAAATGTGGTTGAAGATATAGTTGGACCAGGAAAGAGGTGGTTGGCTTGGAGCTACTCAGGCATTGGTAAAGGCATTCAAGCATTTTAATAGCAGCAAATAATTTCTTGGGGCTCACTGGCCTGGTGCAAATCTTTCAACTGGATGCCTTCCCCATTTATCCAACCAAGGAAACGGAACCTACAGTTTAAAATGGAATCTGAACCACATGTCATTTCTGGCAACTCCTTGCATCATTGACAGGCGAAGGATAAGTTAAAACACAGACTGACCAGGTTTTGAATCTGTAAACCTTTCAGTTTCCAGTAGAGTGCTTTATCCTGAGATTACTTGGCAGAGAAACTGTAGGCACTAATGATGTTAGTGTAGATGGAAGGAGCATAAAAATGGCAATCATGATGATGAAAGGACAGGAACTGTGGAGAGTTGATGGAGGAAATTGTTGGTGTCTCTCATATTTTATACATAATTATTATAATGCACTGGGAAAGAATGAAAAAGTCTGAGAAGGTTCTATTGGCAGTAGAAGAAACAGCTGAAGTAACACAGCGATTTATCAATCCAGTGAGAGTACTTTTGTGCAATAAGCATCTGAAATTTAAGCTTAACAAAAATTCATCATAATAAATATTACCATATACACATGCATACAATACTTATATATTTATGTAAATCATTTGCCTGATTTTATACATCATAACTGAAGAATAAAGCAATCCCCATAACACAAGTGGTACTCAGCTCGTTGTTATTTAATCTTCAGACTGCTTTGATGCAGCTATCCACACTACCCTGTCCACTTCAAGCCTCTTCCTCTGACAAGGTGAGGTCATGACATTCAGATCACGGACTTTCTTCAAACTTTGTACCCTTTTAGCAGACCATTAGGACAACAATTTGCAAGGACTAAGGTGCAATACTTTAATGATTTCGAGAAAACAAATGACGGTATGAGATAGGATAGAACTGGCGCTCCACCAATTCAAAAGCCAGAACACTAACCACTGGACCACCACTTTCCCTTGCTTATGGCTCACTTATAGCAGCAACACACGGTTACATGTTCGATGTATGAAACTACTATTGTGATTTTCTTGAAACCATTTGAGTATTGAGACTTAGTCCTTGCACATTATGTTGTCCTAATGGTCTGCTAAAAGGGCACAAGTTTGAAAGTAATCCATATTCTGAATGCCGTAGCCTCCCTTTGTGAGAATAAGAATGGCAAGATGCATGCTTTTGAATCTGCTTACTATATTCATCCCTCTGTCTTCCTCTACAATTTTTACTCCACACACTTCCTCCCAATGCTAAGTTGATGATTCACTGAAGCCTCAGAATGTGTCTCACACAACCCCTCTCAGCTCTTTAGTCAGTGTATGCTAGAAACTCCTTTTCCCCTCCAATTCTGTTGAGCACCACCTCATTAGTTACATGATCTAATCATCTAATCTTCTTCATTTGCCTGTAGCACCACATTTAAAAGCTTCTATCATCATTTTGTCTGAACTCCTTAATGTCCATATTTCATTCCCATACAATGCTACACTCCAGACAAATACTTTCAAACAGGAATTCCTAACTTTTAAATTAATATTGAATGTCAACAAATTTAGCTTCTTCAGAAGCTCTTTTCTTCCCATAGCCATATGTGTTTTATATCTTCGTTACTTCGGCCATCAGAAGTTTTATTAATAACTCCTCTCATACATTTAAATTTCCTTAAAATATGGTTACTTGAGGATAATTGTTTGTAATTCCAAATAGAAAGAAAATGAAGAAACTTTATAAAACATAAATGAGGGAACAGACCAGAGTTTACGAAAAGTATGGCGGAAATTAGTGAGGAAGGAGAGGGATGCAGTGATTCACTGTTAAAACTAGAAAGTGGAAACATTAGTCACAATTAGAGCAAAACATCACTGTGGTTGTGATGAGAGATGGGAGTAGGTGTATGGGAGAAGAGGGGTGAATGTGAGATATAAAGAAAGTATACTGTAGGAAGAATGATCAGAAAATATTGATATGATTAAATACATTAGGATCCAACCAATGATTACTATTGTATACAAATAACAGAAAAAGGCAAATACTTATGAATAATAGAGAAAAAAGTTATTGTTATAAGATAATGTTGAAGTGTCTAGAGAATATCCACATTTTTATACATTATCTGCAGATATTAGAAGTAAATACTCCTTATGTAAAATTACCTTTTGTATATCCATATCAGAGATTTTTCATTCACATCTGGTGGCAGATTATGGACATTTCTGTCAGAATCAGCAAGGAAGGTAGGAGAGACAGCAAGAGAAGGCTGAAGCCAATTAAGTCCTTGAATAAATATCCAACAGTCTGGTTCCCCCTACAAGAAAATAAAGAGTACAGTGAAACAACAATTACAATGAACACAATGCAAAAGTTTTGCTTTCCTTATATCTATTTGCTACTCCATTACACATGCACAGTGAGATGCAATGCAAATAATATACAAAGCATAACTCTGACATTAGAAGTGCAACTGCAATTCAAGTTTTGTTTTAAAGATAGAGAGAAAATGCTGAGCGATGCATAAAAACAATGTACAAGACAAACATTATTATACTTTGATGCCAACAACATGTCTGAAAAGACGTATAATGCCATAGACTGGATGATCCTGTTGAAAAATTCCAAATGGAAACACACTGATATGGCATCACATTATAACCCACATAAGAATCATTCTATTAAAATTGTAAAAACAAAGCAGAAAATACAGGTAGCATTAAAAATGGTGGAATCAAGTGTACACCACTTGCTAGGATTTAGTACTTTGGTGTTGTACAACCTAAAGAGAAAGTAACAGTAGTATTAGTATAAAATGATATACACATCTTCTGCTGTCCTTACAAGGAAAGTACTTAGGCTCGAACAAACATAAATACACCAAAATCATATGATAGATAATGTAAAGGTCTCTTATTGCACTAGTGATACTCCCGCATCTGCAAAACTCTGCAGTTGCCCATTAGAGGCCTCTGCGTGTGCCATGCCGCATTGCACGTTGACCTGCCGGTACGCCAGTAGTGACGGTGCAGTATGCCTCTGAAGTTGCGTTTTGTGATGTTATTTGTGTGGTGAAGTGTCGGATGGGTCGGTGATTGGTAACAGAACACTCACACAATCACACAGGCACACAACACAGTCATACAACCATCACTTCCGGCTACCACACTTCGAATCTCACACTGCAGCGAGTAAATCGGGGACGGGTGGGAGAAGGGTGGGGAGAAGGGAGGGGATAGGAAGGTTACGTCACGGTGGTGGGGATGGATTAGATGGGAATAACGAGATGCAGCTTAGGAATGGAGTGGGGAGGTGGGTAAGGGGAGAAAAATAAAATAAAATAAACAAAATAAAATAGGCACGCATGCGCGAGTGAGCACACACACACATGCGCGCGCACTCACACACACACACACACACACACACACACACACACACACACACACACACACACACACACACGCGCGCGCGCGCGCGTACATCCAAGCACCACTCAAAATAGGTGAGGTTTGGGATAGAGAGGCAAGAACTGTAAGGTATGGGGGGGGGGGGGGGAAGGGAAGTTATCGTAGGTTGAGGCCTGATTGATTTTGGGATTGGAGAATGTATTCGTGACATAACCTTCCTATCCCCTCTCTCCTCCCCTCCCGTCCCCGATTTACTCGCTGCAGAGCGTGATTCGAAGTGCGGTAACTGGAGGTGATGTGTTGTACGCCTGTGTGATTGTGTGAGTGTTCTATTTTCTGAAGAAGGCCATGGCCAATAGCTGAAAGTGTTGTATGTTTGTGTCTTTTGTATGTGCCTGCCGCAGCTTGTCACCACGTCTTTGCGATGAGTTGTAAGCTATCCTTACTATATTATTAATTAAACATTATTCAACTATCAATAAAATTCTTCTGGGCATTGGACTGCTTCATCAATATATAAAAGTTCAAAAATAATTTTGGACACTGTTGCAGGGCGGCCTCCATCATATTTCATTATTGTATTGCAAATGACAGCCTATGCATAGAATGTTTGACTATAGGATTACATGTACAAGGTACTATTTAAATCTAATCTAGTTGCTGGGCATGAAGGATGTGTACAGCTTGACCCTGATACTACATCGAGCCACATTTCTTGAACAGAGTCATATGTAGCCCAATACATGGAAGTCATTTTTGGCCAATATAGCGCAGTTTGGTCAACACACACAGATTACTTTAAGTAACTATGTAAAAGAAACAAACTTTTAGTCAGTCACTGTGGCTCATCAGTAGTGTTATAGATTAACAATCAAGAAAAATTTAGGATCAATGGTTTGAATCCTGCCAGTCCTTGTTCAATTTTTAATTATTTATTTACTCATTGTGTTCAAATACTTAAGCAATGTAAATTTAAAATACATCAAATGTGTGGTAATAACACTTACGTAATCTTAATTTTTTTGGCAAAAAATGTATATATCTTTTGTGTATTCGTAATTTTCAACATTATATGAAAGGTTGTTATTAGGAATGGTTTCAATTTAAAGAAACATTGCAAATTAAATTTTTACAGCATGCACTTTACTATTAATTGACAACGGTTGCATTTGCCTGTTCACTTTGTGCAGAATTTTCTAGTATTGTTCCATAAATGTAATTCGTGATATTTATCAGCCTTTTACAAATACTGGAAAAAAAATAAATAAAAGAAGATGTACATTAAAAAGTACAATCAGAGATGTCTTAATTACTACATATTTGATAAATTTTAAAATTAAATGCTGCAGTATTTGAGAGAAAAAGATATGACAGGATTTGAACTATTGACCCTAAGATTTCTAGATTACCAGTTTATGATGCTATTGATGAGACATAGTGACTGTTGGAAATTATACCAGTTTTATTTGCATTTATAGGTCCTCAAAAAACTTTGAAGTTGATTTTCTTGAGGTATTTTAGAGTTCCATCAAATGGCATTGGCTGATTGCCACTTAACTGCTGAAATTCATATGGTGGAGTAGGGTAAGTGTAAACTAGGTTAATAATATTTATCCTCCGTGATAATTCCTAGTGCAGCCCTCTGTTGTTGTAATTCCCTAACTACAAGGCTGATAACTTCCAACAAAGATGGTAAACAAATTCAAAGTCATTTAGAAGATATTAAACAGTATGTGACAAGTTGGCTGCAGATCATAACTGAAGAGATTTTTTTTAAAATATGGATACTTAATTGTGTAAGTAGTTTATGAATAAAATAAAAAATTATATCTAAACATAATGGTTTTAAATGATCTTTAATGATGTTATGTTATTTTGAACATTTATAATAATAGTTAGGATTTTTTTGATGAAGTGCACACTTGCCTCAGGCATTTACCACACAGGGAAAGTGTGACCTATGGTTGGTGGGGGAAATGTGTACTATAGTTTACACTTGCCCCAGCTGATGTTTTCTTTATTTGCAGGTTATTTACATCATTGTTAGGGAGAATAGGAGAATATCCAATAAGGGAAGTTCTTATTCCAAGGAAACCTTGGATGAGGCATTAAATAACATCAGACAAGATCTCTTACAGTGTTTATGGCTTCTAAGCAGTATGAAATTCCAAAAATTTCTCTTTGTAGCCATCTAAAAGGTAAGAGGTAAGTTAAAAGCAAAACTCTGGGGATGAGCACAGCAATTCCTGAAGAGCATGAAATGAGGCCTCATGCTTAAATCTAATGGAAAAATGGGATTCTGGCTTAAGTCAAAAAGAAATTATCAACATTTTAGCAGACTCTGTGGCAAAGAATGGTCTCATAACTTCTTTCAGGAATGAAATTCCAGGTGAGGGCTTGTTCCTTGGATTTAAGAAGCGCCACAATTTGTCTGTGAAGAAGCAGCAAAGTGTGGAATATTCCAAGAAGATTATGACTGACCATTTGTCATCAGTGACTACTACAATTTGTTGTTAGCTTGCTTGGATGAACTACAGCTTCATTTTAAGCCAGAGAATTTATGGAACCTGGATGAAACTAGTCTTTGCAGAGATCCATTCAAAACTAATGTTGTTGGACAAAAGAATTCATTTTCGAGTAAGACAACAAGTGAACCAGTAAAGGAGAACACAATGTCTCAGAAGCCTGCATTTCTACTGGAGGAAAAGCCCCTCCACTTATAATATTTAAGGGTTAATACATTTGGGACCAATGGGTTGCTTCTGATGGGGAATAGTCTATACTGGGGAATAGTCCATACTGCTAGTAATAATTGATGGAAAGTGATATCTTCCACTCATATTTAATTTAATAAATAAGTAAATAAATAAATAAATAAATAAATCTGTTAGTAAATATAAGCCAGTGTTTTGATATATGATGCCCACAAAAGGAATATTGACAATAGAGTAGTGGAAGCAGCTGTGGAAGGTAATGTCACTATTCTAAAACTTTCACCTTGTACTAGTTGTCTTCTTCAGCCACTAGATCTTTGTGTTTTTTCATTCCTTGAAGAACACTTGGGCTGCAAAACTTGTTCCATGTCAACTTAATCACCATGATGTGAAAATTCCTGAAAGAGTGTTCTTGGAATTCATGGGAAAAACCTGGTTGAATTTTCAGTCTGAATTTATCAGTCGTTTCAGGAAAGCTGAAATTGTCCTTTGTATAGAAACATAGTGCTGAGGAGTAAATATGACATTGGGGCACTAAAACAGTGAAAAGATCATACATGGAAGGCAAGCGAAGAAACTGAAGCAGTTCCCAACAATAGAGAAATAGGCACTGACTTTAAAGTGAAACATCTAACCTACATATGCATAAATACTCTGCAAGTCACACTGAAGTGCATGGTACAGGGTTCATCAAACTGCTTTTATCATATTTCTCTACAGTCACTCTCTAATAGTTTTCAGGCACAAGGGAACACTTACATATTTCCATTTTTGATCTGATTTCTCTTACCTTTTTTTATGATGATCATGTCTCCATAAGTAGGTGCTAACAAGATATTTTTGCATTTGGAAGAGATGGTTGGTGAAAGAAATTTCACAAATAGATCTCACCGGAACGAATAATGCCTTTCTTTTATTGATTTCCACTCCAAGTCGTGCATCATTTCCATGACACTCTGCCCCCTATATCGTGATAATGCGAAATGACATGCCCTTCTATAAACTTTCTCTAAATTGTCTGTCAGTCTCACGTGGTGTAGATCCCACAATGCTCAGCAATATTCCAAAATAGGACACACAAGTGTTGTGTAGGCAGTTTCTTTAGTAGAACTGTTGCATCTTCTAAGTGTCCTACCAATGAAACATGGCCTTTGGTCCACCTTGTATACAATATTTTCTATCTATTCTTTCCAATTTAAGTTGTTCATAATTGTCACTCCTAGGTATTATCTACACACGTACCTAAACTGTGGATGGTGGTGATTCTTTGGAGGAGATGCTTTCTCAACCAGGGAAACAGATTCCAGAAGAGGCAGGGAAAAGATGTGGGGAATATCTTACTCCATGTGGTCTTCTTGTGAAACATAAATGAGAAAATTTTTTATATATTATGTCCTTTCCAAGATACTTAGGGCTGCACTCCAGCCAACCAGGCTGCAACATGCACAAATACACTTTGAGGAAATCAAATGCAGAACACGACAGCCAGCACTGCCCACTGCAAGCTTTCTGAATCGGTGCATTTGATGACCTAATTGGATGAATTCGGTGCTATGATCTCTGAAATGGCCCTTCTAGGTCCTTTACTGTACAAACAGAACTACAATATCATTAGAATACTACAAAGTTTTTATTTATTCACAGAAAATCAATTTCTTTTCCAAATTTATCCTTGCTTTCCTTCATGATTAAATAATAAGTGAAAGGCTACACCCCTCTCGTACTCCTCTCCCAACTAATGCTTCCTTTTCATATCATTCAAATCAAACAACTGCTGTCCAATTTGTGTACAAGTTGTTTATAACTTTTTGTTCCCTATATCTTACCACCGCATTATCATTGTCAAAATAGATACGAAGCCAACACCGACAACAGTAGTACAGGTTTATATGCCAACTAGCTCTGCCGATGATGAGGAGATCGAAGAAATATATGAGGAGCTAAAGGAAATTATTCAGACAATTAAGGGAGAGGAAAACTTAATTGTTATGGGAGACTGGAATTCGGTAGTAGGACAAGGAAGGGAAGGGAAGATAGTGGGTGAATATGGTCTGGGCAAAAGGAATGAAAGAGGAAGCCGCCTGGTAGAATTTTGCACAGAACATAATTTAGTTATAACAAACACCTGGTTTAAGAATCACAAAAGAAGGTTGTATACGTGGAAGAGACCAGGAGACACCGGGAGATACCAGATAGATTTTATAATGGTAAGACATAGATTTCGGAACCAGGTTTTGAAGTGTAGGACATACCCAGGAGCAGACATAGACTCTGACCATAACTTGTTGGTTATGAACTGCATGCTGAAACTGAAGAAACTACAGAAAGGTAGGAAAATAAGGAGATGGGACCTAGATAAATTGAAGGAACCTGAAGTTCTTAAGAATTTCAGAGGGAGCTTCAGGCAACAATTGACAGAAACAGGGGAAAATAAAACAGTTGAGGAGGAATGGGTAAAATTGAGAGATGAAATAGTGAAGGCAGAAGAGGACAAAATAGGTAGGAAGGCAAGACCTACAAAGAATCCTTGGATATCACAGGAGATACTAAATTTAATCAATGAAAGGAGAAAGTATAAAAATGCAGTAAATGAAACAGGCAAAATGGAGTACAGACGACTAAGAAATGAGATTGACAGGAAGTGCAAAATGGCTAAGCAGGAATGGCTAGAAGGCAAATGCAAGGATGTAGAAGAATGTATAAATAGGGGAAAAATAGATACAGCCTACCGGAAAATAAAAGAAACATTTGGCGATAAGAAAATCAGCTCTATGAATATCAAGGACACTTATGGAAAACCAGTTCTCAGCAAAGAAGGGAAAGCTGAAAGGTGGAAAGAGTATATAGAGAGGCTCTACAAAGGAAATGAACTTCGAGACATTATTGTAGGAAGGGAAGATGATGTAGATGATGATGAAATAGGAGATACTATACTGAGAGATGAATTTGACAGAGCACTGAAAGATCTAAGTCGAAACAAGGCCCCTGGAGTAGATGATATTCCCTCAGAGCTACTGAAGTCTCTGGGAGAACCAGCCATGACAAAATTGTTTCACATTGTGTGTAAGATGTATGAGACAGGTGAAGTACCCTCAGACTTTATGAAAAATGTTATAATCCCCATTCCAAAGAAAGCAGGTGCAGACAGGTGTGAAAACTACAGAACCATCAGTTTAATAAGTCATGGTTGCAAAATATTAACACGAATTATATACAGAAGGATGGAAAAGCTAGTAGAAGCCGACCTCGGGGAAGATCAGTTTGGGTTCAGGAGAAATGTAGGAACCCGGGAGGCAATACTCACTTTACGGCTTATCCTAGAAGATAGATTAAGAAAAGGCAAACCAACTTTTCTAGCTTTTGTAGATTTGGAGAAGGCTTTTGACAATGTTGATTGGAATAAACTCTTTCAAGTTCTGAAGCAAGCAGGAGTAAAATATAGGGAGCGTAAGGTTATTTACAACTTGTACAAAAACCAGACAGCGGTTGTCAGAGTTGAAGGGCATGAAAGGGATGCAGTGGTTGGAAAGGGAGTAAGACAGGGTTGTAGCCTTTCCCCAATGTTATTCAATTTGTACATTGAGCAAGCTCTAAAGGAAAGCAAGGAGAAATTTGGAGAAGGAATTAAAGTTCAGGGTGAAGAATTAAAAACATTGCGTTTTGCCGACGACATAGTAATTCTGTCAGATACAGCAAAGGACCTAGAAGAGCAATTGAACGGAATGGACAGTGTGCTGAAAGGTGCATATAAGATGAACATTAACAAGAGTAAAACTAGGGTAATGGAGTGCAGTGTAAGAAAATCAGGTGTTGCTGAAGGAATTAGATCAGGTAACGAAACAATAAAAGAGGTAGATGAGTTTTGTTACTTGGGCAGTAAAATAACAAATGATGGTCACAGTACAGATGATATAAAATGCAGAATGGCAATGGGTAGAAAGGCGTTTTTGAAAAATAGAAATTTGTTAACATCGAATATTGATTTAAGCCTAAGGAAGTCCTTTCTGAAGGCATTTGTATGGAGTGTTGCCTTGTATGGGAGTGAAACATGGACGATAAGCAGTGTGGACAGAAAGAGGATAGAGGCTTTTGAAATGTGGTGCTACAGAAGAATGCTGAAGATTAGGTGGGTGGATCGCGTAACTAATGAGGTGGTACTGAACCGAATTGGGGAGAAAAGAAATTTCTGGCATACCTTGACTAAAAGAAGGGATAGATTGGTAGGACACATTCTTAGACATCAAGGAATTGTGAATTTAGCGTTGGAGGGAAGTGTGTGGGGTAAAAATCGCAGAGGGAGACCAAGAGACGCGTATAGTAAGCAGATTCAAGTGGATGTGGGTTGTCGTTCTTATGAGGAGATGAAAAGGCTTGCTCAGGATAGAGTAGGGTGGAGAGCTGCATCAAACCAGTCTCTGGACTGAAGACCACAACAACAACACATCTTACCACTGCCAGTTTAAGAATTTGAAGGAGTATATTCTAGTCAAAATTGTCAAAACCCTACTCCAAATCTAAAAAAGCTATAAATTTAGGTTTGCCTTTCCTTGACCTAACTTCTAGAGCAAGTTGTGAAATGAGTACAGTATTTGCCCTATGTGTTCTTATATTGCTCCAAACTGATCTTTTCTGAGGATGGATTCTATCAGTTTTTCCATTCTTCCGTAAATAATTTATGTTAGAATTTTGCAACCATGACTTACTAAACTGATAGTTATGTAATTCGATTAATGATGAAAATTCTCCTCAGAGATGATAAATATCGTTCAAACGAGATAGAATGGCTGGTCAAACGAGATAGTTATGTAATTCACATATTTGTCTGAATTTTCTTCCTTTGGATTATTGCATTCTTTTTCAAGTCTGAGGGTATTTCTCATGTCTCATACATTTTGTACACAAGGTGGAACAGTTTCTTCGTAACAATCTCTCCCAACATTGTCCGCAGTTCAGAGCAAATATCATCTACTCCATGATGCTTGTTTCAACACAAAACTTTCAGCGCTCTGTCTACCTCTTTTTATGCAGCTTCATATCCCCCATTTTAACTTCATCTACTATCATTTCCCTTTCTACAATAATACCTACATGTTCATTTACCTTGTATAATCTGCCTACATATTCATTTCAGGTTTCACATTTTCCTTTTTTGCTTGGTACTAGTTTTCCATCTGAGCTCTTTATGAGAGTTTCCTTTATTCAGTACCCTTTCAGTTTATTCTATTTGTATTCATGTGTATAATCTTCAGTGTCTCTTGGTGTAACATTTACCCATGTTTTAATCAGAACTTAATCTATTGGTACAATTTCTTTTTTTACCATGAGTGAGAAGTGCATGACATGTCTTAGGATTGTTAGTCCTGGGGTGTGGTGTGATGATTTCTGTGGTTTCTTTCATTGTGGGCGAGGGTAGTGGTGTGGGAAATGGAGACATAAATAGGCTCACCAGTGGTTTGTAGGATCTGCAGTAAAGACAGGAAAATAATGGAAAAGGAGGAGGAAATTCCAAATCTTTGAACTGAATTAGATAAGGCAAGGGATGATGTGGACAGTTTAAAGAGAGAGAAGGCTGAACAGAGATGGGAAGTGGCTACAGGTAACAGGGACAACAGGCATAGGACAGGCATAGGGCAGTGTATTGGGCAGCTTTGTCATTAAACTGGAAAATATATTTAATCTGTTGCCTGATTCAGAATCAGATGAGCCTCATGTAGCAGAAGCTGTAGAAAGGGCACAACAAATTGTCGAGGAGGACTTTAAGAGTTAGGGAAATTTGTAAAGAGAAAGAAAGTCTTGTTGTTAGGTAGTTCACATGGTAGATGTGTTGGCCAACTACTACAGGAAAAGCTACTACAGAGTACCAGGTCACAAACATTTTCAAACATAATGCAGGTCTGCATCATGTAAGAGGATATACACACTAGGTTCTTTATATACAGATTTCACAAAGGAGGATACCAAGGTTATAGTGGGTGGTCTGGGAAATAGTATTGACTTAGACTCTCAATATTCCATAGAGAGTGACCTAGTGAAGATAGCATTAACAACAAATCATACTAGTGAGGGATTTGTGTCTGTATTGTGACGCACATCAGCCTCACTGAATTCTTTCATCAGGAGAGTACATATGAGTGGCTGCTAAGGCCCCATATGGGTTTGATTCATCTAGATGCTACCTATATGTGGGACTACACTAGGCATGGTCTACACATCAACAGTGTCAGGTGTCAGTTACAGGAGTCAGAGAGATGTCCTTTTTAGGATTTAGGGGGAGGGGGGGAGGAGAGGGACAGTGATTCTCTTTGTCTCCCATTGCCATATACAGTTTGAAAACTGGAGGCGAGGTACTGGCAGAAGTAAAGTTGTGAGGCGGCATCGTGATCATGTCGGGATAGCACAGTCGGTAGTGCGCTTGCCCGCGAAAGGCAAAGGTTCCAGGTTCAAGTCCCGGTTCCGGCACACAATTTTAATCTGCCAGGAAGTTTCAGTTTGAAAACTAGTCACGTCACATGTGGTACCTAGCTGTGTTCATACCAGAAATACATAACCTATATTATTGAACAAGAATTAAGCATTAACACAGAGCACATGTAATGAACATACTGAACAGCAGTACAAGAAGGCAGTAGAATCAAAAAAATTACTTTTTCAGCTCATCTACCAATTACTCCAAATTGACAGAAATGTGTTATATGGCCTCCAAGCAAACAATGTTGAACAGAAAGTATTTAGAAACTGCCAGTATGTCTTTGTCGAACCAGTTTAAATCCCATTAGCATACGATATCAAGTATCTTTATTACATCAGAACATTCCAGAATTCAGAAATATAGCTGATGAACTACTCATTTGTATTGATGAAATAGATTCATCTAGTGCAACTGACATAATTTGCATCTCTGAACATTATGTGAACACTGGTATACATACTGTATGTTAAACATTTCAGGATTTATGTTAGCTTTCTACTACTGTAGAGTAGATATGGAGGGAGGAGGAGTTGCCACATTTATTTAAAATTGTCATAAATTCAAGAACAAAGACAATAATAAATCCTGTCTAGAGCAGCATTTAGTAGCAAGTGCAACAGAAGCAGAGTTCCATAACAGATCCTACATAATAGTAACTATTTACCAAGCATATGTAGGAAATAATCTATTCACATGTCATCTAGAAGCTCTATTAGGTTATTTAACAGGAAGAAAAAAAGACATCTTGGTAACTGATGTCTTTAATACAGATTTTCTTATGCTGTCTTCCAGTAAACTTTTATTGCAGTTAGTAAAATTGTCTTTCAATCTAACCCATGCTGTAAAATTTACAACTAGGGTAACTCAATCCTCTAGAACAGCCACTGAAACAAATCAAAGGAAAAAAGTCATATCATGAAACCAATCATCAACAACCTATCATATTATGACAAGCAGCTCATTCTTTTAGGTATAGATTCAAAGCAGATAATGGAAACTGCTAAATGTGAATATAGGAGAGTAGTCAATCCACCAAAAATTAAGTATCTTAGAAAACTGCTCAAAAATATGAACTGGAAAGTTGTTTATACTGCTCATGACATGGACAAAAAGTATGATATATACATTAATAATGTCAGTGTCATGTTTGAAAACATGTTTTCCTCTAAAAGTCACTATAATTACAAAGAAGTCTATTATAAATCTACGAATTGCAAAGGAATAAAGATTTCCTGTAAGATAAAAAGGAGGCTGTATCTGTAAGCCAAGAATAGCTGCACAATATTAAGAAAAGTAAACAATGGAAAATCTCACTGGAATGTCAATTAATAGAGGATAGATAAGAACTCATCATAAAGATGATCACTGTGCCACTCACAGGCACATGAAATAAACAAACACATTCAAACAACTTAAATTTGCAGCCATGGCCTTCATCAGAAAAAGAAACACATTCGCACAATTACTCAGACAACTATATAAACATAACTAACATCTCTGGCCACTCCAGCACTACAAGCATCTTTGAGGCGAAAAGTAGAGGGGGAAGGTTAGTGAGTAATAGTGGGGGTGGAAAGTTCTGTATTGCATGATGGATTGTAAAGGCTCTGATAGATGAGAATGTGAAATGCAACATTGAATGCAGTGAAGGGAAGGGGTGATAGACGATAAAAAGGAAGCATAGAAGTGTGTGGGGAGGGACGGGGGTTAACGATAAAAAAGAATTAATTAAGAGGTTTCAGTAACACACAGTTGGTAGGAAGGTATGAATTGTAGGGGTACTGAATAATGAGTGTGAGGGGGGGGGGGATGTTAGGCAGAGGGTGTAGGGATGGCAAGTTATCTAAGCTTGAGGCCAGGGTGGTTGTGCGACGTATAAAAATGTTGAAGGGGACAACTCCCAACTGTGCAGTTCAGAAGAGCTGGTGCTGGAGGAGATGATCCAGAAGGCCTGGGTAGTAAAGCAGCCTTTCAAATCAAGAGTGTTGTGTTCAGCCACATGCTGTGTCACAGGTTGGCTGCAATGGTTGCAGCAGAGTAGGTAAATCACATGCCTGCTTTTCACAGGTGGCTTGACCTCTGATGGGGCAGGATAAGTCTGTGACAAAACTGGAGTAAGAAGTGCTGGGTGGGTGGATTGGCCAGGTTTTGCATCAGGGTCTTCCACAGGGATAGGATCCTTGTGGTAAGGGGTTGGGGCTTGTTAGGGATGGACTAGTATGTTGTTTCCAAATTTTCTGATTTACCTATCTGCTGAAGGGAAACAACATTACACACTCCAATCCAGAGAATGCCTTTCTTGTTTTCGTGATTACACCCTTCCAAGTAGTTCCCATACAGAAATCAGAATGGGAGAAAGTTTTAACTCTGGGATATTTTACCCAAAATTACACCATAGAATAGAGCTGAATGTCTTCAGTTAAATTTAATGATTGTAGTTTCCCCTTGCTTTCAGCTATATGCAGTAACTGTATAACAGTGCCATGTTTGTTGATGTTACAAAGCCAGATCAGTCCATCATCCATACTATTGCCCCCATAACTGCTCAAATTTCTGCCGAACCTTTACAGAAACCACATTTGTCTGGCCTCTCCACAAACACCCGTCAATTGTGGCTGCACATACAAAATAGCTATCTATATTGCATGGGCATGCAAACCATCACACATCAAAAACGTCATCTACTCATGGGAGTGCAATCCAGTCAATAATGAGGATGAGAGATGGATAAAATGCTCATTTTGGACCATCATATAAGGAATAAATTCTTTCATTGCCAGAGGATCCATTCTGGCAAACATATTAAGTAATTCAGAAAACTGAAACTTAAATATTTATGTATGAGCAGATATTGGTTATTGTGCGTGTCCAATGTACCACTGAACCTAGTTATGAGTGAGAATAAAGCCAACAAAATAATGAAAATCAGA
This sequence comes from Locusta migratoria, assembly GCA_026315105.1. Lineage (NCBI taxonomy): Eukaryota > Metazoa > Arthropoda > Insecta > Orthoptera > Acrididae > Locusta > Locusta migratoria. The sequence goes on along the minus strand of CM048745.1, from coordinate 702,631,598 downwards.
TTTACCTTTCAGATACAACATTATTCAAGCTTGGACTATGAGGTATAAGCCTGAAAAAGAGTTTCAATAATGGAAGAATTTTGGAAGTGTGATATAATAAAATAGGTGTGCTATTAAATGTTGCTTTACGGAGTACAGTAATTAATCTAGCAAAACTAATTCATAATGGTTCAAAATATGAAGTGATATATAGCTGAATATTCTTTGAATAGCTCATATAAAGAGATAATATTGGTAAAAGTAAAAAAATTCAGTTGGGACATAAGTTCCAAACTTTGGAGAATTTATTATGTTAAGGAATCCTGCAATTATAAGATTATATTGTAAATGGGAAGTAAAGAGTGTTCTCTTTGCAACTTAAGGGACTTTCATTTCATTTCTTAACTAACACATCATCACAATGGCTTCTCAGAGTGCCTTGGCCTCCTCTCAATATTCCAGTGTTAGTCCTAGCTATCATAGTTGAGGTGCTGACCTCTCCTCGACTTAGTAACGATTTGCCGTACACCACCAGATTAGTCGCCTTACGAGTGAGTTCAACCTAATAATCTAAGACTTCAACAATCAAGATAAAGTGATTTTTTTCAGCTACTTTATAATCAATGCCCGTGCACAAAATCTGAAAGTCGACAAAGAAGAAAAGAACTTTATGATATATTGAAAAGAACATACGATCACTACCCAGGCCTCCAATTAAAAAACAGTTGGAGAAAGCAATGTTGTGACCTAAACAATGTGAAAACACACCAAAGTAACAACAATGTATGTTGTGTATGATGGAACTTCCTGTCCACAATGTTCAAACCTATGAAAGTTAACCAGAGAACCAAGGGACAGCTCTTGAATGTATGAATCCAAATGTGAAATATGTATTAGTTCAAGATGCACATATAGTATTAACTTCTTTCAATGTTTTGAGATTAGATCCTTGGTTAAAATTGTAGGTATTTAACTTTTAAAAAAGACTTCAAAACTCCACGTTTCATTAACTTGGGAGTCATTATTTGCATACAATGACATCCTGACAACAGGATGGACCTTATGTATAATGAAAGGATCTTGTTACATACTAGCAGACTGAAATTTTGCATCATATAGTGATACGAGTTCTAATGACTCAGCTGGCAGAATAATGGACTGTCCCAGAAGGGCTGTTCTTGAAGAGAGAGTCAGGCTTTCACAGCAACATCTCTACAAAAACAAGTTCTCTCTCTCTCTCTCTCTCTCTCTCTCTCTCTCTCTCTCTCTCTCTCTCTTAGGATGTTACAATGTTTGTGAAAAACAATGTGTCTTTAAAAGTTTTCAAAAGAGACTTGTCTGTTAATGCTCTCCTCCGTGTAAAAATAAATAAATAAATATATTACCTCTTGATTAAATATACGACAGCCATGTTTGAATATTTTTTCCATAACATGATGCAGTCTATTTAAGCCGCCATATATGTTCCATACGTTTGACACTTGGTTAATTAAAAGGCCTTCTGCCGTTGACTTGAGTGTCTGCAGTAATTCTCGATACTGACGTTGGTGGTTCTCTTCAGCTCCCATTGTCATATACAGTTTGAAAACTAGTCATGTGGTATCTCTGCATTCATACCTGAAATAAATCACCTATATTACTGTACAAGAACTCAGCATTAACACAGAAAGGATGTGTAATGGGCATGCTATTAAGAGCACTACAAGAAGGTAGTAGAAGCAAAACGTTTGTGAGGCACGTGACTTAAGATGGAACTCAGGTACCATCCTGGTATTCACCTAGTGGGATGTAGGAAACTGCCTAAATATCCCACAAGGTAGGCCACCACACTGACTCAAGTCGTTAATCCATTGGGCGAATTCGAACCAGTGCCTGCATACCTTCCCGTTCTGGAAAGAGGCACCTTAAACTGCATGACTAACCAAATGGGTACTCATATATCTTAATAACAAGACATTGTCATGATAAAATAAATAACCACCATGAAATGAATACAATTACCATGAATAGATTGTAGATAGTGCTATTTTAGCTTAAAAATTAATTGACAACAAAAATACAAATATAAAATAAATACAAGAGCACAATACAAATAAAACATTGTGTTCTATTCATGTTATAAAGTTTCAACTCAGCTTCTCTACAACCTGAGAAGAATTCTTAAATACTGTACATAGGTTCTTCTTTAACCATTTCAGTCCTGATTTTTTTTTCTGTAGCAAGGAAATTATTTTTAATACTGTAATGCTCTTAAGTTAAAGTTTTAATGATTTTAGAAGCAAGTTTATGCAGTTTTAAGCACCTGCCTGTCAGCAGTTCAGCGGGCCTCTTTACGGTCAGTTGTTACCTATCCTCCATTACTGAGAAACAAGGCTTCTTTAAGGACTAAAATAATTAATTTTGTACTAAATAAACTGATTGTTCAATAACTAAATTGCAAAATAACTACTATTTTCAGTTAAACAGTGGAATACAAGTAACCCACAACTTCCATGTTCTTTGAAGTTCACAAGCTGCTGTGCAGTGAAACACTTCCTTGTTAATATTCTTATAGTGATCTTCCATAGGTGGCAGTAATTGTGCATGATGAAAAGCTTGAACACTCACAGTCATGTACTTGTTATTTGCATTGACAAAAAAGATGTTTCTGAACCATCTTAGACACCTTAGAAGTTGTGTACACAGTTTTAGCCAGTGGATTCGAAAGGGTTAACTTACACAAAACATAAGTTCTAAATAGCTCTATTTGTAAAGAATGAAGTTCCTTAAGTAGAGAATTAAATAGTGAGAAGATGCACTGTGTCTTTGTCAACTAACATCTTGGCCTACCTATACTGTCTTTATTGTGAGTGCAGTGTTAATGAACTTCATTTCTCTTCCTGCAGGTCGCATGATAGCACAACAGCCTACAACTGATATCACTGTGGAACATTGCATAATACTACTTTGATGTTACGCTTTTTGGTTTCCCCGAGCGGTTCAGGACCCATGAAAGCTTGGAACATATAGGTTTAGTGTGCTGTTTTCAGTTAAAATGGAATCAATAAAAAATATCAGAAGTTTAACAGATGCTGTGTCACCCGCACATACTTTAGGTATCTTAATCACTGTCTACGAACAGGATTTGTACATGTTAGACTTGCTATTCTGATTATATGTTCTGACTAACTATGGCTATTATTATGGAGACTTAGTAACTGCCATTTAAATGGATAGTTGAAGACTGGCTTGAATGGTTTCTTATTCGACAGTTCTATTGTACCTTAGTGGTAGCCGTATTTTGGAGAGTGGAAAACAAAACTGTAATGGTGACAAAGAAACCTTTTTGTATGTTAAGCAGTACCTTGGATGAAAAGCATGGAAGATAGCTACATTTCTGAAATTGTGAAAACAGCAAATGCATTTGCAACAGCAATGGATGCAGATACTGCTTGAACCAAATTATAAACAAATGGCTGCACAACATAAAATTCAAGGCACCAGCAACAGTGGAAAAATGAAAAGCATTTCTCGAACAAACATATCATGGCACCTTCAATTGTATTTCCAAAGCACGTAACATATTTCCCCCAGAATAACAAATTGATTGTAATCCAGAAATCTTAAAATCTCGAAACTACATTACAAATTATGAGAGGAAGTCAAAAGTTATCTGCGCCTTCGCCAAAATGTTTGTTACATTGCTCTTGTCTTCTGTCCTTGGCATTGTTATACTGCTGTGGTAATGCTGTGATATTTTGATTGTATTTACACGATTTTTCTTCCTTCTGTTGCAGATATATCATGACAGCTCCATTATAAGTGTGCACCAATGAGGTACAACGAGCAGTGATCCAATTGCTCTCATCGGAGGGTGTCAAAGGGGCAGACATTCATCGCAGACTATCATCACAATACGAGAGAAGTGCACTATCACATAACACTGTGCTTTTTGGGGATTGAGATTTTTAAAAGTGGTCGAACAAGTGTCACGCGTGAAGAGGGTGTGGGACAGCCATCAGCCTCCGCTATAGGTGACAACATTCATCAAGCTCAAGAGATGTTTCTGGTCAATACTATCAATGAGGTAACATCCACTTTGAAAATCAGCCTTAGCTCCACCCATCACATCATCCAGGACGAGCTCAGTTTCCAAAATGTCCATACACAATGGGTACCAATAAAGCTTACCGACGACCATAAGCTTACCAATGACTATAAGCTCACCCTTGTCTGTCAATCCTTACTCACTCACTTCAACAATGAAGGTGATGCGTTTTTTAGCAGATTTGTCACCAAAGATGAAACATGGGTGCATCACTATGAGCCTGAGTCGAAGTGCTGGAGTTTGGAGTGGAAACAACCTAGATTGCTGCTGAGGAAAAAATTTATGACTGGCCATTTAAAAGAAAGGTAATGTTAACTGTGTTTTGGGACTAACAGGGGCTCATATTAGCACAGTTCATTGAAAAGGGAATGATGTCAACAGTGCAACATATAGTAAATTGTTTGCTGTCGAAGGAGGTTTTGTTGTTGCATGACAATGCATGGCCACACTTGGGCCATCAAACTATTGAAACCATCAACAAGATAAAATTTGAGGTATTGGAACAACCTCCCTACAGCTCAGTCCTTGTTCCAAGGGACTTTCACTTGCTTGGTCCTCTTAAGAATGCTATGTGTGATTGCAGATTTGCCTTAGATGTGGACGTTTGAAATGCTGTGTAAAAACGGCTTCACAACCGACCAAAAACCTTTGCTTGTTGACTGTTAGGCCAATTTTCATGTTAATAAACAGTAGAATGAAAAGCATAGATAATTTTTGACTTACCCTCATAAAATGTTCTAGTCTCAGATTAGAACAAAGTCATATAGTGTCTGCTGGACTTTAGGTTTTACCCTAAGTTACACACAATTCTATCTTTCCATCAACAACAAATTATAAATTCAATAATTTCATTAATGGCTTTTTCTACCTTCCCCTCCTTCTGTAATGAATTACTGGCAACAATTGGAGTTAGTCATTATTGTCTGAAGGAGTAAACTTGTGATGTGCTAATTGTCAATCCGCATGCATGCATTCTTGTGGTGCAGTTCTATCACAGTTATTTTACAATGTATTGCAGGTAAGTGTTTTTCCTTTACAATATTACAAAATATAGTTAATAACATTTGGAAACTTTGTATATGTATTTATTTTTCTTTATTATGTTCTGTAATTATGATCTGTTTCATTTAGCAACAAGAATGATTACTGAAATAAGTTTTATATGGAAAATGGTGGATGAAAAGCAGGTGTTGAAATGGTTGGATGAAGAGCTTGGTAATGAAGATTATTGTGATCTGGAGTCGATCATCGAAAGTGATCACTATTCTGAAAGTTAACAGTTTCTGGAAGAAAGTGACTACCGATAAAACTGAATTGTATGTTGCACTGATATTTACTTCGATACCATCCAGTCTAAATATTCCTGAAAATGAGAAATTGGAGACACTACCATTACAGAAATCAAGGCTTATTTAGGACTCCTTTTATTGGCAGGTGCGCTACGAACATCACACACAAATTTACTACATCTCTAATCTGCAGATGGCACAGGATTGAAGTACTTCAGACTTTCAATGGGTATAAATCATTTTCATTTCTTGTTGACATATCTGAGATTTGATGACATCAGAAACAGAGCTCATCATAAGGAAACAGACAATTTAGCTGCTGAAACTTCCTGGCAGATTAAAATTGTGTGCCGGAACCGGGACTCGAACCTGGGACCTTTGCCTTTCGCGGGCAAGTGCTCTACCGACTGAGCTATCCCGACACGACTCACGATGCCGCCTCACAACTTTACTTCCGCCAGTACCTCGCCTCCTACTTTCCAAACTTCACAGAAGCTCTCTTGCAAACACGCAAGACTAGCACTCCTGGAAGAAAGGATATGGTGGAGACATGGCTTAGCCACAGCCTAAGGGATGTTTCCAGAATGAAAATTTCACTCTGCAGCGGAGTGTGCCCTGATATGAAACTTCCAGTTGGTAGAGCGCTTGCCCGCGAAAGGCACAGGTCCCAGGTTCGAGTCCCGGTTCCGGCACACAATTTTAATCTGCCAGGAATTTTCATATCAGCGCACACTCCGCTGCAGAGTGAAAGTTTCATTCTGGAAACATCCCTTAGGCTGTGGCTAAGCCATGTCTCCACCATATCCTTTCTTCCAGGAGTGCTAGTCTTGCGTGTTTGCAAGAGAGCTTCTGTGAAGTTTGGAAAGTAGGAGGCGAGGTACTGGCGGAAGTAAAGTTGTGAGGCGGCATCGTGAGTCGTGTCGGGGTAGCTCAGTCGGTAGAGCGCTTGCCCGCGAAAGGCAAAGGTCCCAGGTTCGAGTCCCGGTTCCGGCACACAATTTTAATCTGCCAGGAAGTTTCATATCAGCGCACACTCTGCTGCAGAGTGAAAGTTTCATTCTGGAATTTAGCTGCTGTCAAATTCTTGAAAGATCAGTTCAATGAAAGCTGCAAGAAACATTACAGTTTATCAGAAATAGTTGCAGTGGATGAAATGCTGGATGCATTCAGGGGCAGGTGTGGATTTATAAAATATAGTCCATCAAAACTGGCAAAATACTGATCCAAAGATTTTCTATACCAGCCATTTAGAAATATACTGCAGAAAGCAGGAGAATGGGTCTTATCTCTGTGATAACATACCTCATGCTTTTGTTAAAAGAATGGTGAAATTTATATTCAAATCTGGCAGAAATGTAATATGTGATAATTGGTTCACATCAATTCCATTTGTGATTGACTTGCTGAAAAATGAAAAGCTAACAATGTTTGAAAGAATTTAAAAAACACCACCCTGTGGAATCTAGCATTTTTGCATTTAGGAAGAATATGATACTTATTTCATATAAAATTGAGGAAGACGAAGTTGTTCTGGCAGTGTGTACTTTACATGATGGTAACAGTATTGAAAGTGCATCAGAAAAGAAGCCAAGCCAGAAATTATAACATTTTACAAGACTAAATCTGGTGTGCGTAAAGTTGATGGGGTGAAATGTACGTACTCTGAGACAAGAATTACCACAAGATGGCTATTTACAATTTTTTCTTCTCTTCTAAATACTGATGGACTCAATGGATATGTAATTTATGAGCAAATCAGATTCAACAATTCTCAGAAAAGACTACCTATCTAAATGTTCTTAGCAAAGATTTGTTGCATGCTTATATGGCAATGAAGGTCAATCATCTAAATATTCCAGGGAACATCAAAAATAGTGTCATAGAGACTTTAGGATTACCAACACCTGAAGCTACAGCTCCACAAACAATTTAAGGACGATGCAACTTATGAGAGGGGAGAAAAAAAAAAAAAAGAAAGAAAGAAAGAAAGAAAGAAAGAGAGAGAGAGAGAGAGAATTAGTGCAGTGAAAATAGTAGTAACTATGACAAATGATTTGCCTGAATTGACAGTGAAACCCAAAACGGTAGTTTTCAGAAGAAAAAAAATTTATTCTGAACTAATTTATTTAGATAACTGTTGGTTAGTATGTATTTGTAAAAACATTGAGGGGGGAAAAAAATAAAACAATGAACATAAATTTCAGAGAGTACAGAGATGATGATGGTTTAAGGTTAAATTGCAAGTTAAAATATTTTATGTAGACTATTGATGCTTGTTTTGAAAGGACCTAGTAATTGTTGTAGAAAATTAACACTACAGTCTTAAAAATTGTCAATTAGTGTTATGGCTGCAAATTACAAATCTGATCAACAGGAAACCTTACAAAAAGTTCACAAAATATACATGTATCATTGAATAACTTCTGACAATCACATAATGATACCAAGAAAGTTAGAAGGAAACAAAGGTTTCTTTGAAGAAAATGAAGTATTGTAGGTTCAATAACTTGCACAAAAGAAAAAAAAATTAGAAATGTTCAAATGTTTGTTTAAGGGACTTAACTGCAGGGTCGTCAGTCCATAAGGGCCTTGCAGCAAGCATAGTACATGCCGACCTACAAACGGCACATTTTCACATTCCCTGGGCCACTAACCATCATCATGTGGATCTTTGAGACATGCAACTCTGCAGCAGTGAACCCTGCCAGAGGTAGCACTCTTACAAGGGCCTGCACAAGCTTCCTGGCCCTCAGTAGTATGTGTTCATTCAACTTATCACTTCCAATCTTATTGTCACTCTGTGACTGCACACTATGGAGTTGTCATTCATGTATCCAATAAAGTCAAATTACTTTTTCTGTGACTTCTTTATGGTAATCTCTGAATGAATAAAGTGTTTAATAATGGAAAGTCCAGGTTGGAGTTAACAATATAGTAATAGGACAGTTCACAACTCACTGCAAAGACGTGAGAACGAGCTGCAACAGGCACACACATACAACACTTTCAGCTATCGGCCACGGCCTCCTTGAGAATTAGGAACATTCACGCAATCACACAGGCACACAACACAATCACACAACCTTCAGCTCCAGCTGCCGCACTTTGAAGTGCGGCAGCCGGAGCTGATGGTTGTGTGATCGTGTGAATGTTCCTAATTATGAAGAAGGCCATGGAAAAAAGCTGAAAGTGTTGTGTCTTTTGTGTGCCAGTCGCGGCTCCTCATCATGTCTTTGCGGTGAGTTGTGAACTCTCTTATTACTATGTTGAATAAAGTGTTTGTATTTTATGACCTGTTCTTTTTTGTGTTTGTAGTTAGATAACATGAGGAAACAAGTGAGGGTCAAACTTTTGCATGGTTTGACTTCTGTGAGTTCTGATAATCATGTGCTTCTATTTTCCAGCTGATTGTTTATTCCATGGAGGGCATTTCTTCAGTAACTTCTACATCAACATCAAGCTTATATTAATTAGCTCCATATTGTATGGGCAGGGACAAAAGCTGTATATAGTACCACATTGGAAAAAAATGCTATATGGTAATAACAAAAAGATAAAAACAGAGATACTGCATTTTTTTTTCAATCTGATACAAGTTCATACAGTTATGCTGGATTGTTTGGAATCAATGTTATCATATCAGGTGAGATTGCTGGCTTTTTACTCATCACTGATCCCTGATGACATTGATTCAGTGGATGATGCCTTCGACACACAAAAAAGTTGATGATTGGAACACTATTAAAACAATAGCTCTATTACAATTCATTATTAAGCAGGTGCAAATGGATGAGAGTTGCCGTTTTTATGAGGGGATTATACATTAAGGGTACACACTCTGTATGTCACATCATTATTCTAATTCTGGAATTGTAAGGAAGGCAGGACAACACTGTTACAAATGGGCGAGGTATGTTGTTTTTGTTTGTAAATCTATTCGACCAAACTGCGTGGTCGTCAGTCCGTAGCTTACAAACTACTTAAACCTAGGTAAACTAACCTAAGGACAACACACACACCCATGCCCCAGGGAGGACTCAAACCTCCACGGTGAGCAACCGCGTGCTCCGCAGTGAGGCGCTTTAGACCGCTCGGCTACTCCACCGCGGCAGAGAGGTATACATCTCTCATTTAGAAGGGGGCAGGCCAGTGGTATGGCCCCAGATTCTACTTATGACTCAAGTGGACAATGGCGAACCACCGGAAATGGGTAAACTTGTGCCTCTAAAGAGGATCTGAGGCAACAGGGAAATCTCTTAATGGACTCTCTGGCGAGTACTTAAAAAGATGGACACTCTCTTAACTTGGTAATAAATAATAAAGCTAGGTATAATGCACCCATAAAAGCAGATGAGTATGATTTGACGCTAAGACTACATTGAATGTTATTTCTTTTTAAGAGTTGTACACAGCCCAATATGTGTATGTTGTATTTGACCATACAGCTTAGTTTCGTCAACCAATGAATCTACATAATATTGCAAGATGAAGAGGCTTGCTCAGTATAGAGTACGGTGGAGAACTGCATAAACTAGTTTCAGGGCTGAAGACTACACAAACAACAAAGATAATCAAGATCACTGACTCAGGAGGTCTGCAAGTTTCTCTACTTCTCATTAACACCTCATCATATATATTTCTCACCCTGTGACAATTAACACCACAACAGGAACCTATGTTTCTTTACACTCTCCGCAGTTTTCTGTCACCTACTTAATGCAAACATACTTACATAACTGCTAAGTCCTTGTATGCTGCTCCGAGTTAACCTAGATGTCCATCAACAGACCCTTCCAGTTGCAGACACATTGCTGTCTGATGTTTTGATGCCATAATTCTCCCACAACCACATGCTACCCATCTCATCATCACTGCTTTTGAGAATGTGGCCTCCTAGCATTGGGACACAACTACACTGGCATGGTTGCTACAGACAAAGATGTCAACAACAGCAAGGACAAAAGATGCTACTCCCTTGGTGCAGCATGCTCAAGCAAAATTTCCAAAGTGGAGGAATTCTATTGTGTCTGGGGGAGGTCATATAATACTGGCATGCTGACAACAATCTTTGGAATTATCAATGAAAGGTAACTTTTTGTTCATAAGGAACAAGTATTAAGTCACAAACCTCAGTATGTTGACCAAAACCTACACAAGTATTAACACACGAATGCAGTGGCCTTCAGTGTTCATAAATTTTCATCATAATACTAACCTTGGTCAGGGAGGCAAAACATAGTATTTTTAGAAGTGTGAGTGATGGACAAGACATTACCTTTACCACTTGATAAGAGTGCCATGATTTCCCTGCTTAACTCACTGATGTTTGCTGGACAGGAATTTTTGCTATTGACACACATCAAGCAATATTTGGTGAGTTACAGTGTACAGTAGTTTTGTATTTCAGCTTTTTAAGTGCAACAGAAAACTGAGCTCTGTCTTATTCTACAGTCAGTCAGTGATGTATTACCTGTGCACACTTTAGATTAAAGGCTCTGAAAAGACTTTGTCTGAACAATCACTCAATGCATGACTATTTATAGGTGTACTTTGCCATTATAGACTATATTAAATTGGGACATCAATAGTGAACACCTAAACCTTAGGCTACAACACCCAGACACCGGGTTACAAATCCAAACTTTGACTCTTTCTGCTGCTGGCAAAGCATTATGAAACCTTGGCTGATGTTACGGCACGAGGTCTGTCAGTCTCATAGATTTTAGTCTTTAGCTGTCGAATCTTGTCCACTACTTCTTTTGCTATGACAGGCCGATGCATATGCTTCGCCATTTGTTTTGCCACAAAAGGGGTCCTGAAACTGTAGTGTGAATTCTTAAATCTGTGCCACAAAAATCCTACTGGTACTCCAGGACCTTGATTGGATGAGAGTTTAAAGAGGACTAAATGGCAAGATCATCAGTTTCCTTTTCCAAACCTAGGTTCATACACAGTTAAAGATGGACCTCTGCACCCAGAGGGTAAGAGTCCCCAGGTGTACAGAGCAGGGATCAACACAACTGTAATAAAAGAACTTGGTAAATATTCACAAGTAGCAGAGCAAGTGGTTGACTATGTTGACAGATGATAGATAATGCCTGGATAGGTAAAACACATGGATAGAAAGACAAGCCAACCACTCAACCATACACTAAAACAGAACTCTAAATTGAAAGTTGGGTAAGGCACCACCACAACACATTGCCAAGGAAAACTGGAAACACAAGTGCAGGTAGACAGTAAAAGACATTTTAGGGGTGGGGCCTGAAAATTCAGACAAGACACACACTGCTATTTAGAGTGATAAAACCCGCCTGTGCCAATAAAATGTAAAACCGAGTTTTACCTTAAACTAGAGGGAACACATGTTGTAGATTAAAAGACCGCCACAAGGGGGCTAAAATGTGACAGTCTATCAAAAGATCAACCACTGTCAGTACAGCGCTACAGTGACACTTGGGCATAGTGAAGCAGATAGCAATGGGTCAACCATATGTGCACAATGTGGAGGTGGCAGAGAACAACTGAGTCTCGTCGTGTGGACCTCAATGAAGATTTCCATGCGACTGTGGACAACTAGATTGTGCGAAGCTGGTTTGGCACACTTGAGGTACACAATTCGGAGCTCCAAGCTACATGCACCTTCCGGTGTTTGCACCAACTGTGATCCGGTTCCATGAGGCCAATTTGCAGAGGCCATAAAGTAGTTTCTCCCTTCGCCAGCCAATTGACATATTCATTCTCTGGAATGCCAATGTGAGTGGGGGCCCAGACAAGGACTACAGAATGGTCAGACCTGTTGAGAGTGGATACAGTGCCTTGAATAGCTCATACCAAAAGATGTCTAGATAAACTAGTCAAGTGCTTGCAAGCCACTCAGGGAATCACTATACATAAGAAATAACTCCCCAGGGCTAGAATGGAGGTGCTCAAGAGCATGATAAGTGGCAATGAGCTCTGCAGTAAAAATACTGTTCTCACAAGGCAGGGAATGTTGTTCAATGTGATCACCATGGACAAAGGCAAACCCAGTTTGGCCAACCACTACAGATCCATCAGAGTAAACAAACCCTGCATCATGAAACTAGTTGATAAGTGCCGCAAACTGGCGACAGAGACACTCTTGTGGTACTAAAACTTTGGGGTAACATGCCAAACCCACATACAGTCATGTGACAGGGAGACCAAGGAGGCAATTGGGAAGGGTAGTGGAAGGAGGGAGGGCAGAGGAGTGAGGGGGGGGGGGAGGGGGGAAGGTATTCAAGCAAAGAAAGAAGGGAACGAACCTGGGCCATGATTGGGTGACCTTATGTGAGTCGCCGTCATGGAGAGGGGAGTACAGATGGGAAAAGGAGTCTGTGGTTCAGGTGATCAGGTGATCAGGCGAGGCAAGACTGTGGGCAATGTACGATGCCACCAGCTGCTGTTGATGGAATCGCAGGGGAGGGACCCCCGCTTCTACAAAATGCCTGACACGACAATGGAGGATTGGGTCGAGGATCCGTATTGCTGAAGGCGCTGCTGAGTCATATATCAAGCCCCCATAATCGAGATGGGGTTGGACAAGGGCCTTGTAGAGCTGCTAGAGAGTTGTTTGTACAGCTCCACAAACAGTGTGGCTGAGTCAACAAAGGATATTGAAGTGTCGCCAGCACTGCTGTTTAAGCTGGCAAAGTTGGAAAGTCCAAGTGAGTCGGGCATCAAGGAGCACGCCTAGAAAGGGATGTCTCTCCTCTACAAGAAGTTGTTCATAGGCAAGATAAAGCTGTGGATGCAGGTGAACTGTCCGACTGCGACAAATGCATGATGCTAGTTTTAGATGTGGAGAATTGAAAACCACAGGCAAAGGCCTAACATTGTGTCTTGCGGATGGCTCCCAGCAGCCGCCGTTCAGTGACACTGATGCTGGTGGATCTGAAGTATAGGCAAAAGTCATCAGCAAACAGGAAACAAGAGACCAATGAGCCGACAGCAGTTGCACAACCATTAATAGCCACCAAAGTGAGGGGGGACACTTAGTACAGAACCCTGTGGAACACCCGTCTCCTGTATACGAGGAGAGCTGAAATAAGTACCAAACCTAACACGAAAGGTACGTAAGGAGAGAAAGTTCTGGCGGAAGATTGGAAGGGAGCCCCGTAAGCCCTATTCATGGAGTGTAGCCATGATATGATAGCACCAGGTGATGTCATATGCCTGCCGAAGATTGACGAAGATGGCAACAAATTGCTCACACTGAGCAAAAGCTGTACAAATAGATGATTCCAGTGAGACTAGAGTGTCAATTGATGAATGGCCCAGACGGAATGCCGCGCCCCTCCCCCCCCCCTCCCCCGCCTCCCTCTTCCCGTTGCGGTGCATGGAGGCTATGAGCTTCAAAGATCCACATGTTCAAGGAGTTTACACATTACATTGGTGAGGTTGATATGACAGTAACTATATACTCTAGCTGGTCAGGGCCAGGTTTGAGCACTGGGATGGTTTTACTACCCTGCCATTGGGATGGGAAAATGCACTCTGCCAAGATGTGGTTGAAGAAGGTGAGCAGTAGATACCGAGAGTCCGCAGAGAGATGCCACAGAAATCTGTTGTGGATGCAATCCAGTCCTGGAGAGGTGTCAGGACAAACTGTGAGCGCACTTTGGAGTTCCAACACACTAAACAGTGTTACGTGTTTCCTGACGGCGTGTGTGAAATGACAACTGATTACGCTCGACCTGCTCTTTAAGGGCACAAAAATCTGCACTGTAGTCTGATGTTGGAAAACTGTGGGTGTAGTACTCTGCCAGGTATTCAGTGATGGTGGCTGAGTCAGTACAAAGGACACCTTTAATAGAGAGTCAGGATATACCTGCTGAAGGGTGAAAGCCAAAAAGGTGCCGAACCTGAGACCACACTCAAAATGGGACGGCATGAAAACAAATGTTGACAACATACCTTTCCCAACGGTGCTGTATGCTTTGTAGAATGTGTCACTGGGCTTGGGCCCGGAGCTATTTGAAGGCAATGAGATGTTCCATAGAAGGGTGGTGCTGGAGAAGCTGCAGGGCTCACCAACACTCCTTGATAGCCTCAGTGATCTGTGGTGTCCACCAGTGCACTGACTTTTGCCAGGTGGTACCTGAAGAGCATGGAACAGTTGCCTCGGCTGCAGAAACAATGGCGACAGTGATCTGGTCAACTGCAGTATTTATGTCAGTGGAAAGCAGGGCAGTGACCATAGCAGCTGAAGTATAAGCTGATCAATCAGCCCCACGGAGACCACATCTGGATAGGTGGTCTGGGGGTTGAAACTGGAGAAGAGACACAAGAATAGGAAGTGGTTGCTATCACAAAGATCGTAGTGTACCCTCCAACCGAGGTATGGGAGGACTGCTGCATCCTGAATTGTTAGCAATGTAGAAGCTGCTGTGCCATAAGGTGTCGTAAGGCACACAGGATGTAGTTTCTCATATTTTTGTTTAGTTTCTGAATAAGTAGGCCTGTCCAAGGTCTCGTATTCCATGATATTTTTCTCTTTATGGAGGGTCTTTCAATTTGGCAAGAATGGGGCGGGGTGGTGCCCACAGTTCATGCAGACAGGAAGTGGGGTACATGGGACGTTTGGATGGGAGGCTCGTCTGCAGTTCGGGGTGGCCTTCACATCTGGAAGACATGTGAACAAACCTCCAACATTTAAAAAGCCACATAGGTGGAGGAAAAAAAGGCCTGGCATTGCATCGGTAGATCATCAATTTGACCTTTCAGGTACTGAATCACCCTCGAAGGCTAGGAAGAATGCACCTGTAGCGACTCTACTGTCCTTCAGACCTCAGTGGACATGATGGATAAAATGAACCCAGCTCTTCTCTCCAAGTTCGCAAGTATCTTATCATCAGTCTGCAGTAAAATATCACAATGAAATGTAATCCCTTGGTCCATATTCATGGTCTTGTGGGGAGTGATGGAGACAGGAATATCGCCCAGTTTCTCACAGATAGGGTGGAGGGTGCCGTTTTTATGAGAACGGACCCACCACGCATCTTAGACTTATTCATCACCTCACCAAACTTGTTCGCAAGGTGTTCAACAAAGAACTGAGATTTTGTGTTCAAAAAGGGTTCCTCATCCATTCGTGTATATACCAAATACTTTGGTGCATATGATTCACCTCGAGTTTGAGCCTGACATTTCTCCCAGGGAGTGGCCAGGGATGGGAACGAGTGGGCACCATCTGGACTGCATTAAATTTACCTCTCTTAGAGACAGTGGTTGTACATCTGCCAACATTGTGGTCCCACGAGCAGCTAGGGAATTAAATGTCCACTCAGGCAGAGCCCCTCTTTCCTAGGTAAGCTGAATACAAACAAGATGTAGCAGGTTCCCTAAGAGTGTCCACTAGGGACTGTTCAATCTGAACAGCCATGCATCTCTTCAGCGCGCAACTAACCTTGAGATTGAGGGTTTTTTTAATTTTTTTTATTTATTTTTAATAGAGGTTTATTTCTTCCTCGCGACCCGGGCAATGAAGCCAAGATCCCCAAACTCTGTACTATATAATGCTCCATCGTTGCGCCTTACATTGAAGCACACTCAGAGCTTACGGTGTAAAGGAGTGTTGGTGATCTTGTTTTGAGTGTCTGTCCTCCAATACTCACTACTCTGTATGCTATGGACTCTGTCCCTGGTATCATTCCTTTTGATGAGTACCCCACCTCCTGTGTCCTCCTTTCTTGAATGTGTGGGTGCTGTAATCTGTGAATATCTTGACTGCTCACTTCAAGGTGACGTCAAATTTTTATTTTTTAGTTCCATGTCTTCTAGTCAGTGTCACTGTGGACATATCTGTCCCTGTAGCCCTTCTTGCTTTCATCACCTCTTGCTGGCACCTTGTTCTTGTGCCTCACATTTTGGGTTTCTTATTTGGCACTGGCATGGAAGCATTGGACATATCATTCACATTAGTGGGATACCATTCCCTGGTACTTCTCCCCACAAGCAGGAAGAGTCTACTAACTTATTGCATTGTGTGTTTTCTACTAATCCATATGTGAGCAATAGAGCTGCCTGGCAGGATTTCTGTACTATAGCACATGCCCTTTTTCAAGCTTCACCAGTGAAGATTACACTGGAACTATATGACCTTAACAGCTGCTGATTTGAAGTAAGGTGGTTCTTAAAGCTAGAGAAAACAGTTTTCACTTATACCAGTTCTTCTTATCTCTAGTTTATCCCAACCATGGCTAAAAATTAACAGTTTTTGAAAGGAAAATAATAATAATAATAATAATAATAATAATAATAATAATAATAATAATAATAATAATATACCGTAAGATTGAAAAACTTTAATGAACATAATGGAGAATATCTCTATCAATTTGGTATTGAGAGTGTGGTGGAAATCAGTCTCACCATCTCAAACGCAGAGAAGCTTGAAGCGGCATATGTGGTGTTGGCTGACTTTATTGAAGCAAAACATTTGGAGGGTATCAATTTTTCAGCCTGGAGCAACCACAAATTTATTGTGTTGTGTTACCACCCCAAATCTATAGCACTTCAATAAAAATATCAGTATATCAAATTGATGAACATACCCGGGTACCAATATATGTTTGAAGAAGGGTATTACACGCCCAAAGAAAAAAATAAAGAAAAAAATTATATATCATCATCAATAAAAGAGGATAGTTTTCAAGTCACTTCAAAGATATACAATGAGCTGTGACAGGCACATAAGAAAGATACACACATACAACACTACCCTTCATCAGAAAAGAGCCACTCACACAGGTATACTTCACAGACACACACAATCATTCTCTCTTTTCTAACAAAGGGTAGTAGCCAATAGCTTAAGTGTTGTATGTGTGTATTTTTTATGTTCCTGTTGCATCTCATCAGTTGTCTTTGTGGTGAGTTGAAAACTACCCTCATTATATTGTTGAATTCAAACCTAGACCTTCCATTATATAACACCAATTTTATATGTCTGATTGCTACTGAACTTTCTAAAAGTTTCAGTTTAGGGGTTGTGCCATTCTGTGATTTCCAAATGTCAACAAATATTGCAAAAACAGAAAATTAAATATGTAGTGTGAGTCAAAGTAGTCTGAGTCACAGCTACGTAATTTTAATGTTAAAAGAAGAGGAAGCCCTTAGCAGCAGCAGAAAGACAGGAAAGGAGGTCATAAAAGTTGAGAGAGAGAGTGAGAGATGAATAGAAAAGATAAGCAACATAAGATACAAGGTCAGCAACCTACTAAAGCTGGTTGTCACCATGTCATATGGTGCTCCGGGTAAAGCCATGGCTCGCGATCTTTGCTACAACAAAGTTGAATTTGTTCAATCACTTTTGTGGAAATTCATCAGATAGAGACTGAAAAACCCAGTCATTGCAGTAATCCACAAAATAGAGGCCTTAGAAGAAAGAACAATTAGGGTTTACCATCCCATCAACGAAATTAGAAACTTGGTAACTGGTTTCTACTATTGTGACAATGTTTGCCAACTGCCAATAGACAGGAAAGATACAACAGTGATTAGTGAAAATAAGCGGGTAAAAGCAGGACTTTACATCAATTAGTCATGTCCATCATGGAAACATAAGAGGCATCCAAACAGGAATACTCTGAAGTTTAAAATGGGAAATCTAAGTTTGCAAAAATACGGCAGCCAGTGTTCTATTAAGCAGCAAAGTACTTTATAACTTATTTGATTACTAATGGAAATTCTCCACAGAGATGATAAAGTATTCTTCAAAAGAGGAGTGGTGTTTGGTCAGTACTTACCTTAGTTCTGTACTGCCAGTAATCACACAAAAAAAGAATAAGGATGGAAAAATAGGACTAGCTTTTGGAATTAGGTTCCTTCATCAGGTAGGAGAGGAGGGAAGAAAGTGGGAACAGGAAACAGAAGGGGAAGGTTATTAACGTCTGAGGAAAAGAGGTGGTGATGGGTGAGGTTTAGAGATTGTTGGAGTCAGCTTATGTGTGACTATTATGAAAACTTCACAAATGCAATCAGCACCTTCATAAGATACATGATAATATTCCAGGTTATAAAAACACAATTCTATCAACCATCATATATGCGAAACGCTCGGTGAGCTTTGTTGGTAAAATGAATCTAAGGCATTTGAAAATGGCACAGGTTTTAACAAAGCTGGAAATTGCATATTTATCATGTTTGGAAAATGGAAGAAAACAGCTCTAGAATTATTAAAGTTAGAGAAGAAGGCTCCACATTGAAATTTCCATAATTACCCAGTTTCTCCTTCATCGCTAAACAAAGTGACCTCTGTCTGCACCTTATCACCAACAAAAGGAAATGGATCTGAGCCAAAATTGTAAGTCTGCAAAGTTGCATATTGATTTTACTGAATATCAGGTTTTAAATCATTGACTGCCATAATGATGTCACAGGTGCACCAGAGCCGCCTGCTGTGGCTGCCAGTGGCCACATGGCAGCCAATGTGTTAATCTGCCAGGAAGTTTCATACCAGCACACATTTCACTGCAGAGTGAAAATATCATTCTGGAATGCAAGAGGATTCAGTTCTTTGACTTAATTGAATTTACAGTTTATTTTCTCAAGTGTCAAGCTCTTAGAATTTTTGATACAGTTGTAAAAGTGAAACATTTATGTTAAGTTTATCTTATTTGGTAAATAATATACTTTTATATATCCACTCCCATGAACCACAGACATTGCCGAGGTGGGGTGGCTTGCGTGCCTCAACGATACAGATAGCCGTACCGTAGGTGCAACCACAGCGGAGGGGTATCTGTGGAGAGGCCAGACAAACGTGTGGTTCCTGAAGAGGGGCAGCAGCCTTTTCAGTAGGTACAGGGGCAACAGTCTGGATGATTGACTGAGCCGGCCTTGTAACATCAGCTAATGTGGCTTTGCCACACAGCTACTGCGAACGGCTGAAAGCAAGGGGAAACTACAGCCGTTACCTTTCCCGAGGTCATGCAGCTCTACTGTATGAACATATGATGATGGCATCCTCTCGGGTAAAATATTCCGGAGGTAAAATAGTCCCCCATTCGGATCTCCGGGCGGGGACTACTCAGGAGGATGTGGTCATCAAGAAAGACAATACTGGCATTCTACGGGTCGGAGCGTGGAATGTTAGATCCCTTAATCGAGTAGGAAAATTAGAAAATTTAAAAAGGGAAATGGATAGGTTGATGTTAGATATAGTGGGGATTAGTGAAGTTCGGTGGCAGGATGAACAGGATTTCTGGTCAGGTGAGTACAGGATTATAAATACAAAATCAGTTGGGGGTATCACAGGAGTAGGATTGATAATGAATAAGAAAATAGGAATGCGGGTAAACTACTATGACCAGCACAGCGATCGAATTATCATTGTCAAGATAGATACGAAGCCAACACCGACAACAGTAGTACAGGTTTATATGCCAACTAGCTCTGCCGATGATGAGGAGATCGAAGAAATATATGAGGAGCTAAAGGAAATTATTCAGACAATTAAGGGAGTGGAAAACTTAATTGTTATGGGAGACTGGAATTCGGTAGTAGGACAAGGAAGGGAAGGGAAGATAGTGGGTGAATATGGTCTGGGCAAAAGGAATGAAAGAGGAAGCCGCCTGGTAGAATTTTGCACGGAACATAATTTAGTTATAACAAACACCTGGTTTAAGAATCACAAAAGAAGGTTGTATACGTGGAAGAGACCAGGAGACACCGGGAGATACCAGATAGATTTTATAATGGTAAGACATAGATTTCGGAACCAGGTTTTGAAGTGTAGAACATACCCAGGGGCAGACATAGACTCTGACCATAACTTGTTGGTTATGAACTGTAGGCTGAAACTGAAGAAACTACAGAAAGGTAGGAAAATAAGGAGATGGGACCTAGATAAATTGAAGGAACCCGAAGTTCTTCAGAATTTCAGAGGGAGCTTCAGGCAACAATTGATAGAAACAGGTGAAAATAAAACAGTTGAGGAGGAATGGGTAAAATTGAGAGATGAAGTAGTGAAGGCAGCAGAGGACAAAATAGGTAGGAAGGCAAGACCTACAAAGAATCCTTGGATATCACAGGAGATACTAAATTTAATCGATAAAAGGAGAAAGTATAAAAATGCAGTAAATGAAACAGGCAAAATGGAGTACAGACGACTAAGAAATGAGATTGTCAGGAAGTGCAAAATGGCTAAGCAGGAATGGCTAGAAGGCAAATGCAAGGATGTAGAAGAATGTATAAATAGGGGAAAAATAGATACAGCCTACCGGAAAATAAAAGAAACATTTGGCGATAAGAAAATCAGCTCTATGAATATCAAGGACACTTATGGAAAACCAGTTCTCAGCAAAGAAGGGAAAGCTGAAAGGTGGAAAGAGTATATAGAGAGGCTCTACAAAGGAAATGAACTTCGAGACATTATTGTAGGAAGGGAAGATGATGTAGATGATGATGAAATAGGAGATACTATACTGAGAGATGAATTTGACAGAGCACTGAAAGATCTAAGTCGAAACAAGGCCCCTGGAGTAGATGATATTCCCTCAGAGCTACTGAAGTCTCTGGGAGAACCAGCCATGACAAAATTGTTTCACATTGCGTGTAAGATGTATGAGACAGGTGAAGTACCCTCAGACTTTATGAAAAATGTTATAATCCCCATTCCAAAGAAAGCAGGTGCAGACAGGTGTGAAAACTACAGAACCATCAGTTTAATAAGTCATGGTTGCAAAATATTAACACGGATTATATACAGAAGGATGGAAAAGCTGGTAGAAGCCGACCTCGGGGAAGATCAGTTTGGGTTCAGGAGAAATGTAGGAACACGGGAGGCAATACTCACTTTACGGCTTATCCTAGAAGATAGATTAAGAAAAGGCAAACCAACTTTTCTAGCTTTTGTAGATTTGGAGAAGGCTTTTGACAATGTTGATTGGAATAAACTCTTTAAAGTTCTGAAGCAAGCAGGAGTAAAATATAGGGAGCGTAAGGTTATTTACAACTTGTACAAAAACCAGACAGCGGTTGTCAGAGTTGAAGGGCATGAAAGGGATGCAGTGGTTGGAAAGGGAGTAAGACAGGGTTGTAGCCTTTCCCCAATGTTGTTCAATTTGTACATTGAGCAAGCTATAAAGGAAAGCAAGGAGAAATTTGGAGAAGGAATTAAAGTTCAGGGTGAAGAATTAAAAACATCGCGTTTTGCCGACGACATAGTAATTCTGTCAGATACAGCAAAGGACCTAGAAGAGCAATTGAACGGAATGGACAGTGTGCTGAAAGGTGCATATAAGATGAATATTAAAAAGAGCAAAACTAGGGTAATGGAGTGCAGTGTAAGAAAATCAGGTGATGCTGAAGGAATTAGATTAGGTAACGAAACAATAAAGGAGTTTTGTTACTTGGGCAGTAAAATAACAAATGATGGTCGCAGTACAGATGATATAAAATACAGAATGGCAATGGGTAGAAAGGCGTTTTTGAAAAAGAGAAATTTGTTAACATCGAATATTGATTTAAGCCTAAGGAAGTCCTTTCTGAAGGCATTTGTATGGAGTGTTGCCTTTTATGGGAGTGAAACATGGACGATAAGCAGTGTGGACAGAAAGAGGATAGAGGCTTTTGAAATGTGGTGCTACAGAAGAATGCTGAAGATTAGGTGGGTGGAACGCGTAACTAATGAGGAGGTACTGAACCGAATTGGGGAGAAAAGAAATTTCTGGCATACCTTGACTAAAAGAAGGGATAGATTGGTAGGACACATTCTTAGACATCAAGGAATTGTGAATTTAGTGCTGGAGGGAAGTGTGTGGGGTAAAAATCGCAGAGGGAGACCAAGAGACGCGTATAGTAAGCAGATTCAAGTGGATGTGGGTTGTCGTTCTTATGTGGAGATGAAGAGGCTTGCTCAGGATAGGGTATTGTGGAGAGCTCCATCAAACCAGTCTCTGGACTGAAGACCACAACAACAACAACAACATACTTTTATTTTTCTGCGTGCAAGAAAAAAAATTTTCAACATTGAGTAGCAAGTAACATGAATCACGTAACAATGAGTCAAGTGCTTTTTTGAGTGTATTACAATCTTATGTGATATAAATATTTTAGAAATCTCTAACTGTGTGTCTTTAATGCCAATCTAATAATCATTTTCTGGGACAAAAACCAGAACCATACTGGGTAATAGTTTTGAACATACTTTTGCCCTAAATTATACATCAGTAATATGAAGTCCTAAATTTGTAACACAAGTCACAATATAAATTAGCTTCTTGTTCTTTAATTTTAAATGCTCTATCCTGCTTGAATATTGATTCAATATCTTTGTTTGAAATACAACATATAATTCTGATTTACAAAAGAAAATGTGAATTTATGGATTGATATATACACAACATAATAAAACAGATTTCAAAATGTAACATGAATCACCTTCAAATTCTCCAAATGTTAGCCCTGTTATTAAAATTGGTCTAATTGCTTTTGCTCCTTTTCTATAGCACTCAGTATATCAAACTAAAGGAAATTAGGAAAAAATTATAATACTTTTTAAAGTACTATTTAAAAATTCAAGCAATGAATGCTGCTCTGACAAACTGAATGCTGGTGCTTTTTCCCTAGTTATTTTTATAAATGGGAAAAAAACGTTTTCTAACCAAGACCAAATGAATAAAGAACAGTTACCCAATACTTAAATACCAGTATTAGAAGTAATCAGTAGGTTTTCCTCTATCCCTAATATAAAGCATCTCTTCATTGGTGCACATGATACCAACAATGGCAACATCGCAAAGGCCTGGCTGCTACCTATCTATTGTATCTGTGATTATGAATGGCAGAAATGTTGGAGACTTGTTCAAGATGAGACCAAGACCATCCCATGGGCTGAGTCTGACACCATCAGAATAAAACACCCCCCTTTCCCCCACCCAGTTAGTAGACTTTACCTGTTGCCCCTAAGAAGTGATTCATTAGGCCAACAATGGAGCGTTATTCAGCAGTTTATGTAGGTACAATACACAATGAGTAACTTTTTTTTTAATTAATACTTATTTATTGCATCAATAACTGATGTTCAAAACACTACAGCCCCAGTACCACATGAAGGTGTTACATGAACTTTGTATCTTCCATCAAGTGCAGATAGACACTAGGCCCAAGTTATATTTTTCCTTTTTGTTGCCGGTCCTGCAGAGGCTTGAAAACTAGTTCATGTTTAATAAAACATTATCAAATTGAAAAAGTGACTTGCTGCATATTATACCTACAAAAACCACCTATTTAAATCAGAGTTGCAGTTCCCCATTTACAATGGGTATAATGAACATGAACTATAGTCTGATGAAAATTACTTGTTAGCTGACACTTCATACAATGGAGATTAGTTGCTCCAATCAAGCTGTCAACATAACATGAAAACTGCCCTACAACACTGTGTTAGGTCACTTGCAGTGTTTGAGTATGTGGTGTACAAATGTAATCTTATCAGTTACTATCAGTAGTCTATTTGTCACTATCTGCAGTAGACAAACATGGGTTCAGATTGTGTTGGCAGCTTGTTCCTTGCTGTCTTAGGCTTAAACATAGCTACTTCTCGATGAAAAGCAATTAATGTGAATTGACTTCACAACTTTTACAAGAAAATTCAGTTTATTGGGAAAAAAAAAAAAAAAAAAGGTGGAGAATCTGTAATGGCCTGGGTAACCATGTAGTGGTTTTACATGGCTCTGCAGATAAACTGAATTGTATGGAGTATTGGATACGAACTACACTGAAAAAAAAAAAAATAGCATCATGTGCTCCATGCCAATATGAATATTTTGTGATCAACTTATATAAAAGTAAAGGTGAGCTTGCCACAAGCAATCACACCATGGGTACGATAGCTATCTCAGCTCTAATTTCTGTCTCTATTTGCTACAAGAGTAGAAAACTAGCCTTTGTTATTTGTTAACTATTTTTACCCATACCTGCATTTAATCAATTTTTGATGACCACAGTCATCAATATTTAATTTCATCAAGTCACTATGTTCTATGCCTTATATATGGGAGGGGAGGGAAGGGAAAGAAATACCATATTCCAACAACCATCTTATATAAGGAAGGAATAAACCACAATCACTAGGGTGAAGGGCATTTTGAATAATAAAACTGACATAAGCACTCAACCTAATTTCATCTCCTGTAATTTGAGCAATATTAGTCATGAATAGGAAAGGATGAGTGAACAGTGGAAAGACTTCCCCTGAAGACAGAAGAAAAATGCATATGTGCTAAAAATGCTAATTAGTTGTTTTAGTTGGCCTTCATACACAAATGAAGGGACAGATCACCAAAGACCATGTGAAATTTTCTTACTAAGCAATAATAAGAAACAATTTCAAACTGCCAGCAAATAAATTGGAGATTTATGAGAATAC
The DNA here is from genome assembly GCA_026315105.1 of Locusta migratoria. NCBI lineage: Eukaryota > Metazoa > Arthropoda > Insecta > Orthoptera > Acrididae > Locusta > Locusta migratoria. The sequence continues at coordinate 702,606,847 of CM048745.1, read as the reverse complement.
TGTACTAATACTGAGAGGAAGATCCAAACAAAACTTTATTAAATATGCAAACAGATCTAGCAAGAGCAGATCCTTTTGACACTATTCTTGTGAAAAAAGTAGTAAGTTGGTTGGTTTAATGATAAAAGTAACCAAACTACAAGGTCATCACCAACAAAGCTACATATCAAAGAAGTGCCTACCAAGTGAGACCCAGGGAAAGAAAATCACAAGATCTACCAAAAGTCAACAAAGCCCAGAGAAAGTAGGATGCAGCCCATTTTGCCTGTTCTTCAATTATTTCATTCCCTAATATTCCAATTTGATCTGCAATGCAGGCAAAGACCACTCAATATTCACATTGTTCAAGGGTACAAAGGAAATACTGGATGGCCAGGATTAAGGGATGGAGAGGGTAACACTTGTCAAGAACCTGTAAATTGCTCATCTGAAGAAGTAGTTTTCCTGATTATGATGCTTTCTGGCCATTAGATAGGAAATTTCCCCTCACTCCGAAAATTGTTAAACATGGCCAGTATACGATGGTGACTAATCACTGACAAATGTTGTAACACTTAGTCGTACACCCTGGCTGGTTCCAGAGGCAACATCAGAGCAGAGACCAAGGTAATAATGAACTCCTATTTGCACAACAATGGGCACAACATTTTGGCAATAAGACATGTCGTCATCGTCAGGTCTGCTGATGAACTGAGGTCCTGAGGGCAGGCGGGCGTCTTATATCCCTACTCCCCGCGAGGTGTTCACGTTGTTGTACTTGCCTTATCTCTAGTCACCAGATCATTTTGTTTGCTGAATGTCCTCTTCTTAATTAGACTCACTGCTGGTTTCCAAGCCTTACTCAGATTCTAAGTGCAGTCTCATTTGATGAGCCCTTTTCTGGTGCAGATCTTGATGGCCTCTGTAACAATGCCATCCCAGTCTTTTGAAGTCTGTGCCAAGATCCTGGTATGTTAGTAATCCATCTCATGATTTTCAGACAAACACTTCTTGGTAACCACTGACTTGTTGGGATACTTAAGTCATGTGTGCCTCTGATGTTCACGGCAACAATCCTCGATGGTGTGCACCGTCTGCCCAACATAAGTCTTCCCACACTTTCATGGAATCTGGTATATGCAAGCCTTCCACAAACCGGGTTCACCTTTGACAGTTCCCAATAAGGTTCGTGTTACATTGGGTGGACAAACGACAGTTTTTCCTCATTATTTCTTTAATATACATCCTATTTTTCCAGAAAGTGAGCCACGGTATGGTATAAAGAACCCGTTTTCTCAGAATACTGTTCTGAGGTGTTCCAGCTCTTGGAGCAGACACTCTGCATCTGAAATGGTGTGCGCCCATTGTGCCAGTGTTTTTAACACCCAATTTTTCTGTGAAGGGTGATGGCAGCTGTCTGCATTCAAATACAGGTCAGTGTGTGTGCTGATACAGGGACAGAAGCATTTGCATCTCAATGAAATTTACTATATTAGAACTGAGAATATGTTCAATAATTCTACAGCAGACTGATGTTAATGATATATGTCTTTAATTATGTGGGTTTGTTCTTTTGTCTTTCTTATGCATGGGAGTCAACTGTGGTTTTTTCCAGTTGCTCGGAACTTTGTGGAGGATCAAAGATTAATGATGAATGAAAGCTCAGTAAGGGGCCAATGCTGCAGGTACTCTTTGTAAAACTGAAATGGTACCCCATCTAGGCCTGATGACTTGTCTATTATCAACTCTTTCAGCTATTTCTCTATGCCAAATACTATGTCCTCCATTTGGGAGTTACTGTGATCATCAAATGAAGGTATCTTTGCATGGTGTTTTCTCAACACATGGCAACAAGGTGAAAGTACTGAATCAAGGTGTAGTGAAGCCAATGCTGCAGGTACTCTTTGTAAAACTGAAATGGTACCCCATCTAGGCCTGATGACTTGTCTATTATCAACTCTTTCAGCTATTTCTCTATGCCAAATACTATGTCCTCCATTTGGGAGTTACTGTGATCATCAAATGAAGGTATCTTTGCATGGTGTTTTCTCAACACATGGCAACAAGGTGAAAGTACTGAATCAAGGTGTAGTGAAGCCAATGCAGTGAGTGCGCAGCTAAAATCTACCCTATTCTAGTGGGTTCATAAACTAATTGCTCATGATAGTTTTAGGAGAATGCAATCAGTACAATGTCAAGCAATGTTTTATGCTTGTCTCCAGTTCTGAAAATGTTACCAACTCTCAGGAAGTATCTAAGCCTACTTCAAATAAGCTACTGGATTAACCACTTGTGACAGCAATAAATACAACACCACCTATTTTATTCAATCCATCCTTTCTGAACATCATTCGCACTTTGGAAAAATTTCAGCTGTACTTATTTCTGGCTTTACCCACCTTTCACTACCTATAATGATTTGTGCTTCGGTTCTTTCTGTAAGTGCTTGGAACTCTTATACTTTCCCAGCATAGATGGGACAATTCACGACTGTAAGATCAATGGTTCTCAGATCTGTGTTTGTCCTATCTGTGACCTTTACCCTTTGAGCCAACCTAAAAAAGACCCTCCAACCTAAAAAAAGGCCCGGTCCACACCACACAGCCCTCCACTATCCATGCAGCTGATTCCTGCATGTAGTTGATGACTGACCTTTTTCAGCAGGACCCATGCTGTTCTTAGTCTTTAGCATCAAGGACAGAAGGGGGAAGAGGGGAAGAGCACTCTGGCACTAAGCAATTCTAGTGTCACTAATGTTATTCCCCCCCCCCCCCCCCCCAATATCAATTAGAAAGTGGCGCACCTTTCTGTTGCAATGCATATTGAAGCAATGCACATTGTATTTTCACCATTGGCCAGTACCACATTGTCCTGGGAAAGAATTTATACTGATTTTGCCTGACCCTTCTCTAACACCTAATGGCAATTGCTTATCATACAAGACAATGAAAGCCACATAACTCCATTAAAAAAGGAGATGAGAAAATGTTTTCTTAAAATGTGATATAAAGTGATACAGGTTAAGTTGCTACATGTTAAACTGTTTTATTACATGTTTTGAGGGCCCAAACATTTCATCAGTAACACAAACAATTTTATTAGGTTGTCAAGGTTTTCACTGAGAGATGAAGTTGGTGTGCTTTCATTGCCTAGTGTTAGTAAGTTGTTTGCTGTCAGACAATCATAAAGGCTTTGTTAAGTACTTTTTGTTACAAATTACAATTAATACAACAGACAGGATCAAGGAAAATTGCTTGCCACTGCTACTTCTGATCAGTTATAAGATTCAGTATTGCTTTTGTGGTAATTTAAGCAACAAACGTGCATACTGAAACCCTGAAACAGTCATTACAAACTACATCTGTCCATTCGAGGAATTAATGTTGGCAAGGATGACTATGCTTTAGGACAAGACTGTCCAATATATGACCCACAGGCCACTATGTAGCTAGCGGTGCCAAAATGCTGCCACATACACAGCATGCCACTATCATCATCCAGTTCGAGAAACAGATAGGGGGAAAGAGTTGGGTCACTGGGAGACCTCGTCTACACAAAATCAATACACACGACAAGTATGGACTTTGCTGTGAAAAATAATGAATGAGTCAGAGGAAATTCACAGAATTTAAAAATCAAGAGCCTTGCATGAAAGTGTTATTAACTCTTTGGCTGAACTGCAGAGTCTGTTGGCGACACTACAGAATATCAATGTATACACCACAGTAGTCAACCATAGGGCAGGCATAGCATGTTTTATTTATTTTATTATCTGTGCGCAACAGTGATCATTTTAACTGAAGGTTAGGTCAGGTATAGGTTAAACAAGAAGTGTTTTTTTCCATGTGAGGGCGCGTAGTGCCCGAATCTTCAGTTCAGAAACAAACAAATTATTGTTTTCCCAGAGTCGCTCGCGGCAACATTGCCAACATAAGCACCATGCTAATAACGTGGGCAACAGACACTGCAGTTTTACCAAATAATTTGATGGTTAATACTGCATGTCACACTTAGATGCAGTTGACTGATCTTACAAGTAGTGAAAGTGTTAAAACAACCTACCACAGCTGCCTACAGAATGTATGGATAGAATTTTATAAAAATATAGCTAACTTGAACAGTATCTCAACCTGTTCAACTTAGTGCTTTATCCAGTATCTTTATTTAGAAGCACATATATGTGAACTGTTTTCCCCCATGAATGAGACATGTATAATCTAAATTGAGATCTAAGCATAAACCTCAGAAATTTGACAGCAAACATATATCCATATATCAAAGAACTTTGGAAACAAAAAGAAATATTATTTGTCTCATTGAGTTTTCAGTTATTGTTTTTTAAGTTTACATTAAAATTAGGTTTCATTTTAAGTTTGTAATATTAAAAATACAAATTATTTTTCAAAATAGATAGATTGGCTGACCAGTACCGGTACCTATCTTTGTGCTGTACCGCCGATAGTTACACAAATGAAGAAACAGAAAAAAAGGGGACGAAAAAGGACAAGCTTTTGGAACACAGTTCCTTCCTCAGGTAGGAGATAAGGGAAGAAAAAAGGATGTGAATGGAAGGTAAAGGTAATTCACAAAATAGGTCACGAAGGTAGTGTTTCAGGAGTGCGGACGTCAGAGATTCATTCTCTCTCCCCCCCCCCCCTCCTCCGCACGCACGCGTGTGCGCTCATCTTTCCCTGTTAATGAAAAATGTTTCAGACAACACCCTGCCCCTCCTACACCCCCCAGCATCATTCAATTCACTCCTCTTCTCTTTACTACTTGATCTTTCCTCTTTGGTTATTTATACCCTCTCTGGCTTGGCTCAGTACGAACATGCAGTATCTCTGACGCCCACACTACTGAAACACTACCTTCATGACCTAGGTCATGAATTATCTTTCCCTTCCGTTCCCATCCTTTTTTCTTTCCTTCTCCCCCACCTAAGGAAGGAACTGTGTTCCAAAAGCTTCTCCTTTTCGTCCCCTTTTTTTTTTGTTTTTTCATTTGTGTAACTACTGGCGTTACAGCACAAAGGTAAGTACTGGCCAGCCAATCTATCTCTTTTGAAAAATAATTTATCATCTCTGAGGGGAATTTTCATCATTAATTGAATATTAGAAATACAAGTTGCCAGCCTATCTAGGAAAATTTTCTAATAATCATTTGTTAGTACCTTCACTAAATCTTTTTTGGACTGACCCACCACAGTGATAACAGTTAACATTGCAGTTCACTTAGATATTTAGATGGACACCTCTGCTTTAGGAGGTAGTTTATCAATTTTCTGTTATTTAATTATAGATGTCTGTAGATAAAATATAAAATGTTTAAATACTCTAATAATGATTATGCAGCCAAGATTGCATTTTTCATTTATTATGTTACCGGTTTCGGCGTACTCGACACTATCTTCAGACCTGTCATAATTTACATAATTTCACGACATTTTTATATACTAAAAGAGTACATCCAGGTTGAGGCATCGTTAATGTTGCACTAGACTTCAATTAGTATTGTACTTAGACTTTGAAGTACCTCACTTCAAAACCATTAGAAGATGGATATATATTTTTTTTATTTGTGACTACTAATTTTATGTTTAACGATGCCTCAACCTGAATGTACTCTTTTAGTATATAAAAATGTCATGAAATTATGTAAATTACGACAGGTCTGAAGATAGTGTCGAGTATGCCGAAACCGGTAACATAATAAATGAAAAATGCAATCTTGGCTGCATAATCATTATTAAACAATTATAGATCACCCCCATTGAACTATGAGTTCCTTATATTTAAATACTCTTTTGTAGGAAATCCATGATATTGTATAATCATTATTATGGTATTATTATTATTATTATTATTATTATTACCGTTTCCTGTGCTCTGATCAAATGATTAGCATGTGTACCATATCAAATGAATAAATCACACTTCAACAAAAACAACAATGCTTACTTCCAATGTTATTGGTGATTTTTCTGTGGAATAAAGGCCGATTATGAATGTTCAACTACTTATAAACCTATTTACCTCAGCAAATACAGCAAAGTGCATTACTTAGTATTGTATCTGATACAGTACACAGACTAAGTTTTACTTGAATGTGATTTGAGTGAGTTGATCCAGAACTGAACCTTTTAAAATTCTTCTCTTACTTTCCTTTAGCCCGAGATTAGTTCCTTGCCTGTGCTCTAAGTCAAGATAGGATCTTGCGTGTTCTTAATGTGAGATTGACATGTATGTTGGCAATGATACACTACAGATCAAACTATCAACACAGCCACCTTTTGTGTTATAGTATGAACAAGAACATTGTGCCAATGCAAACTGATGTGGACTTCAGCTCATGCTGGGTTTTCTGCTACAAAGGCAACAATCCATCTGGGCAAAAGGAATGCCATTTATATCATATGGCTTACACAAAGGCTTTGGAAAGGACTTAAAACATAATCTGGTCATTTTCTTGTTTAGTTTTTGTAGGAAGCATGGATTTCTTATGGCTCAACTCCACAATAACATTTCACACAATTAAAAAATATATATGAATAAATATTTAAAAAAAAGGCAGCTCCTGTCTGATAGTTCAAGACGATTGTATTTTGACAAGTAGGCCTATCTTTAATGTTAATTTGCAGTAGAACAGTCTGGCAATTTATGGAGCATTCAGTTATCTTCATTTGAGTGAATGATCTTAGCATTCTATACGACAGTGTCTTTTAATGTCAATAATAAAAGGCTTCTTTAGTTCAACGTATTCCTGGAATGCGCAGCATCAAACATTTTTTCACCTACAGTTGATATGGCCTATCGACAGAGTTTTAAACACCAAACGGCACAGAAATATGCGTTTCTACTCTTGCAACATGAATATTATTTTGAAAAGAGGGGCTTCTCCGATGACAACAAAATATTTGCTGTTTGCTATTAAAATAATCAAGTCACCGGTCAAATAGCGCTGACGAAGGATGTCCATATAATGTGGTAAATAACCAATACTCTGAGAGCCGTGTGATTTTGTCAGTTTTGTCGGGGTGACATCATCTAACCTCAAGTACGACTGTGTCAACTCAGGTAAATAAATACATATGGAGTCTAATGTATTATGTAAATGCATTGTGTCTAGATCATTTGATGTCACAATATACTTGTTAATTTGGAAAAACATAAATTTCAAATCCCACACTTAACACAAGCAACAAGTATTAAAAATGAAATTTGTTTAGCAAAATTCACCTACCAATATCCTTAGTTCATGGCGGTACTTGAGATCTTTAACAAATTACCATTTGTAAATTTCCCGACCCCCAAGCAAACAACTGTCACCCACCACCTGTGTAATTTGCCAAACCTCTTCGCTGTGGAGATAAAAACCCATACCCGCAATACAGTGCACAACACGCACAGCTAGGGCATCTATTGCTTTTGGTACTGAGTGTAGGTACAAACATTGCCATCATGAATACAACTATTTATGTTACTCGTAAACATGAGTATCTGACGGTTAATGTCTGTTGATTGTTTAAGAAATACGGTCGTGGTTTGACTGTCTGACATTACATGACAACTACAGGACATGTATATTTTTCGGGAATGAGCTCTTTGGTATTACACGGCTTGTAGACAGAAGGGAAATAAAGTAGTGAAGAACTACTGTACTAGTGTACTATACTAGAGTTGATACACTGCAGCAGAGATGCAGAATGTAATTAATACTGTCAAAGGAACAGCGCTTGGTGTCGCAGAATATTGGACTCCCGTGCTAAAGGTAGTACATTTGTTGTTACAAAATGTAAAACTGAAGTTGTTATACATATTTGTTTACATACGGTCGCATGCAACTGAACACAAGGACAACTAAACGTAAAATGATATGATGTCGTGTCATTCTTTCCGGCGATGTACAACATAAAGTAAAGAATGCATTTTGCTGTAAGCTGCAGACGCACGGACTACAGTCCACCCAACATCTACATGGAAATTATATAAAGGGCAACGAAGATAAACTGCATTAAAACAAATGAATACTTTGACATTAGAGAAATGCTCATATTAGAAGTCGCCGGGATCAGAATAATACCTCTTGTCTCTCACAGTAAAATCCGTGGCTGGCTAAGGTCTGTTTAAAACTGAAAAATACGTCAGCCCAGCTAATAAAATCATAACACTGCGCGACTGAGTTTGAATGGTCAAAGGCTAAATAAATTAAATAAAACGTAATCTTCCCAAACTGTCTGTTGGAGCTCTGTTAAGTGATCTAATTCTGGTTTCTTTAAGATTTCGGTAGACTATGAGAAAATGTATGATTTATAGCAGACATGTATATGTAGTGTACTTTTAATAATTTCAGGTTGTTAATAGTAGTGTAATAGCGAGTACTCAAATTGATGTTGTTTTTGTACATTTATATTTGTATTGACATATTTTGGATAAATAAAACAACTCTCTGCCCGCTTGGTTTGAAATCAATTCTTATCGTGGCATACTTTTGATTAGTGACTGCAGAGCACTGACGAAAGTCTGGAATTGTTTGTTGATGTGAAAAATGCAGAGATGCACGGTGGTTCGGGGAGATCCATGTTACACTATAGATCCCCATTATAACTGACTGGGTAAGTCAGCTCAAAGGTTGGAGGGAGGCATCAGCATATCATCTCCATCAGGCCCATGTCTATTAGTGCACTGTGTTCAATATTAGGTTTGATGACTGCTCTATCTTTACATAATTGAAAAATGTCACTACGTTTAGATTTCTGAAAAACATGTACCGTAAACCAGTGAATGTATCTCTCATTGCTGGTCAATGAAGTAGTATTTTGTTTAATAGCAGAAAGTATGTATGTAAAACTTGACCTACTTTGTCTCCAATGACAAATACCACAAACAGAGTAGCAGGGGAAGCTCTGTTTCTCCAGTGGTAGCCATCTATTCCTGAAGAGTTTCATAAGTGGAGCACTGGAAACCTGCCCAACTGAAACCTGTATGTTTCTCCCGTTGAGTGAATGACACGTTTGTCACCTGACCACATGGAAACAAGCCATACTACATGAATTTACTATGAAAATCAATAAAGATGGGACACTACTTTTCCTTTATGTTCTGCTGCAGTGCAGATCCAATGTCTCACTGGGGCACAGTGTGTACCACAAGGCCACACACACTGCTCTGTAGTTACATGCTTCCAGCTGCCACCATATAGCTCAGATGAATGACATGCACTTTGGTTTACAGAGCATACTCAGTCTCTGACAAACAGAACCTGGGAACTGAAACACCTAGAAACCATGGTCTGCATGGCAACTGTCAAATACAAAGGGCCTTCTGACAACTTAATCACAATAGGGACCAAGAGGATGAACAAGTGCAAGAAGAGGAGAAAGCACTGGCTTTTTTTCCATGTGCAGGGAAGATTTTGTCCACAATGGGGAGGCTACTGAAGCAACACAGTCTTCCAACCAAAGACATGTACCTTACAGTTAAGAATGAAAAATATCCTCCACTCAAAGAGGCTATCTCATATAGCAACTATTGCAATGCAATATAATTTTTTAGTTACTGGGAATGGTGAAAGATTATTTTGGGCTCAAATAAGTGGGTGTTTACAAAATTCCTCTGTGTTTGAGGCACCCATGGGGCATCTTTGTGATTGCTACAGTGTCTTTTTAAATAATATCTTTGGTCATTATTGTGTGGCAGGCCGCTTAAATGTGGTCATTGTTATGCCCAAAACTCAAGTATCACAAACCTCTAAATTAACTTTGAGTTGTGCAATCACTCCTGTTTCCGGTTACTTATGAGGAGCTCTATATAAGTAGCAGTAGAGGCAGCCGAGCATGCAACAGCATTGGATAGGCAGTTTGTACGGTGGAGGAAGGCTGCAAGGAACACAAAACACCCGCCTAAGCAAATGTAGCCGAGTGGTCCTAGTAGAACATTGCCTAGAAATGGAACACCCAAGAACCTATGAAAAGGCAAAAGTTATGGTCACCACTGAAAACTACTGGGACAGTATTTTTAAACAGGCTATAGAAATCATAGTAACAGAAAACCTCATCAACGGAGACTCAGGTTTTCATCTAAGTATGATCTGGTATCCTATACCAAACTCTATCCAAACACAACAGCACAAGTGGTTTCAAGATACTTCCACCACAGCCATTGGAAATGAAATGCAGCACCCAGCAGGGCATGGACCTGTGCCGCAGGGCAACATATCTGGACCTGACAGGTATAAATACACTGACAATGGGTAGACAGGTCACTCCATCAATACTATCTGATTATGGCAGAATGGTTATTCATTAAAATATCGTGAATCTACAATTGGATTCGGCTGGACACCCGAGAACTTTGAATACAGCACATGTGCTGCAAAAGTCTCAGATTACTTCCTGACATGCTTCTTCTAGTACTGGTAGATGATACCAAAGTGGCTGAACAAGTTGTAAAATTTATCTGCAAAGGTGGTTTGTACTCATCTCTATCAGCTAGGACCACCTGAGCTTTTCGCGGGGTACCTCTCACTGGTTCCAGGAAAGGGGACTTGCTACCCTTGCCTAGTGATGTGGCCCACCTCCTGCAGTACCCTTCCTTTTTATCCTCCTTACTTTCTATATTTTTTGTTCTAATGTTTTATTTTGCCTGCAGTTTTATCACATTGTCTTTGTTGTTAGTTTTATTGTGATGGAGGAGAGGTGGGTATTGCAGGTTGCATTCGGAGGGTGCATCTCTAACTGCACTTTGAGTCCTTGGGTCCTGCAGCTGTATTCTGACTGGAGCAACTCACTTTTCCCCATCTTCCTTTTGTCTTGCCTCTTCTTGCTTTCATCTTTATTTTATTATATCCTATTTACAATTGAACTTATTAGATTTTGCATTCAATATCCTTTATTTGAGGATTATTTGTGTTTTCCTTTATATAGGATGAAGAGACAGACCTTAGTTGTAACACCATGGACCCACATTTGGGAGAACAATGGTTTAAATCCGCCTCCAGCCATCCTCATTTAGGTTTCCCTAAATCATAACAGGCAAATGCTTGGATAAATCCTTTGATATGACATGACCCATTTCCTTTCCCATTCTTACCAAGGCAGTGTTTGTGCTCTGTCTCTGTTGGCAACACTGTCAATGGGAAATTAAACCCTAATTTTCCTTCCTTTGTACTGATGTCCTTGAAGCTTGTTCCCTTTAATTTCAAAACCAACTAACCGTTTGCTTGGCCTGGTGGTGAGACTCCCAGCACTAAGTTTGTAGCAGTCGACTCACTAAAATAGTCTGATATACTTTTTAGCATTACACAATGTGTGAAATGTTAAATTAATTCTCTTTTGTGGCGCCAGTAATTGTGTATAGTCTGTTTTCAGTTGTCTAATCTTTTTAGATTCACAATAGCTTATTTTTGTACTTCTTCTTTTTGTGGGTCTAGAGGGTTGGTTATAAATTGTGAAACCTTCTGTTTTCCACTGATACTAAGGCTGTTTTATCAGCAGATTTAGTAAAAATAGTGTGTACCTGTTTTATATTTTAATTTCTCTACATGTTGAAACAAGACCATAAATCAGTTAACAGATTAAAGACCCTTTTACAATGAGCAACTCTCAGTATATTACCGTAACAAAGCCTCTATCAATTTAATTTTGAGTCCTTCATGAAAATTTAATCCTGTTTTAAATCATTAAAGATATTTCTAAGAGGAAAGACACCTCATGCTCTTGAAAATCAATTTGAGAAACAATCTATATACAGTAAGTGGTTTATATCTTTTACAAGATGAATGGGTGACCGTAACATTCTCAGTGTTGCTTGCTCCAGTATGTTCTGAGAATCGTGTTAAAGATTGAAACTTGTCACCAGTAAATGAATAACTGCAAACTAGATTTTTTATTATTTACCAAAGAACACAAACATTTTCCACAAATGTTAAAAAAAATCAATTCATTGAAGAACTGAAATACGAAAACAGTTACCATAATTGTGAGAGAAGTAATAAAGATTAAATTAGGCAATACAAGAATAAATAATGATGATAATACTGTAATTGTTCCTGTTTCAGTGGTTTGAAAGTAGAACCTTCTCTTCTGTCTCAGTTATTGCTGAAATTATTGAATTCATTTTCATAGATTCCTTCCCATTCTTTAAAGTTTTTGATTTTCATAAGTTCATTACAGCTTCATGTAGGAGACATCTTAATATAAGAGTGAAAATGGAAATATGTGACTGTTATATAAAATTTCCTGTAATAATTATTAATTGGCTTTCACACACACACACACACACACACACACACACACACACACACACAAACACAAGCTTTTGCAACCCAGTTGCTTCTTCAGGCAGAAGGGAAGGAGAGGGAAAAGGAAATGATGAGGGTTTTAAGGAAGGGGGTAAGGAGCCATTCCAATCCCGGGAGAGGAAAGACTTACCTTGGGGGAAGAAAAGGAAGGTGAATAAATACACAGGTCTTTCCTCTCCCGGAATTGGAATGGCTCCTTACCCCCTTCCTTAAAACCCTCATCATTTCTTTTTCCCTCTCCTTCCCTTCTGCCTGAAGAAGCATCTGGGTTGCAAAAGCTTGCGTTTGTTTGTTTGTTTGTTTGTTTGTGTGTGTGTGTGTGTGTGTGTGTGTGTGTGTGTGTGTGTGTTTGTCTTCATTTATTTATTTGTGATGCTGTCACACCTGTGCTCCTTCGCCTGGTGAGTAATCTTCGTCTATTTTTTATATATAATTTTTCCTGCTAGGAATTTTTCGTCTATAATACTCGTATTTTAATTCTTAGTTAGACAATGGAAAGTAAAAAGATTTTAAAAATGAAAATTTTATTTTAATCTATTTTATATCAAGGTCTTTTTCACTTTGTGGCATGATATCTGGGAAGTATTCTAACTGTTTCTCTCTTATTTTGGAATACAGGAATCTAAATTTCGTGAGACAGGAGTGCTGACACCTGAGGAATTTGTCGCGGCTGGTGATCACCTGGTCCATCATTGTCCAACATGGCAGTGGGCAGTTGGTGATGAGACCCGTATTAAGTCATATCTTCCACATGACAAGCAGTTCCTATTAACGCGGCATGTCCCATGTTCTCGGAGATGCAAACAGGTAGATTTACCACTCGCCTGCTTGTAAGCAGCTGTGATTGGTAATCAAACTTCAATTATGTATCAATAAATGTTATGATTTGGGGATATTAACTCTTGTAAGAAACCATACCTGAGGCCCAAAATATTGTCATTTTTTTATTTGACATGAACCTCCACACACTTAAATGTAATGTACTGTCAAATTGGAATGAAAAATAGGAAAATATGTTCCATATATTGACTTGTGTATAAACTAAAATAATATTTTTTTGAAAATATCAATTTGAGAGACAAAAGGCTACTCACCAGGAGGGGACAGGGTTGAAGGAAAGGTAATTTGGATGAAAGAAATAGACTAGGAAGATTTAGTAAACTGAGAGGATTAGAGGGAAGTCACACAGTACTTGAGTCGGACCCTTTCATCCTATTGGGGAAGTCTTCCACGACTCCAGGTTCTGTCCGAATTTCCCATAATTGTCTTCATTTCCTAAACCTTGCCAGTCTATTTCTTTCCTTCCCTTCAACCCTTCTGCCAGGAGGAGCAGTCTCTGGCTCAGAAAGCTTGTGAATTTTCTTGTCTTTTGTGTGTTTTCTCCTCCTGCCACTAGATGAGTATATTTTATATATCTATCATATTGACTTGTAACATTCACGTTCATCCAGATATGTGATGATTTGATGTAAAATACTCTTTCAAAATTTATCGGAATACTGCTTATTTTGGTCTCATTTAATGTGCTGCTGATGCTTGGTGGCTATCAGCCTGTTTTCATAAATGCTTCTTGGAAGGCAGACAGATTTTCCAGAACTGATTTGGACCCATCTGCTGTTGTCTAGAGACCAATTGCACACTGTGCTTGTAGGGTTGTTAACTGTAATATAAATAAAAGAACATGGCTGAAGTTAATTGTACCAAACCAACTAACAACTTACGGAATATCTTTGAAATTCAATAGTTACTCATTAAAAAGGAATTATTGTGTATTGGTACTAGTTATCTCGGCAACTCTTGGCAGTCAACAAAATTCGCCATATCAATGGTCTTACAATATGTCACATCTTGGTCATCCTCGAAGCATGCCTGGCAATAATTGATTTGCTTGGTTGTTTCAGTCTGATGTCACTGATATTCTTTGTGTTTTTCCTTGACTGTTATGATAGTCTGCACAATGTAAAATGTGTCACAGTTGCAGGAAATATGACAGATACCTGGCTTATGGGGATCCAAAATATCTTTTATACTACAAAGTAAAAGTCTTTAGAGTTTTCTGAATATTAAGGCAGCATAAGGTAGATATGTGATTTTGGCTTATTTTCTTCCATTTTTGTCTTCATTCTGACTGCACTGTTCTTTCAATTCAATAAACTGAGTACCCATTTCTTCAGAACATTATTCGTAGGTGTTGGAGTGTACTGACCATACTTGGACAGAAACAAAGCAAAGTAACTTGGAAGGTCATTCAGCACCGTGTACAGAATGAATACTGTGTTTCATGTGCAAGTGTTTGGGGTATAGGGCAAAGCATGAAAAGAGTCAGAGGTGCTAGGAGTTTAGAGTCTGAGGCAGTCCCTATATCATTAAAGAAAATTGCAATTGAGTGCAGGAAATGTGGAGTTTGGTGGTCATTTGAGAGTAGAGCAAGGGATAGATCCTCCTCTCTCTAGTAAGTCAGCTGAGATTCTGCAGAAGTTCGTGGGAGATATTAAGTATTCGGTAGAGATAAGTGGATAATCCGATGTGGTAATGTTGAGGGTGGTAAATTAAGATTGTTCTCAAGGAAAGCTCCTAACAGAGAACAACATGTTAGCATTTGAATCAGAAGTATAGGAATCAAAATAGTACCAGATAAATTTAAAAAACAGTGCGGGTTGTGGGGAAGAGGCATGGAGAATTGGTAAAAGGATCAGATATGGAAAATAACAGATGTCTATAGAAATGGGGACATAATGTTGCAGTGTATGAGGTAATTTTATGGGAGCCAGAGCAAAGGGCACTTTTGATGCGTTTCTTAGAGATATGCCTTTGAAAATATAAGTTAGAGTACAAACAGGAGTTCTGGTTGTGCTGTGTAAAGCTGTTAGATTGGCAGTAGAAAGTGAGGAGCCTGATGTATAAACAGGGTTACAAGACAGATGGGCAGTGTTTTCACTCAATATGAGTTGTTATGAATGTGGAAAAATTGGGCATGTGTGAAATCAGTGTCAGTAGTCGTGAAAATGGTGGGATTTTGAAATGAGCTAGGTTTTTAGAAAGTGACTATTATACAGCTAGACATTACTACTGTATTTACTCACAGCTGAGGCAGATTGCTCCCAATGTGAAAGAGAGTAGGAGAAACAATAGCTACGACGTTGGAAAATCTTGATTACATTGGTGGTTTGATGAAAGAGTTTTTGTAGCGGGTGTCCTGCTTTTTAGGCTCTGTAATTCCACTCGGGCTCCAGACACTGTGCTCTCCAAATTACATATATGCCACATGGCCAGCTATTAAAAAAAGACAAGGAATACCTCATTAAATGTATTTCCAGTTTTGTTTCTCGATTTATGGTTGAATCCTAGGCCTTATCGTTACATTTACTTTACTCCATTAAATAACAAAAAGACTCTCAATTTGTCACAGAAAAATCTTCTTAAATACTCAAATTTTGTCCAGTTTCCTTAGAGTTTGCTTCCTGATAAAATGTCAGCAGTTCAATATGGAAATTACAAGCTGTGTGTTATTGATAGAACATTTTGCTACATTAAATAGCGTTCCATTTGAATTCGACACTAATTTTGATGAGGTGCTCATTATATTTGGAACCTGTCTTAATGTTGCCTGCCTTGTTGATTTCATAAAATGGTATGTTGTCTGATGGTCGGATGCGTTGCAGACATAGTTTTAGTTGCAATTTGCTCACTACAGCGCAGTGATAGGTTTCAGAGTACAAACTTAATGGCGACTTTTAGGTGCCAGGTATCTCACGTCGATAGATTATCATTCAATCGGTATCGTCAGCAGATAGCAGATGACATTAATTTATTAACCACTGCAATGTTCATTACAATTCTTGAATTTAATTTACTTCTTACAATACAGTCAAAAAGCGTAAGTTCGGGGATGTCTACCGAACATCTGTTAGACTCCGTTTGATGGCTTTGTCTATTCAGAATGACAACTATCTTTTCCCTCCAGCAGGCGCGCTCCGCCTTCTTCGTTACCAAATGTGTGTGCCTTCACTCGCTCATTGTGCCGCATTTACCGAAACAACTGTGGCTGCTGCCGCTGCGTCATACTTCTTATCAGCTTCAGGAAGTTTATGAAATAAATTACCCTTAACGTTGGTGGGGAATAAACACTACTGCTAGCATTACTCATGATGCAAGAGCACTTTTATGTTCTAGTGTTAGTATGATAACTGACATAGTAAGTTTCTGGCCTATCATTAGTATAAAATCAATTGTAAAATTTGTAACAAACACACAATAGACAATAAAGCAACCTAATAAACACATGTTACAATGATTAAAATTGAAATTGATCGATGAATTGTGCCATGGTTAAAACAGTATTAAGGAAAGCAATTCCACTGTTGCTTGTTAAAAGATAGCAAATAAACATAATGACGTATCTCTTATTCATTGATTTAGAACATGTGCCATAAAATGCACAGGGCTGTAATTTTATTGCTATTAAAAAAAAAAAAAAATTAAATAGGGTGAGTACAAAATTTGTAAATAAATCTGATCCAGATTACCATTATGAATGAAGTTAATAAATGAGTAAGCCATGAATGTCTTCTGCCTACATATTGGTATCAAATGAAGGAAGTGTTCCACATTTTGAGAGGAAGTTTTACGGATGAAACAAGACAAGAATGACAGTTATACGTAACCCCTAACACACGTATGTTAATGGATATGAGAACTTGTTGATCTTCAATACTGTGAAACATGTTGAACAAACAAATGTAACGGTAATAAAAAATACAAATTCAGAGATCAACTTGAAATAAAAACTAATGGTACTAAATTAATAAAGCACAGCAGTTCATCCACTTCACGAGGATAATTATAAAGAAAATATGTGTTTAACAATATTAAGGAGACGAACAGCAAGAATAAACTATTTACGGTTATGAACAATATTCGTACAAGTAAATATACCAATGGTAAAAATACGACCACCTCCTGCGAAGTGATGGATGTGGAGCACATTTTTCTTTCGCCGAGAGAGCTGGGACCAATAGAGACAAGGTATGATCCATCTAGAGACTACAGAAAATGTAATGCGGTCGGAAACGACCAAAGGTAGCTACTTGCAGAGAAAAAGAAATATCATTATTTTGTGAGAAGTAAAGGCGAATATAAGCCTGAAAAAAATATGAATACAGGAGAAAAATAAAATTAATAGGCAGGTTTCTTAGATATGACTTCTTTCTTCAACATATAATTACATCTCTTCTCCACAGAGAACCAGCTACCCGATCAGAACTCTACTATGACAGAAAACCATCTGGTGCTCTGCCTTTCATGGACATATTTCAGATGGAAGCATTCTGCCCATGGAAGATAGACCGAAAGTAACCAAATGGTTTGGTTTATAGGACAATTTCACTTTAGATGATAGCAGTTACTTTCCAAATAATAAAGAAAATGAATGGAGTAATTTGAAGGGAAAACAATTATTGTAATTACTTTTAACCACATGCAAAGATAAAAATATTTAAGGCAAAAAGTTCTTCTGGAGCAACATTAAACAGTAATATTATAATTCATCTAATCAGGGACATCACTATACGAAGGAAACAGTTTCTTGTTGAGAAAAGTTATGCAAGTAGCTATATTCTGCAGCAAAAGCCATCTGATCAATTTTCTGATTATCGGTAAAAGCTTGCGTAATAGCTGCTCTAGGACGGTACACACCAGATGCTCATTTTGGTGATATTCCTGGAATGCGAGCTGCGTGTGACAAGACTGAATGTATATATGTCCATTTTGGGACAACAGTCTGTAGAAACTTTGGAGAAAGTAGTCATTTCACACTTTCTTCGTTTCATTAAAAGAATCTCTCCCCGGAAGTTGATGAGGGTAAGTTATCTATTCATCAGTATTTTTCAATGCTGTTGTCTGCTTTCAGACTGAAGCCTTACTTAGGACGGGCTTTGGTAGCATGGCATGGCTAAAAGCTAGTTGAAGCATGCTGTTTTTAGGAATGAGATTATTGTGGGATGCCAAAGAAGTTCTTCCTACACATGCAAGTTGTGGGTGGCAACATTCGAAGAATCCATCAGAGACATGGGTTCGGATTGTCATCATCATTTGTTGGTCCAACAAGACTGTACACTACGAAATCAATAAGCTGGTTAGTAGTGTATACATATGTTTGAAGATGAAAAACCTTGGAATTGCACATTTCCAACAGATACAGTTTAGTTGCGCCTCGGTTGCACAATGGTAGAGTGCCAGACTACAAATCCAAAGGTCGCGGGTTCGATCCCCGCCAGGTCCCAAGATTTTTATCTGTCACTTTCCACTTCTTTCAGCTCTGGTAGTATTGCTCATGTGAAAAATACCGAGTAGCACCATGGTTCGGAACCCACGTTAAACTGTAGGTCCCCCTATAACTGGCTGGGCAAGTCAGTTTGAAGGTCGGAGGAAGGCAACGGCATACCACCTCCAGACAGGACCATGCCTAGTAAAGCACTGCGGTGTTCAAACCAATCTTTGGATTGTTGACTGCTTTACCTTTTTTACAGTTTAGTTTCTGTGTTCCTGGCAATAATTTTAAGTATCATGGCTTCTGAATTCTCAAACTAATTACTGTGTTGCACAAATAATCAGTCAATTATTTTTCTTCTGGCTTTCAAGCAAACCAACACATTTCTGTATTCATGTGGAAGACATGAAATATTACTTGTATGGTCGTAAGGCTGCATTTTGAAATGCAGTCGCTTTCAACATGCGAAGTTTTCATGACGGATGGGGCAATGTTCATTTCCAGTAACTTTTCATGAAAATAAGCGCTTTTTTAGAAATCTAACAAAGTAATTGTTTTATTCTTTTTTTTTTTTTTTTTTGGGGGGGGGGTGTGAAACTGTAAAATTGTGATGGTAGTTCACATATCTCAGTCTTTGACCTGCTGTATGTTGCAAGCACAATATTAGTATTTCTAACTTGTCTAATCATTTGCTGAAATTATATCATAATTCTGTAAAGCTTCAAAAAATTAGAACGCTGGTTTCGGCCTCATGGGATGACTTAAATATCTGCTAAATGTCACGATGGAAACTATCAGGAGATATTAACCAAATTCCGCGACTCTCCTCTAGAAGACCATATGAGACGAGCGCGATTTTGCGTCGCTTATCGTTACACAGGTCTTCCTAGTACAGCTAAGAACTGGCAACATCATTACTAAAATGTGGCAACACTGTGACAGTGCAGTTACTCCCACAAATGGTACTGAGTTGTCTCACTAAGTTCACTTGATATTTCTCTTCTACTTTCATGACTCATGCTGTATAATGCCCATGTGATATGAGAGACATAAATTTAACTCTTTCGCACTCAAGAAATGCTGTCATTCGTGTATGTGACATTTCAGGTTATCTTTTGCGATGCGTTAGAGGCTCAGCATTGAATATGTGAGAGACTGAGGGGACCAGGCGGCAGCATGTGGTTGGCAGTGTGGTTCGGCTTGTCTTGCGATGCAACCTGGTGTGAGTCGGCAGTTCTAATCCTGGTTGGAGACAGTGCAATTAGGGATGGTATTTCATTTTACTTTGTTTTATTTTACTTTATATGCTGCAGATTGCAAGAAGAAACTATTTAACAGAATCAGAAGAAAATCTTTATAAAATAAGTCTTTCTGAAAGGTCGACTCCAAATTACGGAAATGGTCATAGACATCTTCTTTGCTTCACCATACAAATTTTCTTTGAAGAAATTCAAATTGACTTCCATCGATACGAATGTAATTTTACTATTCCCTAAGAACACACATGCCTAGGCACACTTACGGAGGAAGTTAATATATTGATTTATATAGTTCCTACATGCGAAATATCTGCTGCAGAAATGAGACATGAAAACATAAACCTTGCAGTGTGCGTATGTTGCTTTAGAAAGTGCGCTGAAATGTATTCACATAATTTATTTCATACATTTTCCGTAAGGAATCAGACAGAAACTAAAACATTATAGTGCATGTATGCACTGTGTCTTATTAAAAACATATGAACTGATGACAATAACACATTGCATGAAGGGCTTTACTGAAAGGAAAAGGATCGAGATTTAAACCACAAGTAAGTGTTAACCATTGTAGAGTGCTATTGGATTGGCTCAATGACCATGACAATTTTTACCTCCATAATGTATTATGTATTGGTGTAATAATATGCTCATCATTCAAAATTGGTGGTCTGCTCCATTGATATCATGTCTGAAATACACATTGCAACCATTTTTGTGGATCACCACTCAGCAACACTACAGCATTTTACTTGTCCAGGGTGATGAGCGACGGCAGGCGCTGTGGGCAGAGGGCGAGGCAGGGCAGCGCAGCGCCGCCACCGCTGCTGCTGCCGAGTGGGCCGCAGAGAGCTCTGCCAAGTGCTGTGGCGAGAGGCAGCAATGTTATTGGACCGAAATGTTATTACCAGTGTATCAAAAAATGAAGTATGTTGCGCATTTGCTCCCCTTACACATGTGGCATCAGCATGTGCGAGGGACGTGAAATTAAAATTCTGTGAACATTCGGTTTCAATCGCTAAGACTCGCACGTGCAAGTCACATTTTACCACGAGACCACTGATGTAGTTGATCTACATATCTTCTAATTGAACACAAGAAGTACTGTATGAACTCCCACAGTCTACAGTGTTGCCAGATTGTGCAGATAGCCGGACTTAGAGTGAATCAGTGTGGCCACATTTATTGTCCCATGTCGCTATCGGCTCGGACTTAGTCTCAGCGGCGGCTAGCCGCCGGCCATGTTTTTTGTCAAAGAGTGTACATAATAGGAATCAAACTAGTCGCAAGGAATGATATTTATTATTTCATAAAGGTTATATGAACTCTGTACAATTTTAAGTGCCAAGCCGAACTGGTAACTTTATAGGAAGTAGAAAGTTGTGATGTAATTTCATTCATTGTAATCGACTGTGTTAATTTCATTCATTGTAATCGACTGTGTCAGCAAGCATTCATTATTTACATAGTGAAACTGCACAAGTTCCATACTTTTTGTATTTTTCGATGTTTTGCGTGACAATATTTGAGAATTTTTTGCATTCTCAAGTGCAAATATATGCATAAGTATTTTTGTGATATTTTCACAGGATAGGCATCTCTCACTATAATTGTGTTTTTGAGGTTATAATATACTGTGCCTCCTTCAATGGACAGAAATACGTACATAAGCAAACAATCATTCTCACCATTTATGAAACTTCATAAAAAATACATAGATAAATATTTGCATTTCACAATAAGAATAAATTCTCAAAACATGTCGTGTGAAGCATGAAAAGCTACTAGTTGCGTGAACAAAGGTAATCTGACAATGGGGGCAGTGGTTGATGAGATACTCCGTGTCATGAGTCGACTAGGCACATACTGCAAACAACAAAATGCAAAATATATGTTTGAATAAATGTAAATTGTCAAGAAACTTGACTGCATAATGTTTATAAACACTATAACTTGAAGGTGAAAGCCATGTCAGCATTAATTTATGTAAATTATGTCTTTTTTTTCTTCATGAACATGGTTTAAAAAGCTTAAAACGCAGGACAAGTGTAAATATGTTAACACAAAAAGGAAGCGAATTAACATTGTGAACGTAGGAAATTTGACGTGACTACCAGAAAATGGTGTAGAAGGGGGGAAATGTAAAATCCGGGAACATAGAAACGAGGTTTTACTGTATGTAGTAAGGTGAGATAAAAGGCTGTGTGGCAGTAGAGGAAAGTTTATGGGAATCCCTCTCTTCAGGTTGAGTGCATCTGAAGAAAAGATGTAGAAAATAGATGCCTTCATCACACTGGTCATCATCAGGGTAAATATCTTGTAGACCCCGCTACTGAAATGGAGTGCTGCTGACAAGACCAGGCGATGTGATATTCATCAATCACTGCTCAGTGTTACAGGTGGTATTTAATGCATGGGAGAATTCAGAATGAACTGAGAAGATAAGAGAGAGCATTCAATAATTTTAGGCTAGGTGCGAAAAGCTGTGGAATCTTTAGAGGAAGTGCAGAGGAATTTATGAGGATACGTTAAACTTATGGGAAATTGAGAAATGAGATGGTGTGGGTTCTGGGGATTATACTGTACACAAGGAGACATTGGATCGACATCGGGAGAGGGGAGGTGGACATCTGAAAACTGTGTTATGGCCATCAAACAAAGAAATGCACCGCTGTGCTCCTGTGGTGAATTGCTGACGGTGCGACACGTTTTATTGTCTTGCGTAATTTTTAATCATCTCTGTGTAGCCCTTAACTTTCCGTCTACACTGGAGGAAATTTTAGCTGATGCGTTTTATTAACTTGGCCAACTTATCGAAGGATATTTAACCCTTTTCATTGTCCTTTATCTTTCGTTTTTAGCCTCTTCTTGATTTTCTGACAGGCACCAAGATTTGAGTTCTTGTCTGGGCGCTAATGACCATAGAAGTTGGGCGCCCTAAAACCACAAAAAAAAAAAAAAAAAAAAAATCTAATTAAAGAAAAAGATTGGCAGGGTGTTTATTATGCTGATGGTATTGACGATAAATATAATGCTTTCCTTAACACATTTCTCATGATCGGTGAAAGTTGCTTTCCATTAGAATGCTCAAAACAGGGTATTACCACTAACAGGCAACCTGCGTGGCTGACAAAAGGAACAAGAACATTGTGTAGAACAAAGTGGGAGTTATATCAGAATGTTAGACACAGCAAGAATCAAGCTACCATAGCCCATTACAAACAGTATTGTGAAGTTCTAAAAAAAAAAAAAAAAATGTCACTAAGAAGCCAAAAAGTATGTGGTATGCAAAAAGAATTGCTTTAATTTCATCAGTGATGTTCTGTTTAAGATTGACTAGTATGTGAGGATTGTCAACATACACTTTGCTTTCTAGTGTGTCCCACTAAATAAAAATCACACAGTGTTAAGTCTGGGAACCATTGGGGCCAGAGATCTCAACTGACAAGTCTGTCTTCAGAGAATACATTACTGATGTTTTCCTTACTATGGTTTGGTATGTGAGTGGTTTCTTCAACTAGTATGAGTACGGCATAAAACTTCTCTACATGTGTTAATTGTGCATAGAATGAGTCATAGGTCCCTTGATATCTGGTACTGTTTAAGGTGTATTAATAAAATATGGGAACCAATAAGCTCAGGCCACACAAAACACACCAAAAGCCAATCTTCTCTGAATGGAGAGGATCTACATGAAGAATACGTGAGCTCTCCCACAACTACTACTTGTAATTTTGGGAGTTTACATAACCTTGTTGTGTTAGATTTTGTTTGCAGTAAACAACAATGCACAGTCTTTCATTTTAATCAAGGAAAGATGATCATGACAATTTATAAAATAATTGTATTTGGAGAATGGGGCTATACAATAGATACTATAGACAGAAAAAGGAGAGAGGCAGACTATGGGACATGGCAAAGCATCATGTGGAAGGGACACATCCACCTGTTGTGTCTTGATCCTTTAATGATTTACTGCCAAGGCTTGGAGGTATTAAACACATCAAGGAGTAACTGTAATATGTAACATTGTATCCTGAGAAACAATTTAAACTGTCTTGAATAAGCAGGACTTTTGTTGTAAATCTGAATTTAGTGAGGCATGTATCTCTTGAAATATACTTCTGTTAAGTATCCAAGAAATAGTGTGTTACTGATCTGTACACTCATTATCTACAGTTATATGTTTATGGTTTTCATATTTGGTGTAATAGAATAAATAGAAAACTTCTTTCTTACCAACCCCAGCATTATTTGGAGAAGAAGATCAAGATAGCATCAGCTCATCAAGGTAATAAGGAAGCACAGATTAGCAGGTTGCCCTATCTCAAGAAAGCAAAAAAAACACAGTGATTTCTGAAATGCAAGGTAACTGAGAACACATTGGTTGTATCAGATCTGCAGTGTTTCATCCAGACTTACAGAAGAAAACATTGCAAATCTGAAAAATGAAACCAGGCCTTATATGACATTAACAATAAGTACAATAATGAACTCTCTAACCCCCTCCCCCCTTCCCAATCCTCGAATTTCAGTTCTTGCACTGTACACACAGTACCTTTTTAATACACGATGATGCAATGTATGAGATACACCAACCTGTTGCAGTGACCTCCTAACCAACTTCTGGGAACTTCTCATAATGTCCATGCAAAATCTGCATTTTTAGGGATTCTCAATACACACTTGTTTCTTTGCACATTTTGAACAGATACTGAAGCCCTCCATTTCTTGTACATACAGTATCTTGAATAGTACAGGTCATGGGCAGCTTCTAAACCAGATACTTAACTTGAAACATTTCTTTACATTCTCTTGATGGGACCTGGTTTTCAGTAAAATGCACAGTGTAGTTCACTGTTATAATGCAAACTGCCCCATTTTTGTCACAAATATTCCTTGCTACTGCAAGCGCTGTTTCAACACTTTATAATAATTCAAAAATACAAGCTTCTTACAGCAACACACAGCTGTATTCAACTTAACAATAAAATAGTATGTAGGCAAATCTCAAGAAAATGTTACTACTTCACAGGCAATTTGATGCAAGGTGTATCAGTTTCATATGGAACACATTGAATCATCTAGTTTTGAAGTTGCCCAGAGAGTCTTGCCTTACTAAAGGAGAGGTTAATGTATCACACTGACTGTATTTGCTCAAAATATATGAAGGTAGAAGTTAATTATGGCAGTGCCAGCCCCATATAAGCACTTTACATAATGTAGCAGAGCTGCTGCAGTGTTGCAATGCGAGCGAGCTAGCAGGGAGTGGAAACAGTTGACACAACAGTAATCAAGCTGTAGATGTTCTAAACCTTTTTTCCCACAAAGTCAACTGATGTACCTGCTGTAAGGTTAAGCAAAGCCCAAACAAACACAGCTTGAAAGTGTGTAAATACCCAGTAATTTTAAAAGTTATTTCTGTCAGTATCAAAGCTGTATCACAATGGACGTGTGAAACTCAATTGACAACTGGTATGTTGTGTTAGATCTATAGTTTGACTTCATGTCAGAGTAGCCAACTGTGAGGCTGTGGGACCTGGAACTGCTTAGTGGCAGTGTTCACTGCACCAGCATTGTTGGCCAGTAGTAAGCATGGCAGGGCCAGAACACTGCCACTAAGTAATCAACCGATTTCCTTCTGATCAGACAAGTTATGTGGAGGCAGCATGTGGGGGGGGGGGGGGTGAGGGATGTTGGATGTGAGTCTCTGTTAGGTGGAGGCTGACCTGAAAGCAGAATTGCCACTGATGGAATGCAAATGCATTGTGTTATGGTAGACATAGGCTGCCCAATGCTGCTCACTGGCAGCATTGCAGGGTGAATAGTACACTGTAACTGAAGACCACTGCCAAGCACCATTTCCTATACTTAACTATGGCAGGTACGATATAGAACTAATGGGAATCATAAGCTGTTTGATTGGTGCCAAAGAGAATCCCCACAAATAGACTATGAATGATTAGCTAATTGAAATAGCATTTTCAGTTATATTAGAAAATATGTTATTTCTCTGAAATTAAAGCTTAAAAATAGTTGAATTCCAAGATTTATGTCTCATGATTGTAAACACTATATTGGCAGAAGTTCTTGTGACATCATACTACATGAGGAAGGCGAAGCGATACGTGTGTTACACCACTGTTAGTGAAAGTTACTTGATTTTTCCCTTATTATTTCTGTGTACAATCAATTTTTAATAATGGAAAGTCCATTTTGGAATTAACAATATAGTAGTAGGACATTTAACAACTCGCCACAAAGATGTGATGATGAGCTGCGACAGGAACACAAAAAAGACACACACACACACACACACACACACACACACACAACAATTTCAGCTATCGTCCATGGCCTCCTTCAGAATTAGGATCATCCCACAAGCCCATGGCCTTGCCACTCTCGAACACTACCTCTCCCAACATTCCTCTGAATGCAAGCCTGATACCTCATTCCTCATAACCCTCACCTACTTTATCCTATCAACTACTTTTCCTGTAATGAGAAAGTTTACCATCACAGCCATGGCACAGTCATGGGCACCTGCATGGCACCCTCCTATGCCAACCTGTTTATGGACCATCTGGAGGAATTCTTCCTATCATCTCAAAACCTCTAGCCTGGTTCAGGTTTATTGATGATATTTCCATGATCTGGACTCAGGGCCAGGACACTTTCTCCTCCTTTGTTCACAACCTCAACTTCTTCTCCCCCATCCACTTCATCTGGTCTTCCTCAACCCACGATGCCACTTTCCTGGGTGTCAACTTCCACCTCACTGATGGCTCCAGCCACACTTTGTCCATATTGTCGCGTTGAAATGGGAGCAGGCTTGACTTCAAAGGCAACTGAACACAGCACTTATACTCAAAGCACGTTTATTATGAACTCTACATACACACAGCACTGACTGCCTCTCAGGCAGAGTGCTCTGCTATTTGTACACAGACAGAATTTACCAGAAATTAGAAGAACAGTTAACATAAGAAACAAGTAGAATTTACAAGTGAACATAAGAAAGATGTAGAACATTCTGGAATTGTTAATTACAAAGAAATAAATTTTTGCCGTTGGGCGGGATTGAACCAGCGACCTTCAGCACCACAGTCCGTGACGCTATCCCCTGCTCCACACCAGCAGTCGGTGTTTGTGGTCTCTTGCGGCATTGTTCCCTCTCCTGGAGAAACAGCGACCCGCTGTTATGATCCCTATGGAGCCAGCTGTAATGTCCTGGATCTTGACCGTGTCATGGGTCCTCTGTGTGACAGTTCAAGAGAATCCTTCTCTTCTCCACAATTATCGATGACAGACTTTCCTGTTGTGGCTTCATCAGGAACATTACCGTCCTTAGTCCTTGAACAAGAAGCCATTGTCATCTACCTGCTCTTCAGAATCGTAGTAAGGCTTCATGCACAGGACGTGAACAATGTCTCTTCGTTTTTGACGTTTCAACGACGGCTCATAATTCTCAACTTCACATGTGACGTCTGACTGGCGGCGTATGACATGATATAGACCAAAGTATCGCTTCAATAACTTTTCTAACAGTCCAACCTTCCATACAGGGGTAAAAATCCATACCAGATCTCCTGGGCTGTACACAACATGTCAGTGCTTGTCGTTAAACTGTCATTCTCCTGGGCATCCAGTGTCCATATGCGTGCCAGCTGTCTTGCTTCTTCAACCCTGGTGATGAGCTGTTTAACGTAGTCATCCTGAGTGTCATCTGGTTGGAACGCGAACAGCATATCCATTGCCGTCTCAGCTTCACGGCCATGGAGCAGGAAAAACAGAGTGAACCCTATGGTGTCTTGTCTTGTCTTGGGATATTGTAAGCAAATGTCATGACTGGCAGAATTGTATCCCAATCCTTCTGCTCAACATCGACATAGATCGACAGCATATCGGCTAACGTCTTGTTAAAACGTTCCGTAAGACCATTTGTCTGAGGATGGTATGCAGTTGTCTTTCTGTGGACAATGTCGCAATGTGACATTACCTCTGATACTAGTTTTGACTGGAATATTTTTCCACGATCAGATATCATGACACGTGGTGCTCCACGCTTCAAAATAACGTCTTCTACAGGGAATTTTGCGATCTCTGGAGCTTCTGCAGTCGGCACAGGTTTGGTGACAGTGTAGCGTGTGAGGTAATCAGTACAGAATATTATCCAACGGTTATCAGTTTTCGACTTCGGGAACCTCCCTAAAAGATCGATCCCAACTCAGTGGAATGGAGCTGCTGCCGGCGGAATCGGTACGAGATGCCCTGGAGGTAATTGCGGCACATGCTTCCGTTGCTGGCACTCTTTCCATTGAGTCACATAGTGCTTGACAGATCAGTAGAGACCTTTCCAGTAATACCTGCATCTGATTCTGTCTACGGTCTTCACGAATCCCAGATGACCGGATATTGGAGCATTGTGAAAATATTTGAGAATAGGTGGCTGGAGATGAGCTGGAACAACCAGTAGCCATTTGGGGCCCAGTGGATCGTAGTTGCTCTTATACAATGTTCCGTTTATACATTGGAACTCTCCATTGGTCTGTTCTCCTTCCTCCAAGGCCTCTATGGTTTTTAAAAGTGTTGGATCTTCCCTCTGTTTAGCTGTAACGTAATCTAATTCAGTGAGGGCTGAAATTTCATGCTGTTGTGTTCAACTAATGGATTCCTTGAAAGGCAGTTGGCATCCTTGTGTTTGCGCTAGTTCTTAAATACCACAGTGACATCATACTCTTTGGAGTCTTAGTGCCCATCTTGCTAGTTGATCTGATGGATCCTTCAAGCTAGTCAGCCAACACAAAGAAAGGTGGTCTGTCACGACGGTGAATGGTTTGCCGAATAAATACGGCCGGAACTTGTTGATAGCCCAGATAACTGTGAGACATTCTTTCTCAGCTGTAGAGTAGTTTATCTCGGACTTTGAAAGTACTCTTGATGCATAGGCTGTCACTTTTTCAGCACCTTCCTGAACTTGTACAAGCACTGCACTAATCCCATAACCACTGGCGTCTGTGTGAAGTTCGGTTTCTGCATTCTCGTCGTACAAAGCCAGCACTGGTGCAGAAGTTAGTCTCCTTAAGTGCCTGGAAAACTCCTTCTTTTAACTCATCCCAGTAAAACTTGGCGTCTCCCTGCAGAAGTTCTTGTAATGGATGTGCCTTGTTACAAAATCCTTTTATGAAACGTCGGTAGTATGAGCACAGCCCGAGAAAACTTCTCACATCACGAATGTGCTGAGGAGTTGGAAATTCTGTGACTCCCCTTATTTTATCTGGATCAGGACAGACACCATCTCCGTTGACTAGGTGCCCCAGATTTTTATCTCTTTGGCGACGAAGAGGCACGTCTTTGGATTGAGGCGGAGACCTGCAAATGAACACACTTACACACAGTTGACAGGTGACTCGGATGTTCTTCAAATGTTTTTGAGAAAACGACAATGTCGTCTATATAGCAGATACACGTCATCCACTTAAGGTGTCGAAGCAAGTTGTCCATCATGCGTTCGAATGTGGCTGGAGCATTATATAATCCAAATGGCATTGCTTTAAATTCATAGAGGCCGTCAGGTGTAATAAAAGCCGTCTTCTCCCTGTAAGCTTCGTCAACCTCGATTTGCCAGTAACCTATCCGCACGTCCATTGTTGAGAAGTATGTAGCTCCTTTCAAGCAGTCTAAGGTGTCGTCAATGCGCGGCAATGGGTAGACATCTTTCTTTGTGATTCTGTTCAGCCGTTGATAGTCAACACAGAATCGCCACACGCCATCCTTCTTCTTTACGACGGCCACCGGAGACGACCAAGGACTCTCAGAAGGTTCAATAATGTCGTCTTGCAACATCATCTCCACTTCCTCCCGAATTATCCGTCTTTCAGCTGGCGACACACTATACGAACGCTGGCTAATTGGCAGATGATCCCAGTATTGATACGGTGCTTTATCGTGGGCCGTTTCGTCTGACTTTTCCCCTGCTGAGGTGTGAATGCACCCGAAAATTGGCGTAGTATACCCAACACCCGCTGGCATTGTTCCTTGGTCAGTCCAGGCCCTATTGGCAGTTCCACGTTTGTTTCCTCCAGCGTGTTGTCTGTACTAACAGCAGGGCATGGGTCTTCATTAATGACGTTAAGCTCACCATCCTGGATTGGTTCAGTTGTCCTGATACACATTCCCTTGGTGATAAGTTGTGACTGCTCGTGACAATTTTTTAACCAAATCTCTCCTTGACCACCGTTAATGCTTATGATAGCCGCTGGTATGTAAATTTCTTTTGTGACCCTGATAAACTTTTTACTATCAACAAGAACTTCTCAGTTTAACCGGTCATCTGTGTTCGTGACGGCAACTCTTCTCATTGTCAACGGCGGTATTGTCACATTGTCAACGACAAATAACTTCCCAGAAAATTCTGTATTGTGTTTATCCGGCGGCACAACTTCTTCAATTTGCAGCTCAGATCTTGGACAGTGAATGATAGCTTGGGATGCCTGAAGGAAGTCCCATCAGAGGATGACATTGTGACTACATTCTGTTAACACGACGAATTCAAACGGCTGGGTCCTGTTGTTGATGGTTATTCTTGCGACACAAGTTCCTGCTGGATGGACGTACTTTTCATTCGCGACCTTCAGTTGCCCCCGTATCACAGAACATTGTCTTCTTTAGTGTGCGGCAGTAATTATCCGACAATATAGAAAAAGACTCTCCTGAATCAACAAGTGCCCGGACAGGTTGGCCGTCGATTATGATGTCAATGAGATATCCCGACATCTTAGCGACTGTCGTCCATGGACGATTTTCATCTGCGGCGGCCTCACCTACGTAGATGGTCGTCTCGCTTAGTTTTCATGGGCACGGCGGCTAGGGGAGTAGCTGGTACCTCTGTACGGCGACGGTGAACGGCTGTGGCGCGTCGGGCAGCGACCTTGTCTAGGGTACGACGATGGGCTTCTTCCCATAGGTCGACAAACTCATCGGCAGGTGATTGCCTGGGATAGAACTGCTCTGATGGCTGACGTCTTGCGGCAAAATAATCGTCGAATACTCGCCTTCCTCTCTGCAGTAACATAAGACATGTCCAGGGCGCCCAAAGTGGAAACATAGTGGTGTGTTGTCTTCTGTCCTCCAGGCGTCTCTTCTTCTGCGGGGCATGAGTGTTGCTGGGGGAGTTGGTTGTGGCCATGTCGGCCGGTTCATAGGCTGCCGTTTGGCGGCTGCAGCGTATGTCAAAGCAGGGCGACGCCATTCTTCACGTCGGGTGCAATTGGCGGGGCAGACAGAAGCTAATGACTGAAATACCTCTTCCTCAGCGGCGTCGGCTCCCACGTGACTTACATGGCTTACATCCATGGCCATAATCTGATGCTCGCTCGGTCTAATAGTCCCGGCTGCCATGCACTGCTGTAATTCTTCTCTCACAATTTGTCGTATGAGAGAAGCAAAGTCATGCTGGTCTTCCCCAACAGCCATAGGGACTACATTGGGGAGTCGGTCATACTTCTTGTGTCCAACTCTCCTTCGTTGTATCTCTTCAATATGCTAGCACCACTTGATGAACTCTTTTGTCGTAGCGACGTTTTTTATCAGAAGGTCTTAGTACATATATTCTGCTATACCCTTCATCAGGTGCGTGATTTTGTTGGCCTCAGTCATGTTCGGATTGACATTGTTATACAGGGCCAAAACATTCTGTATGTAAGACTGTGTTGGCTCACCATGTCGTTGGGCCCGGTTCTTCAGTTGTTCTTCCGCCGAACGGATTTGTCGCTGTCGGTTGCCAAATGTCTTCTTGAGTTCCCTCTGGAACGTTTCCCAGTCATTCAGTTTGTCTTTGTTGTTCTCGAACCATTGCTGGGCTCTTCCGTTTAGGTAGAAATAAACATTGGCCAAGCACATTGTATGATCCCACCTGTTGTACTTGGCGACTCAGTCATATTCTTTTAGCCATTTATTGGGATCCTGTCCAGCTTCTCCAGAGAACACCGACGGGTGTCTGATGTGCAGCTGGCTATCGTTGATTTCGTGTCCATGGTTCTTCTGATGATATGGACTTTTGGAAGGATGTACTCGGTATATCCCTTGTATTCCGGTTCTAGTCTGTGTAAGCGACAGCTTCTACGTTGCCTAATCGGAGCAACGGTGATGCAGCTGTTGCACAGGCTACCCGGTGCCTCCACCAAACAATGTCGCGTTGAAATGGGAGCAGGCTTGACTTCGAAGGCAACTGAACACAGCACTTATACTCAAAGCACGTTTATTACGAACTCAACATACATGCAGCATTGACTGCCTCTCAGGCAGAATGCTCTGCTATTTATGCACAGACGGAAATTAGAAGAACAGTTAACATAAGAAACAAGTAGAATTTACAAGTGAACATAAGATGTAGAACATTCTGGAATTGTTAATTACAAAGAAATAAATTTTTGCCAGTGGGTGGGATTGAACCAGCGACCTTCAGCACCGCAGTCCATGACGCTACCCCCTGCACCACGCCGGCAGTCGGTGTTCGTGGGCTCTCGCGGCAATATTAAACTTACCAACCACCAGCAGTACTTACTTTGACAGTTGTCATCCCTTCCACATCAAAAAACCGCTCCCTTACAGCCTGGCCACCCGTAGATGGCATATCTGCAGTGACAAGAACTTCCTTTCTGAATATGCTGGCCGTCACAGACAGAAACTACCCCACTGACCTAGTCTGCAAACAGATCTCCCATCCATATCCCCACACATCCCAAATCCTCCCTCCACCACCAGTAACCATCCACAAAAGAGCACTCTCCTTGTCACACAGTACTACCCTGGTCTTGAACAACTAAACTCAGTCTTTCACCAAGGTTTTCATTTTCTGTCCTCGTGCCCAGAAATGAGACATCCTGCCCAAGATCCTTCCCACACCTCCTTAAGTGATGTTCCATTGCCTGCCCAACCTCCATAACATCCTAGTTCATCTTTGTCACCCTGAAACCCAGCCCACTGCCACAGGGATTGTATCCCTGTGGAAGACCCCGTTGCAAGATATGTGCAATCCCCCTTTCCTGTTCCAGTCCTATCAAGGGCCAGGCCACCTGTGAGAGCAGCCATGTAATTTACCAGCTGTTCTGCAATCGCTGCACAGCTTTCTATATTGGCACGGCAACTAATCAGCTGTCCATTAGAATGAATGTCCACCGCCAAACTGTGGCCAAAACAAGGTGGACCACCCTGTGGGACAACATGCAGTTAAGCATATGCTTGATTTCAGTGGCTGCTTCACATCCTGGGCCATCTGGATCCCCCCACCCACCACCAGCTTTTCTGAACTGCACGAATGGGAGTTATCCCTACAGTACATTCACCGATCCCAAAATCATCCAGGCCTCAACTTAGGATAACTTCCCTTTTTTCCCGCACCTTACATTTCCCACCTCTCTATCCTATACCTCTCCTTTTCAATGCAGCACGGGTGTTTCCGTTTGTGCGCGCGTGTGGGGCGTGCATACGTTTATTTTATTTTCCTCCACTTACCCGCCTTCCCACTCTATCCCTAAGTTGCATGTCATTCCTCTCATCTAATATGTACGTAGTCTGGAAGGCTGTGCTGTATCCATCCCCACCACCGTGACACAACCTTCCTATCCCCCCCTCCCCTCTCCTATCTCCACACCGCAGATCGTGATTCGAAGTGCAGCAGCCAGAGCTGACAGTTGTGCGACTGTGTTGTGTGATTGTGTGACTGCATGAATGTTCCTAATTCTGAAGTAGGTCATGTCCAATAGCTGAAAGTGTTGTATGTGTGTGTCTTTTGTGTTCCTGTCGTGGCTTGTCGTCACGTCTTTGTGGTAAATTGTAAACTGTCCTATTACTATATTACAATTTTTTTGTGTGATGTAAAACACGTTTACAATTGTATATCAGAATGTGGATGAATTTTTTGAAATAAGATAGTGAAAAACTTTCAAAAACTTGATTAGTTTATTATTTTTTAGTTTAACTATAACTATTCAGTTTTTTTTACATCCCAAAAATAAGACATGTGAACATTGTATTTAGAATAAAATACACATACATTCAAATCAAACTATTGTGCTTTTTTCTAAAATGAATTACTGTAAAAGATACAAACTATTATCCTCTATAAACATATGTTAAATAATGATTGTGCCTTACATCCAGTCTTTAGTTTTCCTATCAAATGATTTCACTTTTAAATTAACACTGTTATTAGTGGTCACTAAGAATTATTATATTGCAAGTGCCCAACTATGTAGTTACAGTTCGAATTCAAATTAATTTGTGTGTACATAAGTAATTCTAGTGCACTAGTCACTTTTCACAAATCATTATGCAGTATGCATTTTTCTCATGCTGATTGGTTACAAAGAAACTTGTCAGATTAAATCACAACTTGGGATGCTAAAGAAGGGTGAAAAGAGGACAACTATTTTGGCTTAAGTGCAAACATTAAATATTGTCCAAGAAAAATAACTGTCAAAGTTTTTGTATGATTATGGTTGTTTGGTAATGTAATGGTTAGCAACATAGGTTTCCAGTTTTGTGTTTACTGTTCAATCTAACCGTCTTCTATCCCCCCCCCCATCCCCCTCTTTTGTTATTGCAGGAGAATGTGATACTGCGAAATAGAATGGAATTATTGATAAAATTAGTAATCATTTCAAATTTCAATTTTTTATAAAATAGTTACATTTACAAGATGTACCTGTCATATACTGAATATCAGTGATATAAATATTAAAACTGCAACCAACATGAAATTTGTGCTTTCAAAAATGTAAATTTCATTTCACTAATTTCTAAATATTATTATTATACATCTTTGCATCTGCATATCATGATAATTAAAGTGAATTTAAATAATATTATACAATGTGTTTACTTACATCAAAGTGATCCTCACAAAAATAAAGGTAGAAAGTGACCACAGATTCATTATGAGCCTCAAGAACATACTTCAGGTGTTTTTGCGTGTGTATATGTGTATTAGTTTACCTTCCTCCCCCCCCCCCCCCCCCCAAGGTAAGTCTTTCCTCTCCCGGGATTGAGATGACTCCTTACCCACTTCATTAAAACCCTCATCCTTTCCTCTCCTTTTCCCTCTCCTTCCTTACTCTGCCTGAAGAAGCAACTAGGTTGCGAAAAATATTGATTATGTTATATATATTTCAAATTGATAAAACGAAAATTATAGAAGGAAATTTTCCTGGTGGGATAAACAAATATAGAAAATAGGAAACGGGTTACTTACCAAAGGCTTGTCGACACACACAAATAAAATCACACACATACAAGCTTTCGCAACCGCTGGTCACTGCTTCAGGAAAAGAGGAAGAAAGGAGAGGAGAAAGGGAAGGATATGGGTTTTAATGAAGTGGAAAAGGAGTCATTCCAATACCAGGAGTGGAAGGACTTACCTTAGGGGGAAAAAAGGAAGATAAACAAATACACACAAACACTCTCACATATCGACACAGCGCGCGCGTTCACATACACCTAGGCAGGCATTTATAGAAAGCAAAGAAGTTGGACAGAGATACCATTTAAGGCAGAGGCTCGGTCCACAGAAACCGGGGCAAAGATTTTAAAGATGGTGAGTGGGAATATGAATTTAATGGAGGTTGAGACCAGTTGGGCAATGGGACGAGAGAATATGTTAAAGGGCAAGTTTCCATCTCTGGAGTTCTGAAAGATAGGCGTTGGTGGGAAGTATACGGATAACCCAGATGGTGCAACACTGTGCCAAGATGTGCTGGACATGCACCAAGGCATGTTTAGCCACAGGTTGATCTTCATTACCAACAAACACTGTTGCCTGTGACCGTTCATGCGAATGGACAGTTTGTTGCTGGTCATTCGCTCATAGAACGCATCACAGTGCAGGCATGTCAGTTGGTAAATCACGTGGGTGCTATCGCAAGTGGCTCTGCCCTTGATCGTGTACACCTTCCAGTTATGGGACTGGAGTATGTGGTGGTGGAAGGGTGCATAGGGCAGGTTTTCCAACGTGGGTGGTTACAAGGGTAGGAGCCAGAGGGTAGGGAAGGTGGTTGGGGGTTTCATAGGGATGGACTAGGAGGTTACGGAGGTTAGATGGGTGGCGGAAAGACACTCTCGGTGAAGTGGGAAGGATGTCAGGAAAGATGGATGTCAGGAAGGATGGATCTCATTTCGGGGCAGGATTTAAGGAAGTCATATCCTTGCTGGAGAGCCAAATTCAGAGTTCACTCCAGTCCCAGAAAGTATCCGGTGACAAAAGGGGCACTTTTGGTGTTCTTCTTTTGAAGGTTCTGAATTTAGGAGGATGAGGAAGTGGCTCTAGCAGTTTGCTTCTGTACCAGATCAGGAGGATAGCTGCGGAATGTGAAAGCTGTTATTAGGTTACTGGTGTACTGGTTCAGGGATTCGGGACTGGAGCAGACCCGTTTGCCACGAAGACCTAAGCTGTAGGGAAGGGAACGTTTGATGTGGAATGGATGGCAGCTGTCATGATGGAGGTACTGTTGTTTATTGGTTAGTTTGATGTGGAAGGATGTGTGAAGTTGGCGGTTGGACTGATAGAGGTCAACAGCAATGAAAGCGGCATGGGATTTGTAATAGGACCTGGTGAATTTGATGGGACCAAAGGAAGAAATTTTGGAGTAGTTCTTCACTGTGAGTCCCATCAAATTCACCTGGTCCTATTCCAAATCCCATGCCGCTTTCCTCGATGTCAACCTCCATCTGCCCAATGATCTGCAAATGGGTTTGCTCCAGTCCCGAATCCCTGAACCAGTACACCAGGTCTTTATGGTAAGAGTCTGCTCCAGTCCCGAATCCCTGAACCAGTACACCAGGTCTTTATGGTAAGAGTCTGCTACAGTCCCGAATCCCTGAACCAGTACACCAATAACCTAATAACAGCTTTGACATTCCATAGCTATCCTCCTGATCTGGTACAGAAGCAAATTGCCAGAGCCACTTCCTCATCCCCCTAAATTCAGAACCTTCAAAAGAAGAACCCCAGAAGTGCCCCTTTTGTCACCAGATACTTTCCGGGATTGGAGCGGACTCTGAATGTGGCTCTCCAGCAAGGATACGACTTCATTAAATCCTGCCCCGAAATGAGATCCATCCTTAATGACATTCTTCCCACTCCACCAAGAGTGTCTTTCTGCCCCCCACCGAACCTTCGTAATCACCTAGTCCGTCCCTATGAAATCCCCAAACCACCTTCCCTACCGTCTGGCTCCTACCCATGCAACCACCTCCATTGTAAAACCTGCCCTATGCACCCTTCCACCACCACTTACTCCAGTCCCGTAACCCGGAAGGTGTACACGATCAAGGGCAGAGCCACTTGCGACAGCAACCATGTGTTTTAGCAACTGAGATGCCTGCACTGTGAAGCATTCTATGTGGGAATGGCTAGCAACAAACTGTCCATTCACATGAAGGGTCACAGGCAGACAGTGTTTGTTGGTAATGAGGATCACCCTGTGGCTAAACATGCCTTGGTGCATGGCCAGCACATCTTGGCACAGTGTTTCACCGTCTGGGTTATCTGGCTACTTCCCACCAACACCAATCTTTCAGAACTCCGGAGATGGGAACTTGCCCTTCAGCATATTCTCTCTTCCCGTTGCCCACCTGGTCTCAACCTCCACTAAATTCAAATTCCCGCCCACCATCTTTAACATCTTTGCCCCGGTTTCTGTGGACCGAGCCTCTGCCTTAAATGGTATCTCTGTCCAACTTCTTTGCTTTCTATAAATGTCTGCCTAGGTGTGTGTGTGTGTGTGTGTGTGTGTGTGTGTGTGTGTGTGCGCGCGCGCGCACGCTCTGTCAATATGTGTGTGTGTGTGTGTATTTGTTTACCTTCCTTTTTTCCCCTAAGGTTAGTTCTTCCAGTCCCGGGATTGGAATGACTCCTCATCCACTCCCTTAAAACCTGTATCCTTCCCTTTTTCCCCTCCTTCCTTTCTCTTTTCCTGACGAAGGAACCGGCGGTTGTGAAAACTTGATTGTTTGTGTGTGTTTTTATTTGTGTTTTTTGTGTCTATTGGCAAGCCTGTGCTTTGGGTAAGTCAAACAATCTTTTTTTTATACATATTTTTCCCACCAGGAAAGTCTCATGCAATTATATATACAAGGAATATTGCAATTCATGAGAAAGAAAGTGTATTATGAGCATTAGATTAGGTGAAATAATTACGCCATTCTCTAGTGAGGCTCTCTGTGTCTGAAGTGTATAAGCTCTGTGGGTAAGTGCCCTTAAAACCAAAATTCTTTGTGACAGGTGGTGACTGCTTGAGGATGGAGATTGAGGTTACTGTGCTTAGGTTTTCTCTATACCATGTGATCCAGTGATCTATCCATTCTTCTACATCGTAATACTTTGAGGGAAAGTAGTTTTGCCCCTCTTTTTCTAGTTTCATATTGAATTTTATTTTATGATGGATGGAGTTTATATGTTCCAGGAACTCTTGAAACTTTACCAACCCATATGGCCACACAACAGATGTTATTCATGTAACAGTAGAAACAAATTGGTTCCAACCCGACAGATTCTAGTGTGTTAGCTTCGCTGTGATGGACAATAATGCACTACTAATTGTCACGCCATCAGTTTGTTTATAATGTTTTTCATCAAACAGGAAATAGATGTCAGAATGTTCTTAAAAAGTTCTATGAAATGGTAGTTAAAATTTCAAAGGCATTCATTTCTTATGTGTTATATGAAGACATGTAGCTGTGGTGACTATATTGCTCTTGTCTTAAGACCTTTAATTATGTTATATGGCAAACCTGATTCATTGAGAAGTCACCTCCTCCTCCTCAGTTTTATTTGTAAGATCGATACAGGTATGTCTAAATGAATCATAATTGTTGTTGTTGTGGTCTTCAGTCCGGAGACTGGTTTGATGCAGCTCTCCACAATACCCTATCCTGAGCAAGCCTCTTCATCTCCACATAAGAACGGCAACCTACATCTGTCTGAATTTGCTTACTGTATCCATCTCTTGGTCTTCCTCTGCGATTTTTACCCCACACACTTCCCTCCAATGCTAAATTCACAATTCCTTGATGTCTAAGAATGTGTCCTACCAATCTATCCCTTCTTTTAGTCAAGGTATGCCAGAAATACCTTTTCTCCCCAATTCTGTTCAGTACCTCCTCATTAGTTACGCGATCCACCCACCTGATCTTCAGCATTCTTCTGTTGCACCATATTTCAAAAGCCTCAATCCTCTTCCTGTCCGCACTGTTTATCGTCCATGTCTCACTCCCATACAAGGCAACACCCCATACAAATGCCTTCAGAAAGGACTTCCTTAGGTTTAAATCAATATTCGATGTTAACAAATTTCTCTTTTTCAAGAACGCTTTTCTACCCATTTCCAATCTGCATTTTATATCCTCTGTACTGCGACCATCATTTGTTATTTTACTGCCGAAGTAACAAAACTCATATACCTCCTTTATTGCTTCGTTTCCCAATCTAATTCCTTCAGCATCACCTTATTTCCATACACTGCACTCCATTACCCTAGTTTTGCTGTTGTTAATGTTCATCTTATATGCACCTTTCAGCACACTGTCCATTCCGTTCAGTTGCTCATCCAGGTCCTTTGCTGTATCTGACAGAATTACTATGTCGTCGGCAAAATACAAAGTTTTTAATTCTTCCCCCTGAACTTTAATTCCTTCTCCAAATTTCTCCTTGCTTTCCTTTAGAGCTTGCTCAATGTACAAATTGAATAACATTGAAGAAAGGCTACAACCCTGTCTTACTCCCTTCCCAACCACTGCATCCCTTTCATGCCCTTCAACTCTGACAACTGCTGTCTGGTTTTTGTACAAGTTGTAAATAACCTTCGCTCCCTATATTTTACTCCTGCTTGCTTCAGAACTTGAAAGAGTTTATTCCAATCAACATTGTCAAAAGCCTTCTCCAAATCTACAAAAGCTAGAAATGTAGGTTTGCCTTTTCTTAATCTATCTTCTAGGATAAGCCGTATAGTGAATATTGCCTCCCGTGTTCCTACATTTCTCCTGAACCCAAACTGATCTTCCCCGAGGTCGGCTTCTACCAGCTTTTCAATCCTTCTGTATATAATTCGTGTTAATATTTTGCAACCATGACTTATTAGACTGATGGTTCTGTAGTTTTCACACCTGTCTGCACCTGCTTTCTTAGGGATGGGGATTATAACATTTTTCTTAAAGTCTGAGGGTACTTCACCTGTCTCATACATCTTACACACCAGGTGATACAGGTTTGTCATGGCTGGTTCTCCCAGAGACTTCAGTAGGTCTGAGGGAATATCGTCTACTCTAGTGGCCTTGTTTCGACTTTGGTCTTTCAGGGCTCTGTCAAATTCTTCTCTCAGTACAGTATCTCCTATTTCATCTTCATCTACGTCCTCTTCCCTTCCTACAATATTGTCTCGAAGTTCATTTCCTTTAAAAAATTAATTATCTTCGTATTGTAGTTCACATTTGACATTAGGACAATGGTGTTGTCCTTATCAATTGCCATAACTATAGCTTCCTTGTCCTGCGAATTTTTCAATGCTTGTAATTGTCCTTGACATATTGTTTACAAGAACAGGTCACTGAGTCAAGTGTGTGTAGAAAACCCATGCATACTGACTTCAGTCCAGAAGGAATGTGTACAAATTTCATATATAGAGGGAAATATAGTATCTCTCTCTCTCTCTCTCTCTCTCTCTCTCTCTCTCTCTCTCTCTCTCTCTCTCTCTCACACACTCTCACACTCTCATTATATTGTTTAACTTACCAAAAGCACAGGCTCATTGACAGATACACAAATAAAAACACACACAAACACAAAAATTCAAGTTTTCCCAACTGTTAATTGCTTCATCAGGGAAAGAGGAAGGAAGGAAAGGGGAAAAAAGGGAAGGGTGTGGGTTTTAAGGGAGTGGATGAGGAGTCATTCCAATCCCGGGAGTGGGACTTACCGTAGGAGGATAAAGGAAAGGTAAACAAACTCACACATTTGTAAGACGCCAAATGT
Organism: Locusta migratoria; assembly: GCA_026315105.1. Lineage (NCBI taxonomy): Eukaryota > Metazoa > Arthropoda > Insecta > Orthoptera > Acrididae > Locusta > Locusta migratoria. The sequence goes on along the minus strand of CM048745.1, from coordinate 702,566,019 downwards.
CTGTCTTGTGTTTACATAATATGTGTGAGGGAGAGTGTGTTTGTTCACCTTTTTCAGGTTACACTGGCACAATATCCAGAAACATCAGTAGACTTACATGAAATCATGGTGTCTAGTGTATTTCCCTGCCTTCAGTTCCAAGATTAAAATTTTTCTTTGTAATGTTAAATATGGCCTAAGTATCTGCAGACCAAATGTTTATCAGATTCCATATGAATATAAAATGTGTTGTGTTGCGCAGACAATCACATCACTCAAGAAGAGATACAAGGAATAACAGTGACACGCCTGATGTAAGAACCAATCAAATATTGAAGTAATAATGAAATTAAATATGGTGAGACTAATATTGTGCTGAGGATACAGTTTCTAGGACAGCATAGCTTGGTAGTCTTTGGAAATAAAGACGTCAAAAACTCAAATAAATCTACCTGGAAGTTTTAAATTAAATAACACTTCGGATCTGCCAGTCAATCAAAATTGGTGCCAAAACCATAGATAAAAGGGTGTCCAACCACCCCAAGTAGAATAAATTGCTAGAAATTACCTACATCCAGCTTGTTGGTCATTAGATCCTTCAAAGTTGAAATGTGAGCCACGAAAAAGATCGATGTGTGTATTGGACGACAGGGCTCAAACTTAACTATATATAACAGTGGAAGACAAAAATAGCTTATGTGGTTCGAGTCAAAGCTGTGAGTTATATGATAGCAATATTTGCATCACTTGAAATAGACAGCTGAGTCGGTCATCAGAATATTGTGCAGAAATGAAAAAAAACAACTCAGCAGAATACATAGATTTTACTAATGAAGAATTTTGTAAAAAAATTACTCTACAATGCCAGCCAAAATGCCATCACTAATGTAATACTATCTAAACATGTAGAAGTTTAGAAATAGTGTGATCTAATTTTTTCATGACCATATTAATTTTTTATTATCTTTTTTAGGAGCAGTTTTGATCTCCAAATGAGAATCTCTTCAGATTTAGTAGTCTTTGAAGAGAAACAAAAAATATGATTCATTTACAGTCAAAAAGGACATTACAACAAGGTAAAGTAGTATTAAAAGTGCAACTGTTTTAACCTTGATTGCCATGGTTTTCTTATGAAGCAACTCCATTTGTGCTTTGTGGAAAATATGGTTGGATATAGTCTGGCTGCTGGAAGTTAAATAGCAAAATCTCCACCAATTGTGCCTTGCATAACACCATTGGGAGCCAATGGCCATGAAATTTTGATTTCATAAAGTGAAGAAAACATATTAAACACCCTGTTACTATGAATATTGTCCTTTAAACAGAAGAAATAATAGGACACTGATCACCTAGCTGTTTCATGCCCTAAAACACCAGTTGTCATCATCAGAAAGAGTACTTTGATGCTATAAAAGAGACTGAATAAATAAGTCTCTAACGAAGGATTAGGCTAATATAAACTTAGCTGTCCTCTGCAGCACTTTGTAATAGAACAATCTTTGTATATAGTGTCCATTTGTTTGTATTATATTAACCTGTGGTAACAATTGCTGTAGTGGTAAGAACCACCTAAGACACTGTCCAGAGACATGACATCATAAACAACGAGATGCATGATAAACCACCCACTCACACAATGTTTTAATTTGTAAAGTCTTCACTACTACCTCTATTTGCAAAATATTTAACTTGCAGTTTCCTAATATCCCACTCTACACTCCTGGAAAATTGCATTATTGTGACACATTGTTCAGAAGAAATGAGGTCATAAGGATTGAGCTATGTGAAAACGACACCATACGCTGAAATTCACTACAGATGCAGGTGAAATGGACAGGGTGGGACACCAGAAGGCAGTGGGAGAGGGCTTACAAAGAGATGAATTAACATGGAGTAAATAAGAGTATTTATATAAAAAGACGAGCCAGTATATTTAAAGTAGAGTTTTTTTTTGGTTTGCATTGCATTCAAATTCAGTTTTATTCCAGTCTTGATGGTATTTTGGACACATGACCTACAAAATAAGAGAAAGGTCACTGTCTATATAAAATTTTTGAATGGTGCGTGATGTTGTTGTTGTTGTTGTTGTCTTCAGTCCGCAGACTGGTTTGATGCAGAATACGTTCGGCAACCTAAATCCTTTTGAATCTGCTTACTATATTCGTCCCTCAGTCTCCCTCTATGATTTTTACCCCACACGCTTCCTTCTAATGCTAAGTTGACAATTCCTTGATGTCTCAGAATGTGTTCAACCAATCTATACCTTCTATTAGTCAGGATATGCCAGAAACTCCTTTTCTCCCTGATTCAGTTAAGCACCTCCTCATTAGTTATGTGATCTACACATATAATTTTCATCATTCGTCTGTAGCACTACATTTCAAAAGCTGCTATCATCTTTTTATCTGAACTCCTTATCATCCACGTTTCACTCCCATACAATGCTACACTCCAGACAAATGCTTTCAGAAAGGATTTCCTAAAATGTAAATTAATATTGGATGTTAACAAGTTTCACTTCTTTATAAATGCTCTTCTTCCCATAGCAATTCTGCATTTTATATCTTCTTTACTTCAGCCATCAGAAGTTATCTTGCTATCCAAATAACAAAATTCATCTACACCTTTTATTGTCGAATTACCTAATCTAATTCCTTCAGCGTCACTTGATTTTGTGACATTGCATTCCATTAACTTCGTTTTACTCTTGTTAATGTTCATCTTATACCTTCCTTTCAAGACACTTTCCATTCCATTCAATTGTTCTTCCAGATCTTCTGCGGTCTCTGACAGAACTACTATGTCATCAGCAAACCACAATGTTTTTATTTCTTCTCCCTGTACTTTAATGCCCTCTCCAAATTTCTCCTTCCATTCCTTCACTGCCTGCTCATCGTACAGATTGAAACACATTGGGGAAAGGCTACAACCACGTCTTACTCCGTTCCCAACCTCTGCGTCCCTTTCTTGCCCTTCGACTCTAATAACCGCTGTCTGTGTTTTGTATAGGTTGATTATAACTCTTTGCTCCCTGTATTTTACGCCTGATACCTTCAGAATTTGGAAGAGTGTATTCCAGTCGACATTGTCAAAAGCTTTCTCCAAACCGACAAATGCTAAAAATGTAGGTTTCCCTTTCCTTAGCCTATCTTCTAAGATAAGACGTAATGTATTGCCTCCCGTGTTCCTACCTTTCTCCTAAATCCAAACTGAGCTTCTCTGAGCTCAGATTCGACAAGTTTTTCCATTCATCTGTAAATAATTTGTGTTAGTATTTTGCACCCATGACTTATTAAACTGATAGTTCTGTAATTTTCACACTTGTCTGCACTTGCTTTCTTTGGAAGTGGAAATACAATATTCTTCTTGAAGTCGCAGGGTATTTCCCCTGTCTCATACATCTTGCATACCAGGTGATACAATTTTTTCATGACTGGCTCGCCTAACGACATCAGCAGTTCAGACAGAATATCATCAATTCCAGGGGCCTTGTTTCGATTCAAGTCCTTCAGCGCTCTTTCAAATTCTTCTCACAGTATCATATCTCCTATTTCATCTTCCTCCACTTCTTCCATTTCTAGAATACTGCTTTCAAGTTTATTTCCTTTGGATAGGCCCTCTATATATTCCTTCTACGGTTCAGCCTTCCGCTCTTTGGTTAGTACTGGTTTTCCGTCAGAGTTCTTGATATTCATAGAGTTGCTTTTCCTGTCTCCAAGTATCTCTTTTATTTTCCTGTAGGCTCCATCTATCTTTCCCCTAGTTATGCATTCTTCTACGGTTCTGCATTTGTCCTCTAGCCACTCCTGCTCATCCAGTCTACACTTACTGTCAATCTCATTTTTCAGATGTTTGTACTCCCCTTTTCCATTTTCACTTGCTGAATTTTTATATTTTCTCCTCTCATCAATTACGTTCAGTATATTTTCTGTTTTATCCAGGGATTTCTATTAGGCATTGTCCTTCTGCCTATATGATCCTCTGAAGCCTTCACTACCCTATCTCTGAGAGCTACCCATTTTTCTCCTACTGTATTACTTTCCCCCGTTTCAGCCAATCCTTGCCTAATGTTCCCTCTGAAACTCTCAACCACCTCTGGTTCCTTCAATTTGTCCAGGTTCCATCTAATTTTCTACCTTTCTGCAGTCTCTTTAGTTTTAATCTGCAGTTCATAACCAATAAGTTATGGTCAGAGTCTATATCTGCCCCTGGATATGTCTTACAGTTTAGAACCTGGTTCTCCCTTAACTTTCTGAATTATTTCTTTTATCTCCTCATACATTTTTTCGATATCCTCATCATCGGCCATGCTAGTTGGCATATAAACTTGCACTACTGTGGTCAGTGTTGGCTTCGTGTCTATCTTTACTACAATAATGCGTTCACTATGTTGTTCATAGTAACTTACCTGCATTCCTATTTTTTAATTCATTATCGGACCCACTCCTGCGTTACCACCAACTGATTTTGTATTGATAACCCTGTACTCACCTGACCAGAAGTCCTGTTCATCCTGCCACCGAACTTCACTAATCCCTACCATATCTAACTTTAACCTATCCATTTCTCTTTTCAAATTTTCTAGCTTTCCTTCTCGATTAACGGTTAGAACATTCCATGCTCCGACCCGTAGAATGCCTGTTTTGTTTTTGTTGAAAGGCTAAATATAATACCACTGATTCTCACAAAAGGATAATGACAAGTTTTATTAACAAGAAAAACTGCTACAGTTATCTTTAACTCAAGAGGCACACAACCATTAGGCAAGAGACAAAGAGCAGTAAATCTACTAAAAGTCTGTATATGCATTTACTCTTTGCAAAGAACTATTATGCCAAAGCATAGACAACTGCAAAGTGGACAAAACATAAGACAGTAGCACAGTACTTTAAAATAATAATAATAAACATTTTTAATTGATTATCACAACACTCCCACTTCAATTAACAAATGTTTAACACTTCTGTAGTCTTCTGTCAGCAAGAACTTTAGCATCACCAACATAAAGTAGCTGTCTTATTTTTTCAAAATTGCTTCTAGTGAGTGGTTTGGTAAGAATATCTGCTTGCTGATCTGTAGAGCTTACATGTTCAAGGTTGAAGATTCCCAACTTAAATTTTTCTCGTATGAAATGATACTTCACGTCTACGTGTTTTGTTCGTTTGTGATACTCAGGGTTCTTGATCAACCGGATGGCACTTTGACAGTCCATATACAAGGTGGTAGTAATTTCTTTCTGATTAATAATATTTTGTAAAATTGACTGTATCCATACAATTTCTTTTACAGCCTGACAAGAAGCTAAATATTCTGCTTCAGTTGTTGATAATGCCACCAATTTTTGCCTCTGAGAGCTCCAAGCTATAGTAGCTTCACCAAACTTAACAACAAAACCTGTGGTCGATCTTCGAGTAAGAACATCTGCATAATCTGAATCACAAAAAACAGACAAACGAATATCCTCATTCCTTGGATAATACAAGCCATAAGAAATAGTTCCCTTTAGGTACTTTAAGATTCTCTTCACAGCATTCCAGTGCATCTTTTCTGGTTTTTCAAGATGCTGACTAGCATTATGTACTGAGAAAGTGATGTCAGGTCTGGTTGCCACAGACAAATATAGTAAACTTCCAACAGCCTGACGGTATGGAGCATTGATAATTTTTGAGTCATTCCCCATCTCAGAGTACATTTGTCCACGATCAGCAGGAATAGCTACAGCATTGGTATTTTCCATGTTGTACCGTTCCAGTACAGCTCTTGCATATGCCTCTTGGTTTAAGAAAATGGAGCCATCCTTGAACTGCTCTATCTGCAAACCGAGATAATGATTAACACTGCTGGTTGTTATCTCAAATTCTTGTTCCAAATCACTCATTAGTAAATTAATTACTTCCATAGATTCTGATATGATTAGTCCGTCATCAACGTGAATGGCTAGAATGGTCAAGAATTCACCCTTATTATTGACAAAAACACAGGGGTCTGCACTTGTTTCTGTCAGTCCAAATTTGTTCAACACACTGGTGAATCGTTTATTCCATAGTCTAGAAGCTTGTTTAAGCCCATAGATACTTTTCTTCAGCTTGCATACCTTTTTGGTACCATCCTCAAACCCTTCTGGCTGTTTCATATATATTTCAGTATCTATTTCACTGTATAAAAATGCAGTTTTCACATCAAACTGCCTCATATGCATTGCTTTGGATGCTGCAATAGACAAGATTATTCTTATGGAATCAAATCTAACCACTGGACTAAAGGTTTCAGTATAGTTCATGCCTAATTTCTGTCTAAATCCTCTAGCAACAAGTCGAGCTTTAAATCTATCCACAGTTCCATCAGTTCTCCTCTTCACTTTGAACACCCACCTATTGTCAAGTATTTCTTGGTTTTCTGGGGGCTCAGTCAAGATCCAAGTTTCATTAAGATTAAGAGAATACATTTCTTCTTGCATAGCCTGTTTCCAATTTTCTGCATTGTCACATTCCATTGCATCTTGATATGAGATGGGTTCATAGCACTTCGTTATGCAGGTAGAATTTACAGTAGTATAGTTGGCATATCTGACAGGCTTTTTGATTTTTGACCTGTCTCGTAGGCTGCTTCTAATTTTATTCTCAGATTTGATGACCTCTTGATTGTCATTTTCCATAGAAGATCTACAGTTGGCTTCAGTATTTGATTCTTCTTCAAATATTCTAATTTCTTCTCCTGTTTGATTCAGGGTTTCCTCTTGAGTAGTCTGCTTATCATCAGTTGTCTCAGATATTAGGAAAGGTACACATTCAGTATTGAAAGTTTTCTCTGATTGACAGTCCTTATATAATTTGCCCATGAAAACAATGTCACGATATATTTTAACTTGATCTTTATGAGAAAACCAAACACGATACCCCTTTACTTCTGTATCGTAGCCAACTAGAAAACCTTTTTCACCTTTGGAATCCCATTTCTGCCGTCTCTCCTTTGGAATGTGTGTATAAACCATCTCTCCAAATATCCTGAGTTTGGTCACATCATAATCCAATCCATTCCACATTTTGTGAGGTGATTTGCCATTGACACTGCTTGTACCTGTTCTATTCAAAATATAAGTTGCTGTATTAATGGCTTCAGCCCACAGTCGTATTGGCAGCCCACTTGCATGAATCATTGTTCTTGCAGTCTCCACCACAATTCTGTTCTCACGTTCGGCTGCACCATTCTGTTGAGGACAATAAGTTACTGATTTTTGATGTGTTATCCCATAATTCTGCATTATTTTTCGCACTTCATGGTTAATGAATTCTAGTCCATTATCAGTTCGGATCACTTTAATGCCATTTTCAATTTGTTTTTCAGTAGTTTTTATGAAAGATTCCAAGTGTTCCGCAACTTCAGATTTATGTCTTAGAAAATACACAGTTCTCCAATGTGAATAATCATCTTTTAACAAAAGAAAGTACCTTGAACCACCAATAGAATCAACTTGCATAGGGCCACACAAATCACAGTGAATCAGTTCACCTGCCCTTTTTGACTTTGAATCACTTTTGTGGAAAGGTAATTTATGAATTTTCCCAACGACACAATCTTCACACAAACTTTTATCTTCTTCCTTAAATTGAATCTGCCTATCTTTCAGAAACTTTTTCACATGGGGAAAATTTTGATGAGCAAGTCTTTTGTGCCAAATTTTAAGATCTTCCTTGGTAGCCACATTTGCTTGAACACTGTCATTTTCACTAAGTGAAATCTTAAATTTCATCCTATACAACCTTTCTTCGCGAACTCCCACTGCAACAACATTCTCTCCCTTGAAAAGTCTGCATGTTGCCTTGTCAGATTTAAATTGTATGCCCTTGTCTAATGCTGCTCCAAGTGAAAATAAATTAAACCGAATATCTGGCACATATAAAACATTTGACAAATACTTTTCATTCCACCGTTTACCATCAAAGGCTAGAATGTTTATGTCGCCTTTCCCATATGAAGTAATATAACTACCATCACCAATACAGATTTGGACTTCACTCTCAAATGGACTGTAATTTACAAACCATTCAATTTCATTACACATGTGATCAGTAGCACCAGAATCTAAAAACCATGCATTTTTATTTACATGATTGGCTGCAAAAATTTTGCTTATCAAAGCATCCCCTCTTAGTTCACACTGATTCTGACCTTGATGCTTTGATACAGTACTTCTGCATTCTTTTGCACAATGACCGGGTTTATTACACTTGAAACAAATGGTTTTGCAATCTTTAGCCCAATGACCAGGTTTATTACATTTGAAGCACTTACCTTGTTTTCTTGAATTTTTATTTGTAGGACAGGGATTATTCTTAAAATGATTACTTCTTCCTTGTGTACCTGCTGCAAATGCTTCCCCCTTCACGTCTTCCTGAAGATTAAGGCGTTTTTCCTCCATCAATAATCTTGATGTCAAATTTGCTAATGTCTGTTGATCCGGATGTGTTGATTCCCATGCACTCAGAAAATGGTTATAACTTTTTGGTAGTGTCATTAACAGTTTTGTGATCACCATAGAATCTGAAATATTTTCACCTTGATTCCTTAACCGATGTACCAGGTCTTCTAATTGTGAAATATATGTAGCCATATCATTTGAAATATCCTTTTTTAGGTTATACCATTGCTGCTGTAGTAAATGTATGCTTACACTGTTTTTCTGTTCATAAACTGAAAGTAATTTGATCCACATAGCAGCTGAAGATTCACAGTTAATGATATGTAGCAATGGCTTGTCTTCAATTGATGTTCCAATAACTTTCTGAGCTGCATTGTCCAACTTATTCCATCTTACAAGATCTTTTTCATACTTCAGCCTTGCTTCAGTATTCATGTTGTCATTACACTCTGGTTTAATTACTTCACCTGTGACAATGTCCCAAGCTCCCATAGCACTTAAAGTAACACGAACTTGAAATTTCCAGGCAGACCAATTTTCAATGCCTTTGAGTTTTGTAATTCTAGAAATTTCGTTTTCCATCATTTTAACACAGCAGAAATAACCTTAAAACTTTTGCTCACACAAGTTTAATACTACAATAATGCACCCACTATTCAGTTTTACTTTTGTCAGTTCAAAACTTGTCACTCAGTGATTACTGGGCCCATAACCTGTTGAAAGGCTAAATATAATACCACTGATTCTCACAAAAGGATAATGACAAGTTTTATTAACAAGAAAAACTGCTACAGTTATCTTTAACTCAAGAGGCACACAACCATTAGGCAAGAGACAAAGAGCAGTAAATCTACTAAAAGTCTGTATATGCATTTACTCTTTGCAAAGAACTATTATGCCAAAGCATAGACAACTGCAAAGTGGACAAAACATAAGACAGTAGCACAGTACTTTAAAATAATAATAATAAACATTTTTAATTGATTATCACAACAGTTTTTCTTGATGACGACATCCTCCTGAGTAGTCTCCGCCCGGAGATCCAAATGGGGGACTATTTTACCTCCGCAATATTTTACCCAAGAAGACGCCATCATTGTATAGTTATACAGTAGAGCTGCATGTCCTCTGGAGAAGTAACGACTGTCGTTTCCCCTTGCTTTCAGCCATTCTGCATGGCAAAACCATGTTAGCTGATGACTAAGGCTACTGTAATTATGTACCTCAACAAAATCTACAGTTTTAATGTGATCTTGATTAAAGTTTCCACACTTAACCTGCGAAATAGTAGGAAGGCCATTGCTTTCATCAAAATTTGTATGGTGCTTGGCAGAGGGCACACTACAAGAGACTTCAAAGCTGTGTGACCAGTAACCAAGAAAGTAGGTACATTTTCTGTTTAACAGCTCACTGGATGGTTGATCGAGGTATGTAATTTTTTATAGACAGAGGGAGTAGCAATAGTTAGAGGAGACGAGATGAGCCAAAAGATGAGAGGGGTAGATGAACAACAAGAGAGGAGACGAGGAGATGCACAGAAGAAAGAGATTTCCTGAATAAATAAATATCCAGGCAACACTGGGTTTTCATCTAGTGAAACTATAACTTCAACTTACTTCAACCCAAAATAAAGTGCTTTCTTGATGTATGTGTGCATTTTACAACTGTACAAATTGACTCATCTTTTTACCCACAGTTTATTCTGTACTTGCCTTGTAAACAGTGATTTGGCAATTCAAATAAAAACTTGGGGCCATAACAAGTAGCCAGTTTTTGTAAACTATGCATTACGTAGCTCCTTAGCAGCTTTATGTACATCCATTGGCAAATGACAGTACTTATCGATTCCTTATCATTTCCATAGTTACTGATTGGTGTTTTTGTCGCCAAGGGAATTTAGTTACATCTTTTATCATCCATAAAACGTGTATTGCCACTATGATAGTCAAGGCTGGTATCCTACAAAGCAATTTTTGTATGCTTGGGTTTACCAGGAAGTCATTCAGGGACTTCCCACTTTTAAATGAGTCTGTTAATTGCTTAGAAACTTATTTATTTGGTGCCTTTTTAATAATGTATATTCTTCTTTTATAGTGTTGATGTATAGAATGTACATGAAGTCTGGGAACACTTTCATTTACTTATTGCGCAAGAAACAAACATTGTACACATATACATATGTTATTTTGAAGAGAAACCCCAAAAGTTTTCATTTATATTGTCACAGCGTAGTTTAGTGATATCCTGGATTGTAAGCGCTAGCCACAAACGTGGTGAGTTCCAGTGCGGAGCGAGCTTTCTGTTTGTTAGAGTTCGACAAAAACAAGTGTGCTACTGCTGTTCAACGGATGTTTAGAGCCACCAACAAAAAATGCCATTTACCACTGGCACAACAAATTCATTATGATGGGTTGCTTGTGCCCAGCATAGAGAAACTGACGTCCCAATATGAGAAGTGAGTGCGGAGCGCCTACAAGAGACGTTCATAATGGCTTCAATGACACTGTGGAAAGTCCTGTGACAGAAGCTGTCTCGAAACCATTAAAATTGGAGCTTGTGCAGAAACTCAATGTCGATGACAAAGGCAAGCATTTTGAGTTTTGTTTGCAATTGTAACATTTGAATGAGGATGGGTATGGCATTGTTGATTTCTTAATTTTTAACAACAAACCCTTGTTTTTACTCTAATGGTAAAGTGAAAAGGCTTAATTGTCAAATCTGAAGTACAAAGCATCTACACAAACACATTGAATTTGATTGTGATTCTCCAAAGGTAAATGTTTTATGTGGCTCATCATGTCGAAAACTGTACGGGCCATTCTTATTTGTTGAGAGCACTGTCACTGGATATTCCTACTTGGACATGCTGCAGCCTCTTCAGTGTGTTTCCCAGTACAACACATGATGAGTGTTGCTTTTTGACAATGGGTGTGCCATGGCCAGTTTAGCACCTGAACTCACCATGTTTGCGACTAATGCTGACTATTGACAGATTACCAAACTACGCTGTGACAGTATACATGAAAAAGAACTTCCAGGGTTTCTTTTCAAAATGAAGTACTAAGATACCTGTACAGTGTTTGGTTCTTGTGCAATAAATTATTTAAAGTGTTCCCAGACTTTATTTAAACTGTGTATTTTTACTTACTGCTTAAAAGTCAAATTTTACATTTAATAAGTATCTCATACATGTTCTTCATTTTATGAAACAAAATCTCTCAGCCAATGACTGTGCAAGGGTTGATGGACAGTGTTTCCGCTATTTAACTTTCAGCATCTAGTCGTGCCGAAATATGATGATCCCTGTCACCGCCTACTGGGCTGGGAGACCGCCCCAGCTGCAGAAACTGAATCCAACCATGTTGCCAATTAGTTAGTACACTGCCAGACAGTATAGCTACCGGTCGCTGTTGTCTGACAGAACTGGAAAAAGTGCACAGTGCAGCCAAATGCGCACACGCGAAGGGCAAAGCTCTTGTTTGACTTACTACAATGGTCTGGTGCTGCAGCCGGTGCTCAAAGCCGTTTGGCGCAAGCACCAGGGATCATCCTATTTCGGCTCGACTATAGGCCCTATCCAACAGTGTTTTATCGTGCAGCACAAACGGACCTGCTTCACAATGTTTACATGGCCATCAAGGTTATAAAAGCTTCACTTTTAGTACTATTTGACTTTATTGTTAATGTCCTTTTTATTGTAAATAAAGCATTATATTTTTTATAATCTGCACAGAACCCTGGATCTGAAGATAATCTGGTCATCTTAAAAATTACTGCAATCGTGACTGTTTATATTGAAATAATTTAATTTTATATGTTGTGATATATGTATTAAATGTTTGCAACTCTGTTTTGGTGGAATTTCCATCTCATTTGCACATCTGTAGATCAGTGAAGATGTGGTGGTGGCTGTTCAGTAAGTCCCTTTTGGGCAGACTTGACTTGTCTGCTCATGTGCCTACTCTCGCTCTTAAATATAATGACCACTGCAAATGGTATCGGAGAAGATTTGGTACAATAGCAACCCTTTTAGCTTTCCAAACTAGAAATACCACAATCTCATTTGTACAGAGAGATTTTCTTTCCTGCATTGTTTCTAAATTATGCTGACACCAAAGTTTTCTGACACACGCTGGAAGCTCATGACACTTATTTTCAAAGTTCTATTTGTTTACAATTCCTCACCAGAATTCTGCAACATACAGAAACCCAGAATCAGGAGTTCCCCAGAGACCCTTTGCGTGGTTTGGAATGTCTGTACCAGGGTACTCGGAATACTGTATTCCACAGTGTAATTACAGACCTACTCAGACTAAAATGCAGGAGTTCAAATTCTTGCACATTACAGATACAAACATTTTTTTCTTATAAATACACTATTGACTATTAAAATTACTACACCACTAAGATGACATGTTACAGACACAAAATTTAATCGACAGGAAGAAGATGCTATGATATGCAAGTGATTGGCTTTTCACAGCATTCACACAAAGTTGGCACCGGTGGTGACACCTACAATGTGCTGACATGAGGAAAGTTTCCAACCGATTTCTCATACACAAACAGCAGCTTACCGGTGTTGCCTGGTCAAACGTTGTTGTGATGCCTCGTGTAAGGAGGAGAAATGCATTCCATCACATTTCCGACTTTGATAAAGTTTGGAGTGTAGCCTATCACAATTGTGGTTTATCATATCATGACATTGCTGCTCGTGTTGGTCGTGATCCAATGACTGTTAGCAGAATATGGAATCGGTGGGTTCAGGAGGGCAATATGGAATGCCGTGCTGGATCCCAACGGCCTCGTATCACTAGCGGCCGAGATGACAGGCATCTTATCCACAAGGCTGTAACGGATAGTGCAGCCACGTCTCAATCCCTGAGTCGACAGATGGGGACGTTAGCAAGACAACAACCATCTGCACGAACAGTTTGAAGACATTTACAGCAGCGTGGACTATCAGCTCGGACACCATGGCTGCGATTACCCTTGATGCTGCATGACGGACAGGAGCACCTGCAATGGTGTAGGCAATGACAAACCTGGGTGCACGAATGGCAAAACATCATTTTTTCGGATGAATCCAGGTTACATTTACAGCATCAAGATGGTCGCACCCATGTTTGGCAACACCGTCTTGAACACACATTCGAAGCGTGTATTCGTCATTGCCATATTGGTGTATTACCCGGCATGATGGTATGGGTTGCCATTGGTTACACGTGTCGGTCACCTCTTGTTCACATCGAAGCACTTTGAACAGTGGCCATTACATTTCAGATGTGTTAAGACTCATGGCTCTACCCTTCATTCGATCCCTGTGAAACCCTACTTCGGCAGGATAATGCACGACCACATGTTGCAGGTCCTGTACGGGCCTTGCTGGATACAGAAAATGGGCAGCTGTAACTGTACACGCCATCCAAACGCTATTTGACTCAATGCCCAAATGTATCAAGGCCATTATTATGGTCAGAATGGTTGTTCTGGGTACTGATTTCTCAGGATCAATGCTCTCAAATTGCGTGAAAATGTAATCACATGTCAGTTCTAGTGTGATATATTTGTCCATTGATGGCCAGTAGTGTGTATTTGTTTAAGAATTTCTACCAAGTTTTTAGTCTACGTTTCTAATTACACGTACATAAAAAATAGAAATTGGATGACTTACCCAAAGCACAGGCCCATCAACACACACAAATAAAATCACACACATACACGATAGAAAGCTTTCTACAAATGTCTACCTTGTTGTGTTGTGTGTGTGTGTGTGTGTGTGTGTGTGTGTGTGTGTGTGTGTGTGTGTGTGTGTGTGCGTGTGCGTGTGTGCGTGCGTGCTTGTTTGCCTTTCCTTTTATCCCCTTAAGGTAAGTCCTTCCACTCCTGGGATTGGAATGACTCCTTTCCCTTTCTCCCCTCCTTCCTTCCTCTTTCCTGAAGAAGCTACCAGCGGTGACGAAAGCTTGTATGTGTGTTTGTGTGTGATTTTATTTGTGTCTGTCGACGGACCTGTGGTTTGGGTAAGTCATCCAATTTCTATATTTTATATAAATTCATCCCACCAGGAAAGATTTCCTTCTATAATTTTCTAATCACTCTGTTAGCATTGATGTCTACAAACAATGTTCGGTTTTCTGCTACTGAACAATGACAGGAATTTCAATGGACAGTACATCACACAAATAGTAAATGTAAGGTTATGCTCTGCTGCGGGTGCGTGCAGCTGGTCCCTGTCAGATTTGAGTCCTCCCTCAGACATGGTTGTTTGTGTTGTCCTTAGCATAAGTTACTTTAAGATGTAAGTAATTTATAAGCCTAGGGACTGATGACCAATGTAGTTAAGTGACTTAGTTTTACAAACATTTGAAGCTTGTAAGATTATAGTGTGTGTTGTTGTTGAAAATATCCCTTACTTGATGACAGATTGTGTTATATCTTTATTGAGCATTACAAAAAGTGGCAATTTTCATACATTTTATGAAAAGCAACAGTTGGGCTCCAACAAGAATTTCACCTGCTCAACAAATTGATACATAATGGAGTATACTAGGCGGCCATACAAGTATTGTACCATTGTAATGAAACCCTTATTGAATGTTTCACAAGATTCAAAGTAACAGTTCACAGCAGCATTTTGAAGTCACAAGCATTATATGGAACCATAAATGACACAAGAGGATGAGTGATGTTTAGTTTGAAGAAGCTAATAGATAAAGTGGTTTCAATGCTCTTGTAAAAGGTTGCTTTTATGTGCAGGAGCACTAAAATTGCATTTCATTTACTGTGGCTTTACTGCAGTAAATTGAATATTAATTCAATTTATTATTTTTAGTTGTAATTACTGCCCCCCCCCCCCAAGAAGTCCACATACTAATCATTGGGAAATATGAACAGAAACAGTCCTAGAATATTAACAAACACTCTTATTCATGGAATGTTTTCAAAAAACAATTAATTTAATTTGTTGTCCTGTTCCAATACACTTCCACTAACAAAAGTAATTTAAAAGGTGTGCTTAAATATGGCCAAAAACTTTGCAATTCAACACTCACATCAGTTATTAGCAATAGATTTCTAGATGGGGGGGTGGTTAACAATTGCCAACAGTTAACAGAGTATCTTGATGTAATGAATCATGTACTGAAAAACTGTTGCTTATGAGATATTGACGCTTTTCAATTTTTCTTTCTGTAGAATGTCAGAAAGTGGTTGTGAAAGAGTGTAGTCAAAATGCTGTTTCTTATGTAACCTATCAGATCCCAGTAAACATGTTATGCAAGTTGGAAAACAAATATTTCAATACTAACATGATAAACCGATTTCATGTGAGCCATAACTGGTTCATTAAAAGCTAAACAATTTTTCCTTTTCTACAGATACACCATACAAAAGGATCTGTGTGCAATCTGTGGGTAAGGATAGAGAGCATATTTTGTTGAACACAGGCAAGAAAGTTAATAAAGATAGTCATGTTGTAAATGTAAAATTTATAATTTGAATAATAAAAGCGATGATCAAAATACTGCTTTCTGAAAAAGGGTATGAAAATAGGTTTTGTCACAGTATCTGTCAGGTTGTTACCTATTATGTTAGGATGGTTCAATTTGTAAAAATGGCTGACAGTCTAATAGAAAGATCAATCCTAATGAGCAAATGCAGATCAAAGCAAATCTGAAATAAAACATGAGAACAGATTGAGAGGCCTCTACTTGATCAATTTATTCTGGTAATTTGTGAACAATAGTTACATATATGGTTATATTGTAGTACTAATAATGGGAATAGAAAGGGAAATCTATGTACTTTATATGTTGTGGCTAAAAGTCATAGCTACTGATAGCTCAGTTCAAATGTTGCACTGGAAATGAAATAGTGTGTATGACTTACAGGTGAATAGTGATAGTTTTGAACCACTTCATAATTTGCATCCTCCTAATGATCAGCACATTATTTTAATTTTAGTATGTCCACACATAAGGATGTAGTCCTTGTTTTCTATATTATATTTATAATTTTTTTGGATATTCAGTTTTAATATTCCATCTTTCATTTGGTTTACAGATGGAATACTGTGAGGAACAAGAAGAAATCATAGAAGCTGATGACCCTGACGGTGGATGGGTTGATACACATCATCATGATCTTGGTGCTTTGGGCTTAGATGAAAAAGTTTCAGAAATGACATTAGAACCTAAGGTATATTACATACAAATCTCCTGTACAACGCTTTCTTCTGCCTTTAGAATACCAATTCTGTTATGAATATTGTTATTATGACTTTAGTGCTGGAATGCATGTGCACACTATTCTCTCTCTCTCTCTCTCTCTCTCTCTCTCTCTCTCTCTCTCTCTCTCTCTCTCTCTCTCTCTCTCTCTCTCTCTCTCTCTCTTGCTCGCAGGTCTATTGTTATTTAGCACACATTTTCATGACTGAATAGAAAATTACAAAAGATGCCCCAAAGAGAGAGAGAGAGAGAGAGAGAGAGAGAGAGAGGAAGTAAATAATGTCATGAATGTTTGTGGCTTTCTGTCCATCTCCCCCTTCTCCTCCCCATCCCCCTTCCTCCTCCCCTTCCATCATGTTTTCACATGATGAAATGTAACAGAAAGGATAGGCATGATTTATTGATCGGCTGCTGACAGCTTGGACAACAATCTTATATGGAAGTAGGTGCATAGCCGATAAAAGAATTGCCCGACAGATCAATCTGTAGCAAGACACACAATTATTGGCCGAGTGGAATTGACTATTTGAAAAATCGATAAAGTGTGCTTTGCCTTAGTTTCACAAGTACAATATCTTGGGGGTAGTCTTATAGGCCAGATATATGCTATAAAATTTTTATGAAAATTTGTAGCTCATCTTATCTGAAGGTTGTCTTATCTTCAGAAATAGATGGTACGTTTTTCTTGAAGTCTGATGGTGTTTTGCCTGTCTCATACATCTTGCTAATTATATTGTGTTTCCTTCTAGACTGAAATTGGCAGTCAAGTTTCGCTCTTGACTGTCTTTAAATAGACTTATTTTTCAAGTTGTTTTTCCCTAGTGTCACTAAAAATGATAAACTCATCTTTAGTTTCACTTCCACTTGGGCTTGCACTTACAGTTGCTTCACTCCATTTCTTTTTCCACTGATTTATGATCTATGTTTGTTTCACAACTGCTGCATTCTCTGTACGAGAGTGAGAGATTGTATAACACTGCCAAACTTCATATTTCATCTGTATTTAGTAGTTTGCCAATTTCCATACAACTACTCTTTTCTTTATGCTTGTGTTTTCATTTTCTCTCTTCAGTACACATATCTAACTTTTCAGAGAGGGTGTATCACTTTTATAATTTCTTCTTTAGATTTCACAGCAGTGCTAAACAAGTGTTTTCTTCTTCTAAGCACTCTGAACATGAAAATCATCACTGATAAATTTCAGACATATTTTTGCACACTTTTAATGCAATCAAAAGTGGCTTTCAATGCACAAAATTTCATTAAAGACTCAATTTGGCATATCTTACACAATACACTATTTACTTTATTCAGCACCATTTTATGGGTTTGTATAACAAGAAAGATTCATCAGTAGTATAAAAATACTGGACATGATAAGAGTGACTGCTTAATTTGACTCTAGGCTTTCTGCTAAATGAATTGATCAGTATGTACTTAGAGTGGCTGGGAATCCCACCACAGCCTGTCTCCTCACACCTTTTGAAAATCTCTAAAGATGTATACTGGCTGCACAGCTGACTGTACAGTAGTTTGGTGTATTTCAACATCCTGGGTCAGGTTAAACACATACTGACCAGTCAGTAGTGAGGATGGGTCACTCAACAAGTGTTACTGCCCACAGCAGAGCTAAACAAATTGTGAGTGATGGTTTATATGTTCCCAAAAGCAATATTTTAATCTTACAGTGCAAATTTTGTAATGCTATCATCAAGTGGAAGAATAAATATACTCTATCAAAGCATTGTTTTAAAAATAAGGTGTATGTAGAACACAAGTTGAGCAATTCAACAGTGAAATGGCAGACAACAATAGAACTTCTTTAAATAAGCAGAAGAAAGCTAAGTATGAAAGACAGAATTTGTTCACAAAACATCGGCTATGATACTGAAAGCTAACATATCGCAGGAGAAGGTAAATGGCCCGCAGTCCAGTAATGGCTGCAAATGTATCCACCATGTGTGTATTGTCTATTCATTAAACCTCACTGATTGTATGGTTAGGATATAGAAGACATGTTTTTAATAAAGATTTCCCTTTTTCCTATTGGCTAGGATCTGGAGCTCGTTCAACAGTGAACTAAGTAAGGAAACAATATGTTCCACTCTGTGCAAATAAAATACAAGTACACATAAAAAAAAGTCTTTAAAAAGGAAATCACATTTTGCTCTAATTTGAAAGAAAAAAAATCACCACCCCTATTGATTGTTTGAACTGCTGTGTGTTTGTAGAGTTAGCCAAAACTCAAGATCCAGTATCTAAACAGGAAATATTTTTGTTAGTGTGTGCTGTTGTAGATGCTGCTAACAGCAGAATGCGATCTCAAGTGATCATGCATGCCAAGCAACTTTTGAAATTGACTATGAGAATGTAAAGTACTTAATTACTGATTCTGCCCTGTTTATGTTAAAATGTGGTGAACTATTACAGGGAATTGTTGCAGAACATTTAATTCATATAGCATGCTGTTCAGCTGTCTTATGGAAGAATTTGAAAGAGCTTAATTTTGTTGTCAGAAACAAAGAACTGTTTTCATATGTCGAGAAAAATTAAACGCTTGTTCCATTCATACTTTATGGAAACCACCTGGGTATGTCAATATCGTTGTATCCCTAGCCTGTGTTGAGCAGATGGGGAAGTTTCTGTAAAGCATGCATTCAAATTTAGATATCCTTTATTTGTTTTTCAAACAATTCTCAGTAAAATCTGTTTCCATTGTAAACTGCTCAGCGAAAATGGAAGTTACTGGATTTACAAGCAGCATTTGTTTTTGAAAGTTGTACAAGTTTCTTGCAGATGTCTTATAATTATAAGGGTTTAATTATCGGTGTTCTCATATTCTAATTTCAAAAATAACAGAACTGAAGAATAGGATGAATGTAATTACTTCTAATCACATTGGTGAACTAGTCAGTAAAATTAAGGGACTTAGTGAATAATTGATAAGTGAAGTGCCTCTCCTATTTTGGTTTTAAACAACATTGAAAAGCACATGACCGCCAATGATGCTAATGTTTTTTCAACTTTTTAATTATTTATTCAATCCAGCTAATGCAATTCGGTAAAAATGTACAAACGTTTCAGAAAAAAGTGAGAAAAAAGCAAAAATTATCTGCGTAAAAAATAGATGAAGTAAAGTTACCAGGCGAAGGGGCACAGGCAGTAAAGGCAACAAATAAACACACACACACAAAAAATGCTAGCTTTCGCAGCCTAGCTGCTTCATCAGGCAGAAGGGAGGACAGGGAAAAGGAAATGATGAGGGTTTTAAGGAAGGGGGTAAGGAGCCATTCCAATCCCGGGACAGGAAAGACTTACCTTGGGGGAAAAATGGAGGGTAAATAAATGCACACACACCCACACATTTACATAGACACAAGTACACTTAGGCAGACATACTCAGTACGTCTGCCTAAGTGTACTTGTGTCTGTGTAAATGTGTGGGTGTGTGTGCATTTATTTACCCTCCATTTTTTCCCCCAAGGTAAGTCTTTCCTGTCCCGGGATTGGAATGGCTCCTTACCCCCTTCCTTAAAACCCTCATCATTTCCTTTTCCCTGTCCTCCCTTCTGCCTGATGAAGCAGCTAGGCTGCGAAAGCTAGCATTTTTGTGTGTCTGTGTGTTTATTTGTTGCTATTACTGCCTGTGCCCCTTCGCCTGGTAAGTGTACTTCATCTATTTTTTACGTATATTTTTCCTGTTAGGAATTTTTCCTCTATAATATTAGTATCAAAAATTATCTGCCTTTGAAATAATAAAACAGTGTGATATTGCTGAGTACTTTGGTTTAAAGATATTCTTATAAATAACGGAAAAAATCCTGAAAGCACTGAAGCTTATGCTCCTCAACTTTGCAATTGCTGTGTTAAAATCTATTTGGGTTCTATGTTCATCCTTTGACACACAAAGATTTTTTTTCTGAAATGTAACTTCCAATGACCAGAGATGAATAATGAGAATTTGTTGTAACATGTTCTAGGTTATCTTTTACTAAAGAAGAAGCCTAACTAAATGATGTTGTAATGTGTTATGTATTTATAATTAGGAGTAGAATAAAAATATAAAATAATCTTGAATGCTTATTAGTGAATTGTGTTTTGCCATTCATGTAAATAATTCGGAACCACAATAATGAAACCTTTTTTGCTAGGTGAAAAACAGAAGCAAATGGAATTATTTAGAATGAAACAATGTCTTTGAAAATGGAGCTGTGATTCTGAAATACATCAGACAAGTAATTAACACGTTGACTGCCAACTACGAGTTATCTCGTATGTGCCGAACTGGCCACTGGCCACAGGTAAAGTAAATCATCTAGGTGTGGTGGAACAGGATTTTTAATTTCACAGTTTGAATAAAGTAACAGAAAAGTTCATACAAATATTTTAGCTTTAAACGTATCGCGATTCACGTTGTTTCTTTTGTTGTGTGCACACACTGCACGGCTTTGTTGGCTGCAGTTTTTTATCTAAGGGTGGTATTGCCTCTAAATAATGAAAGCTGCCATCCGTCTTGCTTTTCTTCTGGGTGTCTGGCATCCTATCCCCAATCAATGCCTGAATAAATTTTTCTCTAAAAGCTAGAGACTTGATAAGATAAATTTTTATTATGTGTAGAGCAAGCTTTTTTGGCCATCTAACAGTTTTTCGCAATGCTGATTAATACGACAGCTTTTGATCTGACTGATCAACTCCTGCCGTGCCATTGTTGTAGTCCCTGACAATGTTTGGTTTCAAGGCAACTTTGCCATTTTGATTGCGAACTTCCACCATTTCGGCACAGTGCATGTTAGAAATGGTCAGAACGTCCCTTTTGTACTTCCATTTGCAAACAACAACATTGTCATTTTTTTCCCATGCCATCTGACCTTTCTTCAGCTTCATAGCAACTAATGATTTTGGGTTTTCCTTTCTGTTGTTACGTAATGTTCCACAAACATAGGTTTTGTAAGTTGACAGGAGTTTTGTAAGTGATACAGAATTATAAAAATTGTCCATATGAAGCACATATCCTTTGTTCAAGAGAGATTCCATAAGGTGTAAAACTGTCAGACGCATGGCCCATTTCGGCATTCTTCTCTGACTTGCCACAGTAGATTTTTATTTTGAGAACAACCCCATTAGATTCACAGAGCTCATAAAGTTTTACACCATACTTGTATTTCTTGTTCTTGATATACTGTCTGAAAAATAGACGCCCGCGCCACAAAAGCGTTGATTCGTCTTTGCAGAGATTCTTGTCTGATACATAATTATTGCTCATGATGTTGTTGAAAGGGTCCAAAACTGGTCTAATTTTGTAGAGTTGATCATTAGACTGTAATGAGTTGTCTGAGAAGTGTAGATATCTCAATAACAGCTGAAATCTGTTTCTACTCATAATAGATCTCCAGAACGTGACATTTTAAGAAGGATTTGTACTCCAGTAATGCCCTATCGATGGAAAACAACAAGGTCCCATGTGCAGCAACAGACCAAGAAATACTTTCATTTCTGCAACATCTGTATCCCTCCATCTGGAAAGCCTTACTGATCTTCTCCCACCCTGTTTTTCTGCTTCCTGTCTTGCATGTAGACTTGTTTGTTCACATAACAATGTTAGGAACTCATTAGAAAAAAAACAAAAAACAAAAAAACAAGTGCATTGATATCAAAATTTTGTAAGTCTAATTTGAATCCCACATTCGCGTTGAACACAAACACTGGTGGATCTCGAGGAATGTCACTCACTCATCACTGTTACTTGTAGTGGCTGCTGTTGTACCAACCTGCTCATCGTCTTCATTGCATTCACTGCTGTCTGCATCTGAATTCTCACTTGAGTGCTCACATGAAGATGGTTCATATAGACTTCCACCATCCGAGAATTTATCCACTGTGATTCATCCATGTTAGCTAGCTGTTAAAGTTCTACGTCACTCAGTTTCCTCTTATTACTAGCCATTTTACGAGGAAAATTGAACACAGATAACGATAAACGTCAGTGAAGTATCTACAATGAAACTGAATAAATACTGACGCGGTTACAACAATAACATGTCGTATTGTCAAATGTACTTCGAAATACTCAAGCTCGTCTCTGATTGTTGACAACGAGTTATCTGGTAGCTGGCATCTGAGCTGAACTTTCTACTCCATACGCCAACTACGAGATAACTCGCATGCCTCATTTTCCCGCCAAAAATGTTATTTTTAAAGTTTCGATGATACAGGTGGGCTTCAAATGAGATGACGAATCAAACTGTATGAACTGCTTAACATGGCTTCTGGGAGCAGTTTACTCATTTTGGCAGTGGCAGTCAACGTGTTGAACAAAAAGTATGTCTGAAGTACAGAAAATTGTCATTTTGTGAATTGTTAACAACAAATTACAGCCATGGAAGTCGCTACTGACATTATGTATAAAACAATTGTACTTTATTGATTAATTTTATCATTTTAAGTGATAGAATTAATCCTTCCTCTACCCATCTCTCTTCACTTGCTCATCCTTGCCTGTCTCTTTCAATTTACGCTCTGCCCTCTACCATATGACAACTTGGAGAAGAATAAAAATCCTGAAAATGGCTACCTGGCATCACACCATTATGTGCCTCACTGTTCACAATATAATTTATATCTTCATTCATAATTAATGATAAATATTCATGGTTCAAATGTCGTCCAAAGGCTGCAGTCTGTTTTTCAATTACTATGACAGCATCATCATCATACACTAAAGGCTATGGCTTATCGATTTAGCCATGTTCCTCTCTCCATTGTCATCCTCTTCAATTCTTCATATGAAAAACAGTGAGACACATAATGTTTTTGTTACTTTGTTCTTGACACTATAATTATAGATAGTTTGATCAATCAAGACTACTGGTATAACAAGCTCAGTTTAAGAGTATTTTCTATCTTTATTTAGACAGAGTCTGCTGCTTTAGATATAAAAGCCAGTGGAAAAACATCAAAGCCCAATTTTGCTCCAAGTGGCAATAACAATGGTACTGCAGTTGGTGGTGATGACGATGACGACGACGATGATGATGATGAGGAAGCAATTGATATGGAGCAATTTGAAGAAAGTGGGTTACTGGATGAGGAAGATCAGGTAAATAAAAAAATGATTAGAAATGGAAATTAACATCTTCATTTTATAACATGGATGTACATCAACAAGAATTGTGGGTAGTTTTGGTTCATACACTTCTGCAGTCATTCATGTCTGTGAAACTAAGTTACTAAATCATTTGTAATTTGTGTTAAATAGAAGAGATGTATTTCATGTAGTGAAGTCGAACAAATTCTTATAGCCCTTAAGGCAGGGCTGGGCAAATGCCGTTTTGAGAGCGCGACCTGCTCGCAGCTCCCCCCCACTCCATTGGCCAGCAGTGCCCCCCCCCCCCCCCCCCCCACTCATACTCAACTAGCTGCGCACGTCACTACACCACACGAAACCACTCGTTCTGTTTACTTGTGGAAATCATGTCCGGTATTTGTGATAAAGCAGAACTAGTGTCTGAAAAATGGCTGAGGAGGACATAAAATCTTTGAAAAGAAAGTCTTCTGAACACCCACAGTGGCAAGAAGTGTACTTTTTTGTTGGAACGCAAAGCAGGCCTCAGTGTTTGTTTTGCAATTCAACATTGTCTTCATGGAAGAAGTACAATGTGAAGCATCATTTTCAACTGCTTCACGAAAAAGATCTACAGTAAAACCTCGTTTTTACATTCTCGGTTTTTACATTTTCCCGCAATTTACACCATTTTTCGGGCCCGTCAAATTTCCTATGTTTACAATGTTAATTCACCCTTGTTTTTGCATTAACACATTTATACTTTTCCCGCATTTTACACTTTTCGAAAGCATGTTCGTGAAGAAAAATGGCGTAATGTACATAAACTGATGCTAGCATTGCTTTCCTCATAAAGTATAGCGCTTAAAAACTATTTGCAGTCGAGTTTTACACTTTGCATTTATTCAAACCTATATTTCGCATTTCATTGTTGACTTACGACGCGCCGATTTGTGGCGATGTAGTTCCTCTTTCCTCTAGCTTCTTTGCCAGACTGCCTGGCGTGTACTCAATTGGAAACCAGTAACTTAGTTGAAGTGAGAATAAGGAGTTGAATTGTTTTTGTAATAGATATTTCTGATTAATAAAGAACGTTATCTGTCAAAGTTGGATATCATAATACCCACAACCTCAAAAAAGCGATTATAGTGAAAAATGCCGATCCTATGCAAATGTCACAAAAATACTTATGCATATGTTTGTACTTGAGAACGTGAATAAATTCTCTAATATCGTCGTGTGAAACACAAAAATATAAATAGAATGGAACTTTGAGTTTTACTACGTAAATAATTAATGCTGGTAAAAGGCAATAATTTTGAAGATGTGTTACATAGCCTGGCAGCGGCGTCCAAACGATATCTATCAAAGGGTTCAGATCATTTTGAAGATGTGTTACATAGCCCAGCAGTGGCATCCTTGAATATAATGAATGAAATTACGTCAAAAAATTCTACTTCCAATAAAATTAGCAGTTCTACCTGGCGCTTAAAATAGCGGAGTCCTCGATTTTAATGAATGAAATTACGTCAAAAATTTCTCCTTTCCATAAAATTACGTTTTGCCTGGTGCTTCAAATAGTAAAAATACGGATAACCTTTATTGTATAATAAACTTCCTGGCAAGTATTTAGATGCCTATTATGTACATAATATCACAAATAAACTACGAAAATGCAAGGCTGATCCAAGTAAGCATATTTTACCATTTAAAACATTATTTCCTGCATTTTACATTTTCCTGCATTTTACACCATTTCACTGAAGTCCCTTGAAAAACGTAAAAACGAGGTTCTACTGTAGTTAGTTTGAGTAAAGAAGAATGAAAAGTCAAACTTATAGAAATGAAGCAGAAAAAGGAGAAAGACGTAAGTATACTTGTAGATAATTCTGTTATTAATTCAATTTACTGCTGTTATTAATATGTTGTGTGCATTTTCTGTCAATTTTACCTTCTCCTATACGTATTTACAGGAAGAAAACCTTCTAATCCACAATGCTGCAGCAATGAGAGTAAGCTATCATGTAGCTCTTAAAATAGCTAAAACTGTGTGGCCCTTCAGCACAGCAGAATTTGTGAAAGAATGTTTTGTTGCTGCCGCAACAATTTTGTGCCCAGCAAATCTTCCTCTTTTTGAAACTTCCTCTTTCATGGAGAACGGTTAGCAGGCGTATTGAAGAATGGCAAACGAGTGAAAGCTCAGTTGAGAGACAGGATCAAAGATTTAGTTTTCTTTTCTTTAGCATTGGATGAAAGGACTGATGTATGTGATGTTGCTCAACTTGCAGTCTTTTTGTGAGGCATTGATGGTCAGTTTAATGTGGTTGAGGAACTCTTAGATTTAGTGCCTATGCATTACACAACAATGGCCGACGATATATTTTCTTGCTTAGAAAATATAATAGAGAAATATGAGAAAAGCTTTCATTGATTGCAACAGATGGGGCTCCTGCAATGATAGGTTGCTTTGATAAGAAAAAAGTTGAAAGCAGTCGGTGTCCAGCAGGAAATACCAGCAATACATTGCGTTCTTCATCGTGTTAATTTGCTAGCCAAATGTGCCAAACTAGTTGGCGTCATGGATGTGGTTATAAAGACAATTAACATTCTCAGATCGCACGGTTTGGGACATAGACAATTCAAATCGTTCCTGGCAGATCTTGAGTGTGAATACAGTGATGTTCCATATTTTTGTGATGTACGCTGGTTGAGTCGAGGTGTTTTTTAGAACAATTTTTTAATTTACGTAAAGATATAGCATTATTTATGGATGTGAAAGGAAAACCAGTGAAAGAACTGGACGATTCTCAGTGGATATTAGACCTTGTGTTTTTAACGGACTTAACGAAGCATCTGAATAGCTTGAATGCAACTTTTCAAGGTAAAAATAAGGTAATCAGTGAAGTTTTTGACACTATTTTGGCTTTCAAGAGAAAATTGCTTTTGTGAAAAAAGCTACTGTCAGAAATGTCAAGTGTACACTTCCCGAGCATTGCACTAATTGTCAGTGAAAACAATTTGGAGAAAGAGAGGCTCAAAGAACATTTTGATCGAGTTTCTAACGGTGCTACAGTCTGTTGAAGAAAATTTGACGGTAGATTTGAAGACGTAAATCGACTTGAAAGCGATTTCAACCTTTTTGCAACTCCGTTTGCAGTTAATGTGGAAAATGTTTCTTCTGAAATTCAGTTAGAGCTCATTAACTTTCAATGCAATTGTGTGCTGAAGAAGTAGTTTCGCACTGCAGAAAACTTGGAAAGCTTCTATAAATATTTTCCACGTGAACAGTTTTCATTGTTATTCAAAACAGCTGCTCATGTGTGTAGTTTTTTTTGGAACAACATACTTGTGCGAAAGTGTTTTCTCCATAATGAAACTGACAAAATCGAAGCTTAGAAGTTGTCTGACTGACGTTCATCTGACTGGTGCAGTGCGCCTAATGACCAGCAATTTCACACCAAATATCAAGATGTTGGTTCAAAATCATTTTAAATAAATCCAGAATGATGTAAATTAATGCTTATTTCTTTTTTGTTTGTAGTACATCTCCTCTGAAATGACAATTCTTTTATATGTATGTCACCTTGTTGTTTATCTTGACAGGAAACTGATAGGCTTTGCGATCATAGAGTTTCTTCCCCTTTATGTTTTCTATATATCATGATAGTTAAGTTTATTTATCCCTTTTACTTCCTTCAGGGAGAAGGTTTTTGTTTTACACTTGATAAATTATACTTATCTTAATAGTTCCTAGGTTTTTGCTTCCAACAGCGTATTTTATTTTCCCATGTACTTATTTGGTTATTTTTTAGAATTTCTTTATCGTACCATGACAATTTCGTTGTGGTACCACTGACATAGGCAGGGAAATTTTTCCATTGCTCTCAGGTCTTGAGTTCTGGAATTTTTCCCCTTCAGAATGGTGTCAGTTTTCATACTTTCCTAAGGATGTAATGAACCTTAATAATTGTAACCTTCTGACTGACCACCCAGTTTCTCGTCGTTGTAATGAAGCAAGTTTTTAGTTGCAGGAAGTCCAGTTTTGTTACATGTTATTAAAAAAATAACGTAAAATTTAGAATAAAAATCTTTTCTTAATTCTTTACGTCTATGTCCTATTTGTGGCCATGAAAGTAGGTTTTACAGTGGTTCGAAACTGTTTCATCCTTACATGAGCAACCATTGCATGGTACAGGATACACAATTTTTGGGTAAGCACTAATAACATACTGTGGCACATATGATTGTACCGGCGCCCTTTTCACGGAAGCTGCATCAGCTTGAAACGACCTCATGTGTTTCCTACGTGCAGTAAGTATTTCAGCTTGTCCTTACTCACCGCCCTCACAGCTGCACAGTTGCCCCCGTGCACTGTGCATCAGCAAGCGGTCAGCCACACCGCACAGCTCTGCTACCCTCACTGCTTGGTCTCTAGGCTGCTCAGCGCCGCTCTCGATGCTCGTGGGCAGCCGCATGAGCAGCTCTCGTGCCCACCTCTGCCTTAAGGTATTTACTGGGTATTTTTTGCTTGTATTGGTCCCTTCCAATTTTGCAAATTAGGTAATAGTCACACCTGTCGTCTTTGGAATAGTGGAATAGTATGTATAGTTTTAAGTATGAGGGTAATATGTTCATCTTATTCATCTTATAAATCATATATGTAAGGTGGTCCCCATGACCCACAGTTGGGTGGTTTGTGTGCAGTAACGATAAGATCCTATCTGTGGAGGGACCAAACAAATATATGGTTCCTGAAGAGGGACAGCAGACTTATCAGTAATTGCAGCGACCTGTAACATACACTAATGTGGTGTTCCCCTCAGGATGAATGGTTGAAAGCAAGGAGAAACAACAAGTGTTACATTTCTCTAGGACATGCAGCTGTAATGTATGAGTATGTGATAATGGTGTTGCTTAGGTAAAATATTTTGGAGATAATAGTCCCTCATTTGATTCTCTGGCTGGGGACTACTGAGGAGGATGTTGTCATCGGGGGAGGGGAGACTGGCATTCTACAGGTAGAAGTGTCGAATTTTAGATCCCTTAATTGCGTAAGTAGGTTAGAAAATTTGAGAAGGGAAATGGATGGGTAGAAGTTAGATATGGTGGAAATTATTGAATTTTGCGTGTATGATGTACAGGACTTCTGGCCAGTTGTGTATAGGGTTCTAAATATAAAGTCAGTTGGGGTTAACACAGGAGTAGGTTAATAATAATAAGAAAAGAAATAGGAATTCTGATAAGCTAGTATTAATAGCATAGTGAATGCATTATCATAGCCAAGGGCAACATCCAACACTGTAGTAAAAGTTTATATGCTTAGCTCTTCTGATAATGGCCAGGTTGAAAAATGTATGAAGAGAGAAAAAAAAAAGTTATTCAGTTAAAGGAGAGAAAAACATAATTGTGAAGGGGGGACTAGAATTCGCTAGTAGGAAGAGAAGGAAAAATAGTAAGTTAATATGGTCTTGGGAAAAAGAATGAAAGAGGAACTTGCTTGATATAATTTTACACAAAGCACAATTTTAACATCACAAACACTTGATTTAAGAATGATTATAGAATGTTGTATTTGTGGAAGAGACCAGGAGACATGGAAGATTACAGGTTGATTTTATAATGACAAGACATTGATTTCAGAACAAACTCCTAAACTGTAAGGCAGTTAGGTTTAACAACTGAAAATACTATATTCTCTTTTTTTTCTATGAGCATGTGATTTTAAAAAAAAAAAAAAAAAAAAAAAAAAAAAAAAAAAAAAAAAAAAAAAAAAAAAAAAAAAGAAAGAAAGAAACTCTGACTGCTAGGTGTATTCTTAAATAACAGCATTTGTTCATATGTCTGTAAAAAGATAAAATTCAAATGACGAAGCCAATTGCATGGTAAACATGCTGAACGGCTAATAAATAAACATCCATCCATCTATAAACATTGTTGCATATGTTGGAACATTGTGGAATAAGGAGAGTAGCTAACAATTGTTTCACCTCTTACTGTAAAAACAAACAGTAGCAAACAGTAGCTGTGTTGAAAATGACTGTGAGAAGTAGTCACAATGGGGCACAATCAAGTGGGGAGGTGGCAAGGTTTTGTTCTGGAGCCACTGTTGATTCTCATTTATGTAAATGTATGTCTTCTAGCATAACATAAAATTCCAAGGTATTTCTGTTAACTGATGACACTAGCTTGGTAGGGAAGGAAATTGTTGACAATATTGATGCAGTATCAAATAATGTATTTAAAGAAATACATTCATAGATTGTAGAAAATAAATAAATGTCAAGTTACAGTGAAACTTCAGTTTCTAACACAAAATTGACATTTTAATTACACAAAATGTGCACATCGTAAGGTGCAGGTGTTCAGATAGATAGTAAGCTATCATGGAAAACCCATGTTCAGGACCTTGTACAAAAGCCAAATGATGCATTATTTACCATTCAAACCATTTCTGAAATAAGTGTTAGTTCAACACAAAAAGTAGTCTACTATGCTTATTTTCATTGGCATATGATGTGATATTTTTTGAGGTAACTCCTCTCATTCAAAAGTGGTATTAATTGTGCAGAAACCGGCAGTTTCAACAATACATAGGTGAATCATGCGTACTGCTTATTGGCCCCTGCTTAGTTGCCCGAAATTTTGACATTCGCTTCTCAGTACATATTTTCTTTAATGTTGTTTGTTGTTAATAATATTTGGCCATTCCCAAAAGTTAGCAGCTTTCAGTCGGTTAAGATTAGACAAAAGTTTAATCAACATTTAGATCATTCCACCTAGACCCTTCAGTAAAAAGGTGTGCAGTATTCTACCACATCCATTTTTAATAAACTGCTACAAGAATTCAAAAAGCTTAGTAGGAATACATGTACTTCCAAGGCTAAACTGAAAAGCTTCCTCATGGCTCACCTTTTCTCTTCTTTTAAGGAATTCAATTAAAATTAAAAATGAAGCTAATTTCTATGTTATGTTGTTTGTCCTTCTTACTCATGCTTAGGCATGTTGTGTGCATAGGATTGCTGTACATTTCAATTTATCAATTACTACTCCCTTGTTACAATCTAATGTACTGTCTCATTCCATTACCATGGAGACTTCCTCCACAATTCAATCGTACAGAACATGATAAATGGAAATAAAAATATCCAGGAGTAGATTTAGTGTTGAAAAAAGAAATTAAAAAAACATAGAAAAGTAGAGAGATGAAACCTGGATAAACTGAAGAAAGTTGAGGTTCTTGATTGTCTCAGACAGAGACTAATACAGGGGAAAGTAATAGAGTAGAAACTGAAGGTAGTATTGTAGAAATGGAAGTACAGGAATATGGGGTAGGAAGTATGATACTGTTAGAAAAATTTAACAGAGCAGTGAATATCTGTCAAAATAAGGCCGCTGGAGTAGATAATACCCCTCAAAACTCTTGATATCTTTTGAAAGCCACCCCCTGTAAGGTAGTGTGTAAGATATGTGAGATAAGCGAAATATCTTCAGACTTACAGAAGAATGTAATAATTAAAAAAGAACAACAACAACAAAAAACAGGTGCAGGCCGGTGTAAAAATGATAGAACTGTCAGTTTAATAAGTCATGGTTTCTTGCACTGAAAGACCTAAGTCGAAACGAGGCCCCTGGAGTGGACAACATATCCTCAGAATTACTGAAGTCTCTGGGAGAGCGAGCCATGACAAAACTATTTGACCTTGTGCGTAAGATGTATGAGACGGGGGAAATACCCTCAGACATTTAGGAAAAATGTAATAATCCCTGTTCCAAAGAAAGCAGGTGAAGATTTTATAATGGTTGCAAAATTGTAACACAAATTACTTACAGAAGAATGGAAAAGCTGGTAGAAGCTGACCTAGGGGAAAATCAGTTTGTATTCCGGACAAATCTAGGAACTCGGGAGGCAAACCTCACTTTACGGTTTATCTTAGAAGATACATCAAGGAAAGGCAAACCTACATTTCTAGCTTTTATAGATTTGGAGAAAGATTTTGATAATGTTGATTGAAATACACTCTTTCAGATCTTGAAATGAGCAGGAGTAAAATATAGGGAGCGTATGGTTATTTACAACTTGCACAAAAACCAGACAGCAGTTATCAGAGTTGAAGTGCATGAATGGGATGTGGAGGTTGGGGAGGGATTAAGACAGGGTTGTAGCCTTTCTCCAATGTCATTCAATTTGTACATTGAGCAAGCTATAAAGGAAAGCAAGAAGAAATTTGGAGAAGGAATTAAAGTTCAGGGTGAAGAAATAAAAACATCGTGATTTGCTGATGACATTAAAGGACAGCAAAGGACCTGGAAGAGCAATTGGACGGGATGGACAGTGTGTTGAAGACAGCATATAAAATGAACAAGATCAAAACAAGGGTAATGGAATGCAGTCTTAGAAAATCAGGCGGTGCTGAAGGAATTAAATTAGGTAACAGAACAATAAAGGTGGTAGACGAGTTTTGTTACTTGGGCAGTAAAATAACATGTGACGGTAGCAGTACAGCAGAATGGCAATGGGAAGAAAAGTGCTTTTGAAAAAGAGAAATTTGTTAACATCGAATACTGATTTAAGGGAAAGGAAGTCCTTTCTGAAGGCATTTGTTTGGAGTTGATCCTTGTATGGGCGTTAAACATGGATGATAAACAGTGCAGACAGGAAGAGGATAGAGGTTTTTGAAATGTGGTGTTACAGAAGAATGCTGAAGATTATGTGGGTGGATCATGTAGCTAATGAGGAGGTACTGAACAGAATCCAGGTGAAAAGGAATTTCTGACATACCTTGACTAAAAGAAGGAATTGATTGGTAGAACACGTTCTTAGATATCAAGGAATTGTGAATTTAGCGTTGGAGGGAAGTGTGTGGGGATAAAAATCACAGAGGGAGATAAAGAGATGGAGGTAGGTTGCCATTCATATGAGGAGATGAAGAGGCTTGCTCAGGATAGAGTAGGTTGGAGAGCTGCATCAAACCAGTCTCCGGACTGAAGACCACAACAAGTAACGACACAACACAAATTATTTACAAAAGAATGGAAAACTGATAGAAGTCAGCTTGGGGAAGTGGGAGGGGGGGAGAATTAGTTTAAATTTTGGAGAAATGTAGGAACAAATGAGGCAATACTTGCCCTATGACCTATCTGCTAAGGACATAACATCAGTGAGGCAGATAAAGGATGATGCAGGTGACAGAATACTTTTCATCACATAGCACAAAAATAGTTATCAACATCCGCGTTTAGTCCCCTCTAAACAACAACAACAACAACAACATCAACATCAACATCCGCCCCAAAATGGTAGATCATTAGTGAGTGGTGCCAGCTGGATATGGAATAACTGAAGAAATGTGTGGGCACTTATTTAATGAATTGGGGCCATCACCAAGGTTATCTTGATGCCTACTGGTTGTGCCAGATTCTATGTTATTAAAAAAAAAAAAAAAAAAAAAAAAAAAACAAAAAAAAAAAAAAAAAAAAAAAAAACCACACCAATAACTTATGGAAACAGATTAATTCTAAGCCATGATCCCTGAACAATTATAAAGTGACAAATACATTCTGTAGTACCTCTTTGCATCATAACATACTCACATTTCTTCTTCCATTGTTTTTACTGGATATAAATATCTGCCATTGTGTACTACCTTCTATTTTTGTTTTCTGGAGACAGGTTCTCTCAGTAGGAACAGTGCCATTAATTTAAAAAAAATCTTTCATATAAAGGGAAGAACTTGTAGTTAATAGTACAACAAGAGAATGTCACCAGTGTAGACAACGTATTTTACTCAAGGGTAGACATAGGCTAGATGAGAAATTTCAGATAAATCACATGTAATTCAGAAAGCAGTGGTATTTGTACAACACATACAGGTGAGACCTCAAGGTGGTTGTTGCAAAATATGAAGTAAAATGAATATGAATGAAAGGATATGGTACAAAAGATTTCTGCTCATGTGTAACCCTTACTGTATTCTCCTGTAATGTTTGCACTTCTATTAATCTGCGAGAGTCCTACAAAATAACTCTTGCTGCTTAGAATATTAATATTGTAGAAAATATTTGACCCTCAAGCTGTTACAGGAAATTTTTGATTGCTTATTTATTACTTTGCTAATAATATTTCTGAAAAACATGTCAAAAAGCATAAAATAATTTCTCTTGTATGTTTGACCTCCATGTACAGCAGCTGCCATATAAGGTTCTAACATTACATTTTCTAAAAATTTTGTTTTTTAAATTTCAGAATACAGTAATTGCTTCCAGTAACCCCACAAAAGAAATGGAAGCTTCTGCTGGTGAAATTATACATACAAGAACTTACGACTTGCACATTACATATGATAAATACTATCAGACACCCAGACTGTGGCTTTCTGGATATGATGAGGTGAATATTAACCAAGATCAAATGTACATACCATTATTAGGGATGTAGAGTTTATGTATACTACACAACTTTTAATTGTGTATTTATCAACAAACAGAAACGCAAGCCTTTAACAGTCGAACAGATGTATGAAGATGTTAGTCAGGATCATGCTAAGAAGACAGTGACTATGGAAACACATCCACATATGCCAGGACCACCAATGGCATCAGTACATCCATGCAAGTAAGTTTTCATAGTTTTAAAAACTTTGAAGTTATTCTAAAGTATAATTTGAGTGATTTAGTAGAACTAAGTACAAGTAAAGAAGTAAAAAGGGGGGGGGGGGGGAGAGAGAGAGAGAGAGAGAGAGAGAGAGAGAGAGAGAGAGAATCACATGTAAAATATAATATCGGCAACTGAAGTAGTTGTTGGGGCATGAAAGCAGACATGTGCAGTTCGAACCTAAGATAACATCTAGCCAAACTTCTAAATCAGAACAGTACATAGCCTAATAGACAGGTTCTTACAGTGTATAATTACACTTGCTTTAATCTTAGCTGTGATAGACATTTAAAAGGATAAAGTCACAACAATCATGTAGGATTATATTGGTGATATTATTCATCTGTGTGTCCCATTGTTAATTTCACTACTATGTAGCATGAATGAAACATGCTTGTTACTTGCGTAATTAATAATTGTGTTTCTTTAGGTCTGTATGAGGGTATGACCCCTTGATTGTTTGTAGTCCACTCTTTACAACCCCTTCCTTGCACATGAGATGGAAGAAGTTTGACAGCAGTGTCTAGAGTTCAGTGTGACCATTTGGTATTCAAAACCTGAGTTCACTCTTGGTTTACTAGAAAATACTTGTACATATTCAGTAAAAAAAATCATCAAATCTTCCTTTTGCAAATTGTTAATGTATTTCTCTCTAACCTTTATACAAATTTCTTCAGGTGTGGAGAGTTCCTTGTCTATGACTGAGGGAGGTGAATCAGTATCAGTGGACTCAGAGTAGCTGTCATTATTTCATACTTCAGTGCAAAATAACTTAAGACTGAGTCCCTGGCTAGATATGTTGTATCCACAACCAGAACGCATCAAACTGAAAACTAACACCATTCGTTCAACATTCAAATAACACTTCCCTTGGTGGAATTTGATTGTTGGCATCCACCTGCCTTAAAAAATCCAACCATATCAGGCATGGTAATAACAACCCCATTGCTTTGCTCCTAAAATCAACACGTATTTGTACCTGCTTCTCTACACTCATGCACACACCATTGACTCCAGACACCATACGGGTGAGCACTGGTAATGTGGGAACTCAGTGCTTCTCAGATATTATATTGAAAAGGCTTGCGCCTCAGTACATTTATACTAGCAGCAGTATGAATTATTGTTGAGGTGGTTTGCCCACAATTATTCCGTCTACTTAAGTCTGAAAGTGGCTCTCAGCATTCGTACTATGTCTTGTTGGATCACGACACAGTTTATTTTGTATGTCATGATGTCATTAAATGATCATCATCTCAACCTTTTCCCTTGTCATGTGGGATCAGCATTGCTTTGCTGGATCCTTCTCTTCCATAAATGTCTGTCCAGTTCTTCTTCTCTGAGCCATCCTTTCTCCCATAGGTCACTTGCTACCTTGTCATTCCATCTCAGTTTTGGTCTTCCTCTTCTCTTTGAGCCTTTGATTTCTAGATCTTCAACTCTTCTCCCCAAATAGTACTCCCCTCTTCTCTGCATAAGGTTATATTTGTCATTAAATGTTAGCATGAAAATTGAATTGTTCTTGCTGCTGCTCAAATTCCACTCCATGGTCATGACCCAGTTCATGAAGTCTTCCTTTGGCAAACCGGCTGGACCCAAGGAACTAATGAAATGGCATTTTGTTGGTTTGTTCTGTTAATGCAGAAAGTGCATGATCTGTGATCTCTACAGTTCATAAGGGTTGACCTTTGGTGTTGTTAGTTTAGTGGTGACTCATGACTGCCATCAGACCAATTTCTGTCATTGTCTGTCTATGGTCATGAATTCACTATGCGAAAATGTGCTTGTTACTGGGTTTTTTTTTGCCAGGGTGGACCCTAAATCTTTGGAATGATTTCCTTTTCTGTTGATCTGATAGCCAAGAATGTACATGTTTTGACTTTTTGCTCATTAATACTGCTGAGACTGACTGATTCGTGTCTGTTTACATTCCCAGGCTGATTTGTGGATGGGGCACCATTATCATGTGTACCACTATTTCGAGCATTCTTGGCTTGGCTGGCAGTGTCGTGATGCTACATCTTTGCCAGTACCTCGCATATTCCTATATTAAATCCTAGCTGTCAATTATGGATTTGATAACTTCTTAATTGTGTTTAGGTGAATTTATTAATGTCTCCTGAAGTTTTATGGGTAGTTTGCTTTCAAAGATACTAGTTTCATCTTTTGATGTAATATGATTGTCCAAGAGCCTTGCTTTGTTTAAATAAAGTACTTTATTAAATACCCTTGTTTTGGGTTGTAAGTCTCTGGATTGAACACTTCATATTAGAGGCCAGCCTGGATGTGTTCCTACCAGTTTATAGCAAGGAATGCTTGCTCAAATAACTCTATGGTGGAACACAGTTCTGTTGGTTCTGCAGCCCACGATGCTGAATCTCCTTGCATGTTTACAGCTACAAATTGTATTTTCTGTCTTTTGCTCCACAATTGTGGTATATCTTGCTTATAACTTCAGTTGAAGATCATGGGATGAGGATACTTCCTATCTGGAATGAATGTCATAAACTGGCGGGGTTTCATAAGCTTTATTCTGCAACTACCACCGCTTAAGTAGGTAGTTTCGTGTTGCATTGAGCATTCCTGCAGTTTGAAGTCTAACAGAACTGTGGAGTATAGGAAAACTGTGCGATACAAACTACCTGTGGCATAATTGACGTGTCTATGTGTGGACCATATTACTATGTCGTATGGTGTACATCTTATCCACTCTACCTCATATTTAAGTTCAGTGCCTTGTGCATTTAATTGATACTGACAGTAAACCAACTTGGGTGTTTGCATTTGTTTGATTTGACATAGCTCTGCATGATCAGTTTCACTAGTGATTGTGGATTTGGACACTGTTTTGGAACTTGCTGATAGTACTGCAGCACAAATCTCTTTCGCATCTTTCTCCATAATGTCAGTCTTTTTCTCAATCTCTAATGGCAATTTTCTTTTCTACTTGTTAGTCTTGACTTAAGGTTAGGTTGTTGACCTGCTCAGACATTAGAGCCATCTGGTTTTCATTGTGTCATGTGTCTCTCTCAAATTTTCTATCTCCTCTGGTAGCTCCCCAACTTTGCTTGGTACATATCTGTAAGATTCCGTAAGACCAGAAATTTCTACTTGGATTCCTTTCAAACTTCTTTGTTGTCTGACTGTCAATACTTCTAATGGCAGCATCAAGCCTTTCATTAATATGAGTGGGTTTTCAGCAAGCTTTTCAATTAATTTGGTATCAGATATAGTAAATAGAAAATCATGTTTCATAAGCTCAGTATTGAGCAGACAATCATATAAACAAATCATCCAGTGAACTCAGGAATGGCTGACCCAGCAATGTTACACATTATCCTGCACTTGTGCTTGATATTCATCAGATTGTTTACTAATATTTGCAACTGTAGGTGCCAGTATGGTTACATGACATTCCGTAGCTGAAAGAGTCACACCAGTAATCGAAAATATCCTGGTCCTCTGTTCCAATAGCAAGTAATGATACTGCTTCCGTCTTCTTTAGTTTGCATGGTTTACTCATTACTTATCGTGTAAACATTGTTATGATGCAATATATATACCCAAAGCACGGGCTCGCCGACAGACACAAATAACGCAAATGAAAACACATACAAACAATCAATCAAGCTTTCGCAACTGTTGGTTGCTAGGTCAGGAAGGAGGAGAAAAAGGACAGGATGTGGGTTTTAAGGGAGTGGATGAGGTGTCATTCCAATCCCAAGAGTGGAAGGACTTACCTAGCAGTATATTGCTCCCTCCTACGTATATCTCACAAAGAGACCGTGAGGATAAAATCAGAGAGATTAGAGCCCACACAGAG
This sequence comes from Locusta migratoria, assembly GCA_026315105.1. Taxonomy (NCBI): domain Eukaryota; kingdom Metazoa; phylum Arthropoda; class Insecta; order Orthoptera; family Acrididae; genus Locusta; species Locusta migratoria. The sequence goes on along the minus strand of CM048745.1, from coordinate 702,527,859 downwards.
GCATACCGACAATCCTTCTTTCCGCGAACAATACGTGACTGGAATAGGAGGGAAAATCAATAGTGGTACTCAAGGTATCCTCCGCCACACACCGTCAGGTGGCTTGCGGAGTATGGTTGTAGATGTAAATGTACCTTAGGGGGGAAAAAAGGAAGGTAAACAAATACACACATGCCCACACATATACAAACGCAAAAAAAAAAAAAAAAAAAAAAAAAGAAAGAAAGAAAGAAAGAAAGAAAGAAACCCTACAAATGTCTACCTAGGTGTGTTTGCGTGTGTATATGTGTGGGTGTGTGTGTGTATTTGTTTACCTTCCTTTTTTCCCCCTAAGGTAAGTCCTTCCACTCCCTTAAAACACGCATCCTTTTTCTCCTCCTTCCTTTCTCTTTGCCTGACGAAGCAACCAACGGTTGCAAAAGCTTGAATGTATGTTTGTATGTGTTTTCATTTGTGTCTATCAGCTAGCCTGTGCTTTGGGTAACTCAAACAATCTTTATTTTTATACATATTTTCCCATCAGGAATGTCTCCTAAAAAAAGATTTATATGTATATATAGAAGAAAATTTTCCTGGCAGGATAAATATGTATCAAAAATAGAAATCGGATAAGCACAGGCTCGTCGACAGATACAAATAAAAACACACATACAAGCTTTCACAACCATTGGTCGCTTCTTCAGGAAAAGAGGAAGGAAGGAAGAGGAGAAATGGAAGAATATGGGTTTTAAGGAAGTGGAAAAGGAGTCATTCCGACACCCAGGAGTGGAAGGACTTACCTTAAGGGGAAAAAAGGAAAGGTAAACCCACACACAAACCCAACAAGGTAGACATTTGTAGAAAGCAGGGGGGTTGGACAAAGATAACAGTTGAGGCAGAGGCTCTGTCCAGAGAACAGAGGCAAAGATGTTAAAGATGGTGGGTGGGAATTTGAATTTAGCGGAGGTTGAGACCAGGTGGGCAACGGGAAGAGAGAATATGCTAAAGGGCAAGTTCCCACCTCCGGAGTTCTGAGAGATTGGTGTCGGTGGGAAGTATCTAGATAACCTGGACAGTGTAACATTGTGCCAAGATGTGCTGGCTATGCACCAAGGCATGTTTAGCCACAGGGTGATCTTCATTACCAACAAACACTGTCTGCCTGTGACCGTTCATGCGTGAAAGGCAGCGATGGAGTACTTCCTTTCACGCCGGCCACCTGCAACCCTACATAAAACCTCTTTTCTTATTACCCTAGCCAGCTTCATCCTAACCCACAACTTCTTCACCTTTTAGGGCCAGACATACTAACAACTAAAGGGAACAGCCATGGGAACAAGGATGGCCCTCTCGTACGCAATCTTATTTATGGGACGTTTAGAGGAAGCCTTCCTGGATACTCAAGCCTGTCAACCCAAATTTTGGTACAGATTCATTGATGACATCTTCATGATCTGGACTCACTGTGAAGAACAACTCCAGAATTTCCTCTCCAACCTCAGCTCCTTTGGTCTAATCAAATTCACCTAGTCAGATTCCAAATACCATGCCACTTTCCTCGATGTCGACCTCCATCTGTCCAATGGCCAACTTCACACATCCGTCCACATCAAACCTACCAATAAACAACAGTACCTGCATTATGACAGCTGCCATCCATTCCACATCAAACGTTCCCTTCCTTACAGCTTAGGTCTTCGTGGCAAACGAGTCTGCTCCAGTCCCGAATCCCTGAACCAATACACCTATTACCTAATAACAGCTTTCACATCCCGCAGCTATCCTCCTGATCTGGTACAGAAGCAAATTGCCAGAGCCACTTCCTCATCCCCCCAAATCCAGAACCTTCCACAGAAGTGCCCCTCTTGTCACTGGATACTTTCTGGGATTGAAGCGGACTCTGAATGTGGCTCTCCAGGAAGAATAAGACTTCCTTAAATCCTGCCTTCAAATGAGATCCATCCTTCCCACTCAACCAAGAGTGTCTTTCCGCCACCCACCTAACCTTCATAACCTCCTAATCCATCCCTATGAAGTCCCCATACCACCTTCCCAACCGTCTGGCTCCTACCCATGTAACCCCCCCCCCCCCACCCAATTGCAAAACGTACCCTATGCACCCTTCCACAACCACTTACTCCAGTCCAATAACCCAGAAGGTGTACACGATCAAGGACAGAGCCACTTGCGATAGCACCCACGTGATTTAGCAACTGACATGCCTGCACTGTGAAGCATTCTATGTGGGAATGACCAGCAACAAACTGTCCATTTGCATGAACGGTCACAGGCAGACAGTGTTTGCTGGTAATGAGGATCGCTCTGTGGCTAAATATGCCTTGGTGCATGGCCAGCACATCTTGGCACAGTGTTACACCATCCGGGTTATCTGGATACTTCCCACCGACACCAATTTTTCAGAATTCTGGAGATGGGAACTTGCCCTTCAGCATATTCTCTCTTCCTGTTGTCCACCTGGTCTCAACCTCACCTAAATTTAAATTCCCGTCCACCATCTTTAGCATCTTTGCACTCAAGTGTTTGAGAGTCACAGCAGATCAGTTTAAAGCAGTTCAGAGGCGAGCAGCTTTTCGTTACTGGTAGGTTCGAACAATGTGTAAGTGTCACAGAAATTCTCTGGGAACTCAAATGGAAATCGGTGGAGGAATGACGACATTCTTTTTGAGAAATTGTGTTGGGGAAATTTAGAGGGCCGGAATTTGAAGCTAGCTATAGAATGATCTTCCTGCAGCCTACTTACATTTCGCGTAATGATCACTGACACGAGAAATTAGGTCTCGTACAGAGGTGTATAGACATTATTTTTCCCTCATTCTATTTGGTAGTGAAACAGGAAAGGAAATGCGTAGTAGTGGTACAGCGTACCCTCCACCCCGCTCTTTACAGAGGATTGCAGCATATATATACCCATGTAGTCTCTTGGTTAGCATTCGGTGATTAAGCTTCCTAACAGAATGCCACTGTCCCCATGGTTCCAGTGTGCTGAAAGGTAATGCATTCATGTAAAATTCATAATTAAGTAAGAAATAAATATTTTTCTTTGGAATTTAAAACAGAATCGGTGAATTAATTATGAACAAAGTGAACATATTTCTCAACAGTGCCATTTGCAGAGGTTCCAGTTTGAATAAGGCAAATAGTAATGTGACTTAATATGTATGAGCGGATAAAGGAGAGGGATAGGAAGGGGTCAGAGTTCCTTACCAAATTCATTTGGGTTTTATTTGATGATCCAGCTTTAAAATTTTCCAAATGAACATTTCTGTTAACATGTTTCCAGCAGCCATGTGATACTGAAATATCTCTAGAACACACTACACAAAAAACATGACTTCCAGATTTTGCCGAAGCCTACAAACAAGGATATGCTTCATTATATTCCTCGTGATATTCTTGCTTGATACAAGTTTTCTTCGCAATAATACATAATCATCACTTTCAAGAGGATTGGTTTTTCTTGCAACAAAAACTTCATTTTGCAAAAGAAAGATAAAACGAGACAACATTTATTGGTGATTTTCTTGTAGAACTCTACTGTGCAAATAAGAAATGTTAATCACACACTTCAGCACAGGAAAAATTGATATCACTGTATTAGCAGGTACAATGCAATAAAAACAAAACCAACACAACTTAAACTTCTGAACTCTGATTAACAAACTGGGATATATTATGAACATTGTTTATTATTGCCCAACACTTCAAGAATTTTCTGTTTTGAAATGCCGTAGTTTCATAGCTGCTGCTAGTTTCGACAATGGCGTGGCTTTTTGGATCCATTCCTTATGGCATATTGTGTAGTTTTTGAGTTCGTAGATGTTACTGTCAATACTGGGGATTTCCACAAGAGCATGCTACAAGATATTGCTCATAACCAGTTTATTTTTGTCGATGACATTTCACAAATGATCTCGAAAGGAACCTAGTTTTTGCCAGCGGAAAACAAATGACACCAATTTGTAGTGGTTAGAATTCAGATTTTCAGGTTTAAATAACAATCGTAAACTCCTAGTTCTAAACAATTTTCACAACAATTAAGGTTAAATTGCATGCTTCAAAATGGAATGGAGGCAAACACAGAAGTGAAGTGTGATTTCAGAAAAAAGCATTTGGCATTAGTCTCTTTTGATGTGTCACATTAGTGAAGAATATTCCAAAAAAAAAGTAATTGTAGTTACACTTACACATACAAAATAAATTGTTGGGTAAAACAGAGTTACAGTTTCAGACAAAATGTAAATAGCTGATCTTGGCTACCATTAATTTCACCTTTGCACAACTTCTCAAGTTAACATACAAACAAAATTATATGAAAAGCAGTTTGGATCGATTTTGAAGTGTGATTACCATTGAAGATAATGACGAAACAGGAACATTTCATTTTCAAAATGCTAGGAGTAAACCACCTCTTATAACCCAAGACAAAGAGCCTCCATTTCTACAGCAGACACGAACAACTTCCAAGAATTTCTCGAATACATTCTGACCCTTCTCCTAATGGGAACCCTCTTTGTCATTATCAGAGCTACCTAGAGTTGTTCAGCCATCTCGTGCATACGTGGCAGCTTTGCATTAGATTACTACATCCCCGAACAGCCAGCTGAGATTTTCTCCAGAGCCCTTTCATTGCTGCTTTATCCAACTTCATCCTGAGTTCAAAAGCTACAATCAAAGCAAAAGAACTAAGACCACTTTCACAATTTTTTCATGTTGTCTAAGACGTTGTCGCAATCGGTTCCACTGCGCGACCGCGGCATGGGGCGCGGACCACAGAGGGGGGCTCCATGGGCGGAGGGGAGGGTATTTATATCGCTTGCCATCGGGCTAGAACCCAGTTCCCTTTGAGCTGCCGTAGCATGCGGATCTCTGTGCTAGCACGTTTCTAGGAGCTCAGTCTTCAGTTCACCTGATGATGGCGACATGTATGATCGCCGAAATATTATGTCCGTTGGACACTGTAGACCGGCAGGAAACCCGTGGATATTTTGATTATCAAAACTCAATCACATTTTGAGTTTTGTCTGCAGTTGAAACATGTGAATGAGGATGGGGATGGCATTGTTGATTGCTTAATTTTTAGCAGCAAACCCTCTTTTTTTACTCTAATGGGAAAGTGAAAAGGCTTAATTGTCAAATTTGTAGTACAAAGTGTCCACACAAATGCATTGAATTTGATTGTGATTCCCCAAAGGTAAATGTTTTTTGTGCCTTGTCATGTCGAAAACTGTACGGGCCATTCTCCTTTGCTGAGAGCACTGTCACTGGATTGAAAGGGTTCTCCTGTCCTCCAGTGTGTACTTGCTGAATACAGGCCAGAAAACCTATTTTTGCGTTGCCAAAGGGTCGTTCTCTGCGGTCGACCTCTTGCGTACCTCACCAGCCCTTTCTCACACTACTCAATGGAAAGCGGTTAATGACATTCATGGTAGTGAATATTTCCCAGACTGGATTCACTTGCCAGACAGAGTGGTGACCATCAGCCACCTCCCTTACTGGGTGCTTTAGAAGGCAGATTGAACACGTTATAGGTCCCCTGCCAATTTTGAACTTTGTGTTAGTGTCCACAATTGGGTGGAACATGGTACCCAAACAATCCACCAAGCTGCTGAAGCATGAATCCCTCAAGCCTCAGGAGGACAACGTAACTGGTGGCCTGTCCCTTGGTGGAATAAAGAATGCCGACCTGCCATAAGGACGAGGCGGGCAGCTTTACATAGGTTAAAGTGCCAGCCAACTGCAGAGAACATTGCAGCCTTTCGTGTGGCAAGGGCAAAATGTTGCCTAAGTATCTGTGAAAGTGAGAAGAGATTGTGGCAGGAATTACATAACACCATTAACCAGTCTGCAAAGAGTACCGTTGTATGGGAGACCATCAGAAAGATTTCTGGAGAGAAGAGAGGTTGGCCAGTGGCACCTGTCATGGGGAATGGTACTCTACATTCCATCCCACAAGACATTGCTCAAACCATGGCTGCTTCTTTTTCTGCTGTTACTGCCACTTGCAGTGAGGATACAACTTTCTTACACCATAGAGTGACTGCAGAAAAGGGCACTTTGGATTACAGGATCACTGCTGAGAAAGAGTACAACTGCCCCTTTTCCATGTGGGAGCTGGACCCTGTGTTGTCAACAGCTTTTGACACTTCAGCAGGTCATGACAGACTCAACTATAGCATGATACAGCACCTCGCAGGATGCAACAGAACATTATTTCGGCATCAGGGCAGTGTACTGACTAATGGTGAAATAATTTTAATTCCGATAAAAAATGTGGGAAGGACAGCACAACCTGAGTAGTTAGCATAGTATTGCCCTCACTAACTGTATGGAAAAGATGGTAAACCGCTGCCTCATCTGGATTTTGGAATCCAGGCAGCTCCTTAGTCACTTTCAGTGTGGGTTCAGGAAATATTGTTTCATCTTTGATAACCTGGCCTTCCTGGAAACAGCTACACAACAGGCTTTCCTGTGCCCGCATCAACTTTTGGCTGTATTTTTTTACCTTGAGAAGGCCTGTGAAACATCTTATCCTCAGGCAGTTCCATGAATGGGGTTTCCATGGTTATCTTCCCCTCTCCACATTATTTTAGAAAGCAAGTCTGTGGCGACTTTTCTGATCATTTTGAACAAGAGAACAGTGTCACACAGAACAGCGTTTCAAGTGTATGTCTTTGCAATTGCTATTAATAGCATTACATCTGTCATTTAAAGTCCTCTCCAGTGTTCATTGTTTGTCTATGACTTCTGTCTTTTACTCTTCCTCAAGCCTTTGCAACAACAACAACAACAACAAGCCAGTTGCAACTCATTCTGTGATGGTTGGATGAGTGGGTGCAGAAGAGTGGTTTTAAATTTTCCAATGAGAAATCTGTATGTATTATTTTTAAACATTCACATTCGGTTTTAAACCTTCTTGACCTGAGGATGAGTGATACTGTTCTACATTTTAGACACAGTGAGATTTCTGGGCCTAATGAACCTCAATAAACAGTGTCTCAAGCCACTATTCATGGGGGACAGATAGGACCTGTCTAATTATGTTTTATTAGATCCTCTGTGTAGTCTTGTATCGATCATGAGTGTGCAGTTTATGGATCTGCCAAACCATCTTATCTGAAGATGCTAGACATGGTGCATCACGAAGGATCCAGATGGCCACTGGGGCATTTAGAAAAAGCCCCATTCCTAGTCTTTGTACTGAGGCTGCTGAGACCCCTCTGTCCAACAGGCAACAGCTACTAATGGTGAGCCAGGCATATCAAACACAATCCACACCTGCATCGGCCTCCTCTGGAAAGGCTGTTTAATATGTGGCAACAAGCAATAAGACCTTGTGCAGTTCGGGTGCAGGATTGCTCTTTGGAGATGGGTATGACTGATTTTAATGCTCTACTTTGAGGTTGGAGCTGCTTTCCACCTTGGTTCGTCTAGAGGCCCAAATTGCGTTTAGACTTGATGAATTTTAAGAAGATTGTAATCCTGATTTTCTGTATCAGTCTGTGTTTTTTTAACATATTAGTTACACATCATGGTTATACAGTGGTTTACACTGATAGTTCAAAACAAGGGGGGAGTGTCGGCTGTTCTGTTGTTTCCTCATCATTCGCTTCCCCATGCCCATTCCGTTTTTTCTAGCGGAGCTCAACACCATCTTACAGGCGCTGTAGCAAGTGCGACGAGTTCAGGGCACACAGTTTCTTTTATGCTCTGATTCCCTTAGCATGCTGCAATCATTGCGAAACCTGTATCCAGTTGGGAAGATAATGCAGCTTACCCATGACCAACAGTACTCCTCCCATCAGCAAGGGAAAAAGTGTCATTCCGGTGGGTGCCAAGGCATGCGGGACGGGGTAATGAACAGGCTGATAGGTGTGCCGGGGAGGCGTGTAGAGGCCATGATATCACACCATGTATTATTCCCATGCAGGGCATTCAGTCTATGGTGCAGCAGTGATCTTTACAGTTATGGGATGATCAGTGGTTGGCAAATAAGCTGTGGTTGGTGAAGTCAACTGTTAACCGTGGCAGTTCTCCTGCCTGCCACTGAGGCGGGATGAAGTGTCCTGACATGCCTCTGCATTGGACACTGCCCCTTTACACCTGGTTTTCTCCTCCATCATGAGGTTCAGCCACTATGTAAGGTTTGTGACTTATGAATAACTCTGCACCACATTTTAACTGAAAGTGTTTCATATAATACTGAGAGGGCTGAAGCGGATCTTGCTGCTGATCTGCCATCTATTTTAGCTGATGGTTAGTGGAGTGTTTTGAGAGTCTTAAAATTTTGTGATTTGTTTGGACTTTGGCATAAAATGAGGCTGGAGGTTTTAGTGTGAGGCAGAGTGGCTGGCTCATCCTTTTAATCCTGTGATCAGCCAGCTATAATCATCTGTTAGGTTGTTTTCTATACTTCAACATCCTTTGTTGTGACTTGTCACTGTAGAATTTGTTCTTGTACTTTACCAGCACAGTTATTTTCCTAGCTGTCTCATCTCATAATTCTGTTGCTGATTTTATTCTCCTCTCTTAGATTTGTTTGGGCACTAAAGACCTTGATGTCGTATGCCCAACCCCTCCCCCCCCCCCCCCCACCAATATCCATGCAACCATCCATCCATCCATCCAGAAATGTGATGCAGATGGAACTGATGTTGATAGCGAGTGCTTAGGACATAGCCTAGTTCGTGCCACTTCCTCATGCATTTGCCCGTGAACGTAACATGCAGATTAGCTGCGACAGCAGCCAAAACATTAATTCCCCCCACTTCTGTTATCACTTGTTTCCTTCTGTTTTGTTGTCTAAGTGTTGCACTACCACAATCACATAACTGATAGAAGAGGTTATAAATAATAGCCGAGATGGGTGATGTCTATTGGGATATGATTCCACATACTCTTTGTACAAGCATGAACTGCATTCTTCCTACACTCTGACACCATGAGCACATGGCCTTTTCTACATTGGTAAATATCATGTCACTCACAATCTACTGCTTGGATTGTGAGAGACTAACTGAATAGCAAGTCACAAAGTACTCAAACTTGCGAGCATGATGTAAGCACACACAACACATAGACATTGTACCTAGCAACTATACAAGCTGCATGGAGCAAACAAGTGTCAGCTTATATCTTGCAAATGAATGGCAATAGAGTTCTGCAGCAAACACCACTGGTATTCTAATTTACCCTACTTTTAGTTCGTTTGTGACAATCATTGTGTGCACAAAAAACACAATTCCTATGTACCATTAAAATCTACTTTTTGGCTAACAATATGAACCCCTGAATACCTATATCCTGTGAACACCACACATCAATAGCACTTTCCATTTCTGCAATATTTGTGGTTCAAGTTTTTAGGTGATTAACCCTGTATACTCAAATAGCAAAAACTTTGTTGATGATACAAATAAATCTAACAATGGAAACTCCAAATTGGAATTCATCGGTATAATGAGGAAAGCTTGCAATTACTGCAAAGATGATCATCGAGCTGAAGACAGGTGGGCGCGCACAGTCTATTTTGGAAGAAGACCCTATGGGCCGAAAGATTAATTGTTGAACAGTCGTTTCGTTATGCCTGTTTGTGACTCATCTTTCCTCTATATAGTGAGTAGCAATCTCTCCTTTTCATAATATTGTTGTTATTCCATCCTGGATTTCCCTTTTAACAAGCAACAATACTTGCACCTTGACAACTATCACTCCTCTACAACCTAGTGTATGCGACAAACGTATCTGCTCCATGACTGACAAATATACCTCCATCTCCTCTTATCATCAAATACTACCCGTCCTTGAATTCACCGTATAACTGAACAAATCCAAAAGCAGGTAGTGTGCAATGAAGTTCATGTTTGCAATTTAAAAGATTTGAAAGTGGTACTATACGAAGCAGAATACATTACTAAGCTACATTAGAGGGTGAACTGTATGCAACATTGCCACAGAATCCATTACTTTACCATGTGCTGGAAGAAACACACACTGCTCCATAAATCCAAAACGGATGGCATCCAGTGCAAACCTACCATATCTGTGACTACTGGTTTATAGACATTTCTCAATACATCTTTTGTGCTAGAAGACCAATTGTGCTTATTTTACTTATGTTACAGAAGGGAGTTCACAACTGGCATAGGACTTCAGAATTGATGAATCCCATGCAAGTGGGGGGGGGGGGGGGGGGAGAGAGAGAGAGAGAGAGAGAGAGAGAGAGAGAGAGAGAGAGAGAGAGAGAGAGAGAGAGAGAGAGAGCACTAACTGATTTTTGACAATGTTTTGTTTTCTAAAATAGCCTTCTTTGTTCACAGGCATGCAGAAGTGATGAAAAAAATAATTCAAACAGTAACAGAAGGAGGTGGTGAGTTGGGGGTTCACATGTACCTAATAATATTCCTGAAATTTGTCCAGGCTGTTATACCAACAATTGAATACGACTACACTCAGAATTTTGCAATGTGAGGGGTATAATTTTATCTTCCATTTAATGGAAAACACTGGAAAGCATTCCATCTTTTCTTCTCTTCCATACAGTGTTCCATGAAGCTATTGAGGGAGAGTTGAAATATAAAGAGTACTATACAATTTTGCCTTCTATATTTAATTACTGCTTTTTTCCAAATTCAAGAGACTTCCACAGAAAATATTCACATTTTCTTTGAGTATTTGTATGTAATCTGTAAGACATTTGCATGCATTCTCTTGCTGTAAAAGTTTTAGACTGCCTTATTCATAAAAACAGGTCATTTACAGTTTGTGCACAAAATAAAATTGTTCCTACATTAAAAGATACTAGTAATTTTTATTGTCCACAAAATGTATTTAAATGTCTAAAAACAAAGTCAAGAAAATATGTCTAAAGTATCAAGAACAATGTATCTACTCATTTGTTTGAGATCCCAGTTATGGAGGTAGCAGCACTGAAATTTCAAACTACAGAATAATTTTACAATTCTTCAAACATTGAGGCAGACATTTGTGTACAAAAGAGGTAATATACAGAACAATACACTCCGTGGATTTAACTCATTTGTGTTCCTGTCTCATATGGTGCTAAGTTAATCAGCATGGCTAAAATTCCATTAAGTGAGTAAGGTTTTAATTATTACAGGTAGAAAAGAAATCACGCCATGAAATTAATTTCTGCTTGCTTGCTGCTATATGTCTGCAGATGAACAATATAATGAGGATAGTTTACAACTCACCTCAAAGACATATGACGAGCTGCAACACACACACACACACACACACACACACACACACACACACACACACAGCCATCAACTTTGGTTTCTGCACTCTGAACCCACTCTGGAGTTTGTGTGTGTGTGTGTGTGAGAGAGAGAGAGAGAGAGAGAGAGAGAGAGAGAGAGAGAGAGAGAGAGAGAGAGAGAGAGAGAGAGAAATGAATGATCTCTTTTCTGAAGAAGGCTAATAGCTGGTGTAGTGAGATGTAAACTACTCATTATATTGTGGAATTCCAACCTGGACTTGCCGTTATTGGGGAGTGTCTGTAGATGACGTGGAACATATCATTTAGTGAACCATATGTCCCACTTATCTGCTTTCCATTAGCCAATGAGAGATCCCTGTGACCTTTTAGTAGTTGTAAGCAGGAGACATCCCACTATTGGAACACCCAATTACCAGGTACTTGCATGGAGGGACACAATCAGACCCTTCCATTGCGGTGGCACACATACCTGCTGAACAGCGTTTTAAAAAACAACTCTCTTTACTATTGCAATTTGTGGCATAATGAAAATTCAGATTTTAGGTTTTAACTAATCAGATCAGACTTCATTTCAGCTGGAAGATGTGTGGCAATCAAAAATGGAATTTTATACCTGTGTATACAACATCTATAAATAGATGCAGGCCTGTTTGAGACAAAGAAAAAAAAATTTGATTACTCTAAGTCCTGTTAGTGGCATGGAATTATTAAGGCAGTGAAGAGATTCAGGCATGATTTTAATTATGTTTATTTCTGTCTCATACACGTAAGGAATGCCCAGTGGCAGCACGACATTTAACACCACCACCACTACTACTACTACTACTACTGTCCAGCTAATAAGTTAAATATGAGAAGATTTTGTAAACTCTTTATTCACTTCAACAAGAAAGTCGTTTTTAGATCATTTATATTTTCCACTGGCATATCTTTTCTTGAAGATCTTTGGACATATTACTTAGTGAACAATATAAAACCCTCACCCGAGAACTGACAAACTATATGAATTCATTTTTACACACACTTGTTTTTTGTGTTATAATGCAACAAATCATTATGTATGGCTTTATATACAGATTTTGTGGCAGATTTTATGAGGGCAAAAAGGAAAGTTAAAATTTGTTATGTCTACGTCCTTGAGATATTAGATATTTAACAGTTGTGTTTTTCATTAAGGATACATATCATATATACAGATTTAAAGGTGAAACAAATTTCATAATAGCTTCCTTGCATCATCACAGTATGGTGACCTCCATGTTATGCTATGCACTGCAATACTGCATTATGCTGGTTCAGCAAGTGGCGCAACGACGACATAGCCAGAGACTGCAATGGCCGGGAGTGGATTCGATTGCCAGCTCTATCTTGCTACAGTGACTGCATTGTGATGTATGGGCCTATATCATTGACGTCAGTTTTTCAGCAGGATTTTAGAACATATACTTTCCTCAAATATTATGAACTACCTCAACTACTGAACTACTGATAGTGAATAGAGATTAAGAAAGTATCATTCTTGTGAAACACAGGTAGCTCTTTACTCAAAAGATGTGATGAGTGATATCGACAAGGGATGTCAAATAGATTCCATATTTATAGATTTGCAGAAGGCTTTTGACATTACCTCACAAGCATGCCCTAATCAAACTGCATGCTTATGGTGTATTGCCACAGTTGTGCAATTGAATTAACGATTTCCTGTCAGAAAGGACACTGTATGTTGTAATTGATGGTAAGTAACTGAGTGGAACAGAAGTGATATCTGGCATTCCCCAGGAAAGTGTTGTAAGGCCCCTTCTTTCCTTATTTTTATAAAAGATTTAGGAGACAATCTTTAGCTCTCTTAGACTGTTTACGGATAATGCAGTCATCTATTAGTTAGTCAAGTCACGAGAAAATCAAAAGTAACTGCAAAATTATTTAGATATATCTGCTTGGTGCAAAAATTGGCAATTGACCCTAAATAATAAAAACTGTGTGGTTATATCCATATGACCACTACATCTACATGGGATACTCTGCAAATCACATTTAAGTGCCTGGCCCTAAAATAAATCTGTTAAACTTCAGTTACATGATAAATCATTCACATCTATTGGCTGTCAATTCAACTAAATACCTATGAAAACTCCAGTAGGGATATTGATAATGGAGAATAGGTAAAAACCCAACGTAAAGAGGCTCGCTGAGCTGCTGACAGACACGAAAATAGATAATCACATTCACACACCTTAAATTTTTAGCCATGGCCTTCGTCAGAAATCGAAATGCATACATTTGCGCAATCACACACACAAAACTATCATGTCCTGCCACTCCAGCAACATAAGCTAGACTGTTAGTGATGTGGGGTGTGGAGGGGGAAGGATGCTGGGTAAAGGTAGAGATAGAAAGTTCCAGATTGCATGATGGATTTTAAAGGTAGGAATTTGAATTGCAGCAATGAATACAGTGAAGGAAAGGGGCAGGAAAGGAAAAATGCGAGGTGTAGAGGAGTGGGGGGGATTTAAAATGATAAGAATAATAAAGAAAAATAAAGTTATGGAAGAAAGGGAAAAAAAATAAAGTTAGGAAAAATTGGAAAAAATAAAAAAATAAAGAAAAATAAAAGTAATAAATTAAGGGAATATTGCAAGTGGTGATAAACAGTTGTAAGGAAGACACGGATACAGGATAATGGGTGGGGAAGGAAGTGGGGGAGGGGGAGGGAGGTGTTACGCATAGAAGGCATGGATGAAACACCACTTTAGGAGGGGTCGGAAGGATCTTTGTTAGGATGTCTCTCATTTCAAGGCTTAATGACAGATAATCAAAGCCCTTACGAAGGATGTGATTAAGTTGTTCCAGTTCAGGGTGGTATTGGGTGACAAGGACATTTCGTTGTGACTGGTTACTGGGGGTGGGAGGGGGGTTGGTTGTGTGTGGGGATATGGCACGGGAAACTCTGTTTGCAGACTAGGTCTGGAGGGTAATGTCTGTCTGTGAAGGCCTTTGTGATACCTTCGAGATAATGGGTAATGGACTTCTTATCACTGCAAATTCACCATCTACAGGTGGCAAAGCTGTATGGGAGGGATTTTTTGATGTGGAATGGATGGCAGCTATCAAAGTGCAAGTACTGTTGGTAATTACAGTAATAGGTTTAATGCGGATGGAGGTGTGGATCGAGCCATCAGTGAGGTGGAGTTTAACATTCAGGAAGATGACTTGCTGGTTTGAGAAGGAACAATGATAGGATGTCCTGGCCCTGAGTTCAAATCATGAAAATATCATCAATGAACCTGAACCAAACCATGAGTTGGGGTTTTGGGAAGCTAGGAAGGTTTCCTCTAGATGGCCCATAAATTATTATTTATTATTAGCCCACAAGACAGCTTTCAGGCTGCGTAAGGCTTCATCTATATTTATATGTGTATACATGTTATTCATGTTGAGGTATGGTACAGATTAAATTTCCATCCGCAACATAACAAAGAATATAAATTCACATCCCAACCAAGTAGGTACAAATATGGTGATACAATAAAAACAACTCAATATAATGCTAAAGACAGGAACATAAATTTTCCTCCCTTTCACATAAACAATCTATTAGGTACTTCAATTTGAAATGCTGTCCAAAGCTTCACAAGGCTAGAGAATAAAGTCATGATGTATTTGAACAATCTACAGTACTGAGCAATATATTTGTTTGAGAAGCTATCTACATTAAATTAGTGAGCTTACAGATAATATCTAGCATAACTTAAGTAGACATAAAAATAGGAAAAAATCTCAGCGTTTCACCCAACTAACAAAATTTACATTACAGGTGAACTTACTATATCACTTATGTCACTATTTTCAAATTCCTCTACAGAGTAGAAGGCCTTTTCTTTCAGCCAGGATTTGATAACTTTTCTGAACCTACTGGTTTTCAGCTGCCTTATTGCACTGGGTAATTTGTTAATAAAAACTTTCCCTGCATACTGAAAGTTTTTATTTTTTTATTTTTGTTAGCCTAGTCCTAGGGATATTCAAAGTGTTGTTTCTATTCCTGGTTTTATGAGAGTGAACATTGGCTCGGGTATCATGTTTATCCCAGTTCATCTTCGTATACATAAGTGTGTGAAATATGTATAGACATGGGACAGTCATTATTTTCTTCTCAATGAAATACATTTTGCAAGGATTGTTGGCTCGTAGACCATACATGCATTGGATAACTTTTTTGTGCCAAAGGAAAACACTTCTGGCTCCAGCAGAATTACCCCACATTATTATACCACAGTTAATGTGTGTGTGGGAAAAAAGCGTAGTATGCTAGAAGCAGCTGTTTTTCAGTAACACAGGTTTTTAATTTTCTTATTAGGTACAACACTTGAGATAGTTTGGGGCATAAAATTTCTGTGTGCGAGTTCCAGGTCAATTTGGTGTCAAGGTGGATACTTAGGAATTTGACAGTGTCATTAGCTGCATCTTTTAGGGAGAACACTATTTTCTCAGTTTTACTAGTGTTTAATGTTAATTCATTTGCCTGAAACCATGATAATGGTTTCTCCATCACTGATTTATTCATTTCCTTTAATACATTTTCATCGTTATGCAAGGTGAGAAACGTGGTATCATCTGCATACATTACTAATTTGTAAGGGAGAAGATTAGGCAAATCATTAACATAGACAATGAACAAAAATGGTCCGAGCACCTATCCCTGATGCACACCTCTTATGACATTCAGAAAGCCTGATTTTTTTATTCGAGTCAGTTATGACCATTTGTCTCCTATTTGACAAGTAAGATTTAAGTAATGCCAGTCTTCTATCTGTTACTCCATAATGTTTAAGTTTATTTATTAGCATTTTGTGAAATATTGTGTCAAAGGCCTTGGTTAGATCAACCAATGTGGCACATGTGTATTTTTGTTCGAATCCATTTAGGGCAGATATAACAACATCCTGCACTGCTTTAATTGTGGATTGACCTTCTCAAAAACCGTATTGGGCCTGATTTAATAGTTTATTGTACTCGAAATATTCATTTAATTGCTTTTTCATTATCACCTCAATGATTTTAGATAACGTTGGTACTATGGCAATGGGTCTATAATTTGCTGGTGATTCCCTATCTCCTTTTTTATGGACAGGTATAACTACTGCTAGTTTTAAACATTCAGGAAAAACACTTTCTTCGAACATCCAATTTATAAGGTAGCACATGGGATGGCTTATTGTTTCTATAATTTGTTTCATAATGAAGTTGGACAAGCCATAAAAGTCTTCAGTTTTTGAATTACTGAGGTTTGCTACTACATTTATTATATCCTTAGGGGAAACAGATTTCCATTCAAACTCCCTATTACTCCCTTCAAATTCAGCTCTCAATGATATATGTAAGGTCAGTTCACTGACATCATTGGCAATTGTTTCATCATGTACAGTGCATTTCCCTGAATGGATGAAACTGTGATTAAGCTGATCTGGGCTAATGGGAATGGGCAGTTTATTTGACGTGATCCCGGATACTGCTTTTATTATCTTCCATGTAGCCTTGCATTTGTTAGTAGACTGCTCTATGAGGTTGTCATTGGCCTGTCTCTTAGCTTTACTTATTTCCTGTCTGTAAAATCGCGTCAGTTTCAAGTAGACTGGCTTATATATGATATTACTACATGACATTTCATAGTATGGCTTAAGCATTGTTTTCAGTTTAGAAAGATAAGGGGTGTGTCACTTGGTTATGTTTCTTTTCTTGTTTTTCTCTGAACATGGCCTCTTAGTAATTTTTGGACAGCATTTATTGAAGGTATCTGCTATAGTGTGTAATAGGTGTTCACAAGCTTCACCAGAGGACTGCCACCTGTTGAGAATGGAGCTCCAGTCAATACCTTGCAGATCATTTCTGAGATTTCTTACACATAAATCAAGCAGTAGTCTCACTGTCCTGGATTCTGCCTCATGTATGTGACTGTTTTCAACTCCAGACAGTCTCAGTCAAGTGAGTCTCAGTCTTACATGTGTTGGCAATGACATTATCAAGTCAGGCATTTTGTCCGATAGGTTTGTCGTTAAGGCAGTAAAAGTTGTGTGACTTCAGAGTGTCTAAAAATAGTCTTGTCTTAGGATTTTTCAGAACAACATCTAAGTTAAAATCACCAAAGATTAATACTCTACACATCTTATATTTATGTAAAGATAGCAGTAGAACTTCCATGTAGTCCAGGAAGTCTTTAAAGTCTATTTTGGGTGGACAGTATACAGACATTACAACCACTTTGCAATATGGGAGTTGAACAGCAGCAGTTTCAATTTCTCTTCTACAGTTAAATGTTTCATGTCTATTACTTTGGCTTTATTGGACATCTGTTCATTAACTAATATAGCTACACCTCCTCCTTGCATTTTCTGAGATCTGTAGTACCCAGTTAAGCTTTTGAAGCCAACTGGAGTGTATAAGTTAGATTCCTCCACCTTAAGCCATTGTTCATTCAAACACAGCAGCTCCAATTCAGGGAGTTTATTTCTTAGTGATTGGATGTTCAGGTGGATTAAGGTCAAGGATTCTCTATACATTTCTGGACTAGGTCTAGCATGTTCATTAATTTTCATAGGGTGATATAGAGCAGCACAATTATCTGAATGGATAAGTATGTCACTTAATGTGGTATCTACCCTTCCTTTCCCTGCAATGTCAATTTATCTAAAAAAGAAGGTGTATAAGTCTGATCAGAGGTTTTTTTTTATTAAGACTAGATTTTTGGGTTGGTGTATTTCATTTATAATTTTGCTTATGTCTTGACACAGAATTTTTTTACCTTGGTAATTTAGATGTTTGCCATGTTCAGTGTGTTAACTTCTCTCTAGTGTGATGTCCACTACATTGCATTTTGCATAACTTGAAAAAAGTTGTTTGATTTTAATACTCGTTTTGCGAATTTCTTTGTTGACACAAGAATTAAATATGAGATTGTGTCTATGAGGTATCGTAACAATAACAGTGTTTTTCAACTTATTTGCATCTAAAATGTTTTCAAAACCTGTTACACATTTTCTGGCTTCATTATGTGAGACATCATTTGCACCCGCCACGCAAACAATGAAGTCAGTGTCATTCAATGTATTTTTTTTCTTTCGAGACGTCTTCAGTAATATTTTCCGTCCTCGCACCAGGTTTCACAATGCCAGTTGCTCGAAGATTCATATTCAAGTCATGTAAAATGTTAGCTAGCTTCCTCCTGTGGTTGTCCGCTAGCAGAAGCACGATGCATTTATTTGACCACTTTTTATTATTGCTGGTGACAATTTTACAGCTGTTTTTCACTTCATATTGACTGAAGTGTTCGGTTTCAATATTGCTGCTACTTTCTAATAATACACTGAACCTGTTTGTGTGGATTGGTTGTTTATTTAATGAGTTTTGATGAGAGTTTGGCACATTTTTAATCACTTTGTTTGGCTTACTGGTACCTAGAAAAACATTGTTTGAAATGTTCGCATACTTTAGGCCACTGTTTTCACTTTGAGGACCATTTCTTTCACTGGTAAGTGTATTGAAATTGTTTATGCACTATTGGTCATTTTTCACAAGTTCACTGTGATTAGTTGTCCACACAAGTTTTGGATTATTTGTAGCTTTCTGTAACACATTTGTACCTGGTAATTTGCTCGATACCTATGTTTTTAACTCGCGGTTTTTGTTTGCAAAATTGGCATTAGCCCACCTTAGAGTATCAACAACAAGCTCGAGACTATATATTCGTTCTTTTAACTTTTCAATTTCGTCTTTGCCGTGAATGGAAGCGCTGTTTTTTACAACATTACTATAGCTTTTTGTCATATTAGTTTCACTCACTCCTGCACCTGATGCATTTTCAGTTTGTTTTGGGCCATTAGAACATTGTATTGCTTCCAAATTCATTGTAGATCACGCCTCTTTTGTCTGCTGAACACATAAGGTAGACTCACCTGTTTCACAACAGAACTTTATCTGTTCTTTAGAGGTTCTCACAATAGAAACTTCACTGTTACTTAAACCAACACAATCACTGTGAAAATCTTTTTTACACCACAGTCCGCAAATCGCGATTATTTCCGAGGTTTTTATAAACTTTTTGCACTTTGGACATAGACTACTCTCGCCATTAGCCGCTACTATGCCAAATAGGTTGGCATACGGGTGCTCACAGCTGTGCCATGGATTTGATTGTACACTTTTCCTTCAAAGGAAAAGTAACTGTTTGTTAAGATGTAATTGGTAAGGGTAATAAGGAATGAGGTATTGGGCTTGGAGTCAGAAGGACATTACCTTTCTCAATGTTCGAGAGCAGCAAGATCATGGGCATGTGGGATATTGGTGTACAGTGAAGTGGCATCAACGACAAGTAAGGATCCTGGAGGTAAAGGAATGGGGATGGTGGAGAGTCTATGAAAGAAGTGATTGGTATCTTGGATGTGGGAGTCTAGGTTTCGAACAGTTGGTTGGAAGTGCTTGTCAACAAGGGCTGAAATTCTTTCTGTGAGAGCACAGTAACAAGCCACAATTGGGTGTCCGGGATTGTTGGGTTTATGGATTTTTGGAAGGATGTAAAATGTAGGTGTGCAGGGTGTTGTCGGGGTGAGGAGGATTATTGACACAATAAAATGACTGTAAGACACATAGTTCAGGGGATATGCCCCCACATTAATAAGATACTATTCTGTCTCGAGAAACCCAGATCCACATGCAACTTCGAAAGGTAAAAACTTATTAATATTGTCAGCAAAGATATTTTAAGTCATGGTTGTCTTCAAATTTGGTGTAACTTCAGGAACTTCTGCATCTGTCTTGCTATTTAAATAAGTAATTATTCTACTTTGTCCTGTCTCACAAGAATGTTTCAGAGCAAATTTGAAGTTCCAGTTTTGTGTTCAGTGTAAAAATATACTATTTTACACACAAAACAGGCAACTATATCATTGATCTTTTCCTTGCCATCAAATACATAACAATTTTTTTTTTTTTTTTAAATTGATGATTTGAATTTGTTTTCCTTTGCTTTTGTCAAATCACCTTTTTTCACTTTACACGATATAGTATCCATTGATGTAATTTTAAGAAAGAACTGTCATTGTATTCACCATGATACACGTTGTCACTCAGTCTCCACAAGGCAGCGGAAATTTGGCATTGGCATGCCACCTCTGGTGGGCAGTGGGCTGGTTTGCCACCCAGAAAGCACTTCACAGACTGCAGATAAGACACAATTGCGTAAACGGATTAGATGCAGGTACCTCAGGTACAGCTACATCCTTTTTGGCCAGGGGATGAGGACAACTGACTTTCGCTCTACCTGGGCCCTGCAAGGATTCCAAGAATGTCCACAGGCTTACTCGGCAGATACCTCACTCTTTATCTGCGTTTAACACGCAGATATCCGCTCACTCACAGTTTTATCCACAAAGTAAAAACTACTGCGGATATTCGCATTTGCGCAGACATCTAGCCACAAGATGTTAGCAGGGATTGTAGGTCATTTGGGACTTATGGGATGGGGTTGTCCTGGCACAACTTGTAGGTAGAGAAATCAGACAAGTGACGTAGGCCTTCTGTCACTTAATCAATGTGATTCAGTATGACAGTGGTGGAATGCTTCACTGCAGAGAGGATCCTTACAATTCCCTACCCCATAATGGAGATCCAGAAAACTGCAGTCGTGACTGTCACAGAGTTGATGAAGCCTGTGGTTCAGACCCTCTACTTGGCTCCAACCGAAAGGACCCCAATCCACTCTGGGAACAAAGCTGTAAATTGAAAGCTCTGCTTGCACCTTGTGCAAGATACCTGCAATCTTCACCAATTCCACCAGCTGCCCATACGATTTGAGGATGTCCTCAGAACCCAAGCGACAGGAGACATAAGTGCCATCATCAGTAACAACTTGCACACTATTACATCCCATACACTAAATAGCTGCCAGCAAGGCTGCCTCCACAACTCGGATTAGGCTCCCTGGGAGACATACCAAGTGATCATAATTCTTTCTGAGCCTAGACACTATCTGCCTAAGGGACTCCATAAAGTGCCTAAGATTGGAACTTCCAATCACTAAAAAAAACCCTCACCTCCATGTGACTGTTCGAGAACTGCTGAAGGACTGGCCACCTGATCACTCACA
The DNA here is from genome assembly GCA_026315105.1 of Locusta migratoria. Lineage (NCBI taxonomy): Eukaryota > Metazoa > Arthropoda > Insecta > Orthoptera > Acrididae > Locusta > Locusta migratoria. Next base: position 702,506,485 of record CM048745.1, on the reverse strand, counting down.
GGATGAACAATTGATACCACACAGTCAGCCTTCACATTCGCCCTCCACCTCTTGCAACATGAACATGCTACCTGCCACTCAACCTGCAACAAGAGCGGATTAACTGTGTGTGGCATACGTGAAGGTGTTGCGGCAGCAGACTGTGGGCGACGTCTGAGGTGCCCTATGCAACACTCCAGATTCTCCACCACCACACCCTGAGGCAGTAGCCTGCAGATGGCTGACCATGACTAGAAGAATGTTCAGCTGTGTGTGAACAGCAGCCAACTCTTCCCGTGTCTGCACACAGCGTGCACACACCCTATCCATCTTACCACTCCTACTGAAGTACATAATGAATGAAAACAAATAAAGCTGCTAAGAACTTAAATTAACTACTACACTAGTGCTTTACTAATGACAGCTGGTAGCTGACTGAGCTATGATAAATGGACCCCCCACTATTCAAAACTCTTAAAACAGAAGCTTTAACAAAACCTGCCAAGTACGGGAGAATAATACTTTAAAAACACAGGCATTAATGGAATTTAAGAAATTGACTGGTAATGAATATGCATAAAAATTAAATTATTCTACTTAGCGCTTTGGATAATGTGACAGTGGAGGCGGGCAGCAGCAGACTAATCGATAACCAGCTGTAGCCACAGTCTCTGACTTGTTTCGAAATATCATAAAAGTGCTTTGATTCACCGCCATGCACTTCAGTGTGACTTGTAGTGTATGTATGTAGATGAATGGTACACATAGTAAAGCTGTGACCACTCTTACTGTGTCTTGCTTTCAAAGTAGAAATCATACAGACCCTTGATATGCCAGCAACAATTCCACGGAACAGATTCAGACCTAAGTGACAACCTCTAGACAGAATCTTGATATCATACTGCTGGCAACTGTCATGAAGGTGCTTGGCTGTTTGCTACCTTGTAGACATAGACTGCCACATACAATGACACACACTCTGACTCCTGACTCTTCGACTACAGCTTCTCTGAAACAGGTGACTGTTTTTCTGCTTTTTGTATCCTAGCTAATTCAAAATTACATCTTTTGAGTCATGTACCAGACAACGCACCAAGTCAAGTTACATTCTGTAGATGTCTTCTGCAATCGTTGTTAACAAGACTGTGTGGATATGGATACATTCTCAGTACACATACATGATGCTGTAATTGAAATGTCTCTATTGCACCAAATGCTGTAATCAACTCTGTACTTTAACTGCCTCTAACTTACTACAAATGTGTTTTGGTTCTCTAAAAAAAAATCCCAATTGTCAGACACAAATGTAAATATCACTTAACCTTGAAATTCTTATGTTTTTGTAGGTGAAATTCTACCACAAATAAATGAAGCATATTTGATAGCCTAACAAGAACACTTTTATTAAAATCTACAGTTCAGCAAGTACGTGAAACGTACCATTTCTAACAAATCATGTTGGGATTTGTTCCCATCTGTTTTCATTACTGAACCTCCCGATACCACTGTTGCATGATGATAGATATGAATGTAATTAGTTCATTATAATTTTCTTTTCCAAAACATTTGTTATTCTTTTTTATAATATAACTAGCTGAAGTCATTTCCTATTCTTATATTTCAGATAGTGTGGTAATTAGTATTTCTGATAAAACTAATTAAAGTAGGTATTACTATGTTTCACATGTAATGTTACAAAAGTTTTGCCCTCTTTAGTTTCTGTTTAATTACCATTAATTAGGAAAGTATCATTGATAAACCTATTTTGTTAAACACATAAACGAAATACTATTAATTGAACCGAGATTTGTATATTAATTTAATCAGTATTATTTGTGCTATCTTTTACTATAGCCAGTTGCATGTAATTGTTTACTTTTCCATTATAATTAAATTAATGAACTCAGTTAACAATAAGTGATTTCCAGTATCATTGTTTGTAAGATATTAATAGGATGCATTCGCGGCATGTAATAGAGTATCGTTTCATCAGTTGTCAGAAGCATAATCCACAAAAGTTCAGAGTATTGTTTCATCCTCCATTCGAAGCACAATCTATGTCAGTTCAGAGTATTTTTTATTGTTTTGGCCGTGATCAGAGGCACAAGCCACGTCAGTTGGAACTTTAATTTTTAACAATTGTGTAAAAGTTTGTCAGTGTTAGCTGTGCAGAAAGTGCATCTACCATGATTAATCCATATTTGTACACACAGTACACCTCAGACTTTAATGTTCCAGATACATGGACAGTGAAAATTAGTATTATTGATATGTGGAATGTGCGCACTTGGTCTTAATGGATGTAATTAATGAGACTCGTAAGATGGCCATAAATGGGGACAACTGGGCATTTATGAATCATTAAAAGTGTCAAAGAACTGCAATTCTGTGTTGCGTTTGTCATTTATAGTGAATTAGTTTTCGCCCCAACAGATTTCAGCCAGCCGCTACCGAGAGCAATGATCGAGAATAATCGATCTACGACCAAGTAACGGCACACAGTATATGGTGTCTCTAAAGCTGCTTTTACAGAGTCCATATGCAGCATCACATTTGAGCAAGTGTTGAAATCTTTGTGCATGAAGAACTGATGGTTGCCATGGTAAGGATGTGGTAGATAACGTATTTTAGCACAGTGTTGTCTTAACTGATGCACCAGCTGTGTAAGCTCTTCTGATACTGGTACCAAATAGTCTGCTGGAATCTGAATAGCCTCACTGTAAACCATTTCTGCAGCTGAAACACCTATATCTGGTTTATATGCTGTCGGCAGTAGTCCTAACGACACCAAAGGTAGTGCTTCCGTCCACTTGTCTCAATGATACATTAATGCTGCTTTCAAATTTTGGTGCCATTGTGTCACCATCCCATTACTGGCTGGATGGTAAGTGGTTGTGTGGTGCTGCTGAAAACCACACATTCTAACGCACTCTAAGAAGAGTGCAGTCTCAAACTGTCTTCCCTGATCGGTTGTAACATTGTAAGGTTTCTGCTATGTTGCACGCTCCTTACAAAATCCATTACAGACATCACAAACACGAAATATCGGACACCTAAATAAAACTTCGCTACCGGACATGTAAAATATCAGATATTCGCGTTCAGTTTGAAATACTATTAACACTATTAGTGAAATGCTTTTAAGAAATAGTATGTTGATTTAAACATAACTTTGGCTGTTCTACGTAATTTTCAATTTTTGATACTTTCGTAAATAATAGCTGCAAACACTAAAAATGCATTACACTTAGTTACAGAATATTCTGAGCCTAAATAGATACTAATTTGTATAAAAACAACAATCTTACATGGTATAACTATTGCACAACATGATTACATATGTACCTTTTGTTTAAATAAATTAGGGTAAACCATGTTTTATTTATCACTGGATTCTAAATTAAATACTGATCATTTTTCACATACTAAAATTAATAATACGTTTGGTACTAAGAAACTATCTTCGAAATAGACAAAACTACTATGACTTTATACAAATCCGTATTAAAAAAAATTAGACAACAAATTGAAAAACATTAAAATTATGTGCCTCAATAATAGTACACCTTCATAATATTGCCAAAACAGATAAGTGTGCACTTCAAAAACACACATAATGTAAATAAATTGAGTTTTTTTAAAAATGAGTCAAAACAAGACTTCTATTTTGCGTACCACATTAAATACAAATTTCATGAAACAAGTACACAAACTAAACTAAATAGTAGTAATGTAAATGTAATATTTGAAGTTAAACATTTTGACATATTTAAAATACTCCTGCATTAGTTAAAATAACCGCAGATCATTGTAATTCATATTATTATGTAATTCCGTTGTAGAGAAGCCATGTTTTGTCACTCTGTTCCTGGTTACAAACCTGTAAACATAATTGTTACCTTGCTGCTGAGTTTTGTTTATTGTGCAACTGTGTGTCTGCTTTAATATTCATTTAAATGGAAATTAAACCCTTTCCATGTCAACTGACATGATTTATGAAAATATCCTGAAACATCAATCTTTTAGTGAATGCCGAAGACAGCTCACAACACAGTGGACTTCAGCCAGCATATAAGATAAGTTCTTATTTTGATCATTTTGAACATCTTCACCTACAGTGGAATGGCTGTGTACTAATAAAACATTCTGTGATTTAGGAAAAAATTAGGGATCAGTTTGAGTCATTCCCAGAAAGGGTGACTGTCATTAGAACATGGAGTGGGCAACCAAAGCACGTGATCCATGAACCCATAAATGTCTTTGCTGTTGTCTACACTGATATATCAGCTATGGGAATTGCCTCTGCCCACCTTGTGCATCTGTCTATGGCTGGCAGCGACCTTCTGACTGCTGGAGAGGTCCTACCAACTTGACATGGACATGTGAGAAGCTAGCTGAAGTTCCTTAAAAGTCTCCTATTTCTACATGCACTTAATGACCCACTTTACTTTCCTGACAGGGTATGCATGCACATGTCCAAACACGTTTCTCTTTTCATTGATGTCCACACAAAGCGATCTGTCAGCAACTTAAGTGTAGCATTGACTCCCCTATGTGGAAGATCGTGATCACTGTTGAATGCTGTCCTTTGAAATTTACTGGACACACAAATTGCCTTAGTTTGCCCTGTGAAATGTCACATCACAGTCTAGCATCATAGCTGGGTACAATAACCTGTTTAAAATTAAATCCTGTAGATGGATCATTTAACAGTTGTTGCAGCTCTGGGTCTCTAGTTTGCTCCTCTGCCAGTTTATGATAGTCTATAACTTCTGATATGCCACAAATCCGCAAAAAAATATTCAGCTACTGTATTCTCTGCCCCATTAACGTGACGAATGTCGGTTGTAAATTAACTCACAAATTGGCTTTGTAGAAACTGTCTTGCTGAGCACTTGTCACTAGTAGTTTCAAATGCTGCAGTTACGGGCTCATAATCTGTGAACACAGTAAGTTGCTCTAGTCTCAACATGTGGACAACAGAGTTTAATTGCTTCATATATACTCAGCAGTTGTATGTCGTATGCACTGCACTCTGTTGTGCTAGTTGTATCATCTTAGAGAGAAATTTCAGTGGTTGCCAATGTTCTTGTAGTCATTTTTGCAGAGCCGCCCCTATTGCTGACTGGCTTGTGTTTACAGCGATAGTCAGCAATGCGTAATGAACTGGGTGTGCAAGCAACACTGCACAACTTAAACTCACCTGCAAGTTGCCAAATGCTTTGTCCGTTTCCTGTTAGTGCATTAGTAAGTGGTACTGTAGCCATCCCTGGCAGATGAGATCAATAAAAATTTATTGTTCCTAAGTATTGTCGTAGCTCATATGGACAGATGAAAGTAATAAAGCAAGGCCGGCAGCCTATAAAACGGTACTGCATCAAAAAGTGTCACATCTGAAGGAAAGTGATCGAATGGCAATAGAGGGAGTATTAGACGAGTTTCAGGAACTGTTTAATGTGCAAGGTCCCTTACCAGCTACAAAAATTACGCAACATAGGATTCCCACGGGTAATAACCCTCCAGTGTATAGAAAGCCATACAGAGTAGCGCAGCACTTACAACCGATATTAGAACAGTTTATACAACAGCAACTTAAGGACGGGATAATCGAACGATCCGTTTCACCATATAGTGCAAACATGGTCATCATGCCCAAGAAATCAGTAGACAGGATGAAGCAATGCAGGTTGTGTTGTGATTATAGACATCTCAATAAACAAACCATGTCCGATGTGTACCCGTTACCGAATATAACAGACATTTTGGATAGCCTGGGGAACAGTAGGTACTTCTCCACGATTGACCTCAAATCTGGCTATCATCAGATTGAAGTTGCGCCAGACTGCGTTTTCTACGCCAGGAGGACATTGGCAGTATCTTAGAATGCTGTTCAGGTTAAAAAAATGCGCCTAGCAGCTTTCAAAGGCTATTAGATGGGGTTCTAAGAGGTCTAAAGACACGCAAATGTTGCGTATACTTAGATGATATTATTGTTTTTTCGAAAAGCATTGAAGAACACGCAGCTCGGTTATGTAAAGTGTTTCAGAGGCTAAAAGATGTTAAGCTTAGGTCAGCTTGGAAAAATGTAATTTCGCTTTGTTGGAGGTCATGTATTTGGGGCGTGTAATTAGTGCAGATGGTGTGAAGACTGATCGATGATGTCAGCAGTAAAAGAATTTCCGGTTCCCCGACGGGTGAAAGATTTGCAGTATTTTTTGGTACTCGCGTCGTATTACAGGAAGTACATACAATATTTTGCAGAGATCGTCAGGCCTTAACACAGCTATTGAAGAAAGGAGCAAAATTCCAATGGATCGAAGAATGTCAGGCAGCATTTGACACGTTAAAACAAAAATTAATATCTAGTCCACTTCTGGCATATCCCGATTATACCAAAGAATTCATTTTATCTTGCAATGCAAGCGGGCATTCAGTGGGGGTAGTGTTACCACAAGTGACTGATGGAGCGGAATGACCTACAGACTACGCATCCAGACAATTATCACCTGCGGAAAAAAAAAACCTACTCGACAACCGAGAAAGACTGAATGTAATCTATGGAATCAAATATTTCAAGTGCTATTTGTACGGCAGAAAATTTAAAGTGGTCACTGACCACAGCAGCGCCAAAATGGTTATTATGTTTACGAGACCGATCTAGTAGATTGATTCGGTGATCCCTTTGTTTGTCGGAAATGGATTTTGAGGTAGTGCATATGCCTGGGGAGAAACATACCAACGCCGATGGATTAGGCAGAAAAGTTGCGGTGATTGAAGCAATAGGTCAGACAGCGGAAGAATGGTGGAAGGCACAAACCAATGATTCGGAATGTAAAAAAACATTATGCCGCTCAGAGACAGTTTTGTTTTGAGGAAGAAGTGTTATGCCATAAAACACGGCTGGGACCAAGAATAGTGGTTCCTAAACACTTGAGACAGGAAGTTTTACAGGAACCGCACGACCACATGCTATCCGGACATGGGGGTCAAAGGACAACAGATAGGCTGGTGGCAGAAAGATTTTGGTGGCCTTCAAGGAAGCAGGATGTGAGGCAATATGTTCGAGATTGTATGGAATGTACACAATGAGCCGATATGGGCCGACAAAACATTCCTTTGCAGAGACTCCCAGAGGCATAAGACGCCAGCGGGTAATAGGTGTATATCGACAATAATAGACCATTTTTTTCGTTACTTCGTGATGGTTAGCTACCCAACCAATAGCCTAGTACAGATGCGCAAATGCTAGTGAATAACTGGATTCTGACATTTGGAGTACCAGAATTCGTAATTACAGACCAAGGTTCGAATTTTATGTCGGAAGTCTTAAAACAACTTTGCCAATTATTGAAAATGAAGAAACTGCTAACTACTCCACTCCATCCACAGGCGAATGGCAGAATGGAGAGAATGCACAGAACCATTGGGAAGATGTTAAGTTACTATATCAATGAACAGGATAACAACTAGGACCAATATTTAGGAATGTTAATCGCGGGATACAACGCCAAAGTGCACAAATCGACAGGTCTATCTCCTTATTAGGTAGTGTACGGTAGGAAGATGGCATCAACGTTTGACATTCTTCAGCGGAAACAAGGGAAATCAGGAAAAACGGTAAAGGATTTTGCAAAAATGATGAGGGAGGTATGGAAGAAAGTACAGAAGGCAAACACAAAAGCACTGGAGCGGCAGGTAAGGATTGGCAATAAACACGCAAAATACCCAGATTTTAGGATAGGTCAGTATGTCATGTTGTCAACTCCTTATGTAGGGAAGGGAAAGCCGCAGTGGAGTAGCCGAGCGGTCTAAAGCACCTCGCTGCGGAGCGCGCGGTTGCTCGCCGTGGAGGTTTGAGTCCTCCCTGGGGCATGGGTGTGTGTGTGTGTGTGTGTGTGTGTGTGTGTGTGTGTGTTGGCCTTAGGTTAGTTTACCTAGGTTTAAGTAGTTTGTAAGCTACGGACTGATGACCACGCAGTTTGGTCCGATAGATTTACAAACATTTTGACATTTTTAGGGAAGGGAAAAACAAAGAAGCCAAAAGCTCAACTGCCGGGGTTTTTTCCCTACGTCATCAACTTCTAACCGATTTGCCAACGTACAGTGCTCAGCCAATACATTTCTAAAACTTTACTTAAAATCAAAATAATTACACTACACATTAAACAAATATCTTCTTACGTTTTTATATTAGTATAAACATCCTTTGTACTATTTATTATAATGGTGCAATTTCTTATATCACAGATAAGTGATTTAATTGAATATTTCAAGGTAAAATACACAAGATTAATTGAAAATAAAATGAGAAATAGTTAATATATTATTTTTATAAACAAACATTGCCATGCTAGTTGTGTAACTGTCTTGTCTTCGTTGGTAATTTATTACTTTTCATTGTCAATTAAACTTATTATGCCAGATGTGACTATATCAGCTAATGTATTGTTTATTTATCAACAGGCTATTTTGTAATGAGGGCCTTAAAGGTTCCTAACTGCCTCGTATTACTTCAAATGCCAGTAGTACTAGAATATTTTATTTCACGCTGTGCACTGCACTGTGCCTGGCACTCGCCATTGTCCCTCTCTCCCCTCACCGGAAACGAACTGGAAAATCCTAAGCTGGAACAAGCCACCAATGTCAGCCTGGTCGCTGACCTCCTGTCAGCTACAAGCACACAGCAAATTTCAACGTGGAGAATTTCTACCTTTGGCCTAACTATAAATGTTGTCACCCAACTGCGTACATACATTGCTACCATAATTAATAAGATTAAAATTGTGTAACATTTAGTGCATTGGCGTGGTCAATGTTTGCAGTGAACTTCATACTGTTTAATTATCAAATGCTATTAATTACCAGTATTTATATTAGGCGGTAATCTTACATTATACAGGGCCATATCAGATAGTGGAGATCACATTGCCAGTAAACGTGAAACTATAGCTCCCAACGTCTATGACGAAAGTGCATGCTAGTAGAATTAAACCATTTAAGGAAGTGATTGATGTACCAACACCGCCGGTGGTACCAGGTAAAACACGGAGTAAGAAGCAGCCAAAGGGAAAGCGTGATGATATGGCAGTAGTTATACCATAAGCAGACTATAATCAGAGACGAAGATAGAATACAATGATAATTCTAGTAGTGATTTTTATAAGGTTGTATGCTGTTTTAATAAGTAGTCAACAGGGGGTTACTTTCTATTCTTTTTCAGGTGGGCTGATAATACCCATAAAATGGAGAGGAGCGCAATAGGATTACTGCCGTTCATAGCACCTATTAGTTATTGTTTAGGATTATAACTGTATCAGTTGGATAGTGGTGTGTTGTTTACGAAACAAGGATAAATGGTGTTAACCAATCATAAATGGGATATTGTGTTAGGTTATAGTTTATGGTCATTAAGGAATGAATTTAGGAGGTTACAGGAAGAGTTTATTACATTCAGAAATAGAACTAGTAGGAGGAAGAAGCTTCAGGAAGTAACAGGAGAAATAAGAACACTGGAATTTTCTTTTCAGCAAGTGAAAGACAAACTGCACCGAGTACAGGATGTCGTACAGCGATCAACAAAAAGAATTAAACACGGGTGGATTGACGCAGGCGGGAAATTATTAAAATCGGTCTTCGGTACAGCAGATAATGACAATATGCAGCTAAATGGTACATTGCAGGTAGTCAAAGATGCAATATGGATGTAGTACCAACCACGGAGGATTGGCATAGTACAAGGATCAGGGGATTAGAGCAGAAAATATCCAAAATAATACGAGACTAATATGGAACATAACGCAAGAATTAAACAAGTATTTATTGGCAACAGCTACCATGGTTAATAATGATCTGCGGATAGTTAAGACACGCCTAGACATGGTGGATAAGGAAATTCCAGTGTGTAAGATGTTAAGATTTCTTTCAGACCAATTATTCGAAGCTAGATTAGCTACAGAAGAATTAATGGAAGCCATACAGCGTGCGACTCAGGGTCACATTACAACTATGCTATTGCCGCCTAGAACAATCATTTCTCTATTACTTTAAGTTAGTAAGCAACTGCCACAATTGCTACAATTAATATTTCCTCCAGAAGAATCATACTTACCCCAATATTATAGATTAGTCCAAGTATCAGTACAGTCAGATCGATTAAACCTGAGGGTGCAAATAACAGTACCAGTAACTGATAGGCTAGGATTATATAATGTATACACTGTACACACGTTCCCAGTAAAATGAAATACAAGGAATAAATTCGTACAATATAAAGCAAACAATGTATTTATAGTTTCAGAGAAAACAAATGCAATCACAGTAATGAGCATCGTAGACCAAGGCAACTGCATTTATGAGGAGATCATGATTTGTCCTGCCAGGGAAACAACGATCGGCTATAAGACCTGTGAAGCACAATTGTTTTCTGGTTCAGACGCTTCGTTGTGTAAAAGAGAAATTTTACTGACTACATCACATTTTTTCGACTTGGCAAAATCTCTTTGGATCTATGCAGTACATCAACCGACTGATATTTTTGCTCAGTGTTTTAGGGAAGGACTAGCTGAACCGACATAGCATATGAAACTCACGGGTAGTGGATTATCACTAAACTGAACTCTTTGCTCTATAAGAGAACCAGATTTCAATTTACCAGCTTCCTTAACAGGTCAAATTGCAGTTAACGAGAGTTATTCAATTATATTTTGGCCAAGCAACCCTATGCAGACCCTACCAGCACAAAATCTGTCTTACAGTAACGATGCACTAGAGTTGTCTATAATAAATTCATTAAATCTCTCTTATACAATCTCAGCAGGATGGAATAGACACTAATACGTTAATGCAGCAAGTGATTAACTTGAAACAACAGCAAAGAAACGAGATTTGTAGTAATAAGTTCAGGTGTTTCAGGAATTTGTCTTGTCACAATCCTACTCTGCGTAATTCTTTACTGTTAGAGGTGTATGAAAGTGAGAACATCAAATGATTTACCAGTAACATGGATTACTTGAACCTGTACGTAATCTTTGTAACTCCTATACGTTAATGAATTGTAACCTGTACTCAATGGAAGATATGTTAGTTTTAGTTGTACTTTTGTCTATTGTTGAATTTACATGTGTTCTTGTTTTGTTCAAATTCGGGGACGAATTTTGCCTTGGGGGGGGGGGGGGGGGAGGAGTATAGATTGTACTAATGAAAAGTGTAAAATGAATTACTAGAGAGTGTGAGGATATAATATTTAATAATAAAATAACTATGGGAATTGAATGGACAAGTGAAGTTTAATAGCAGGCAGCAGTGGGTTAGCAGCAGCAGTTACAAAAATCAGTTGTAAACAGTGGTGGCCAGAGTGTTATTCGTCTGAGGCACATGCGCGCCCAAAAGAGGAACTCTTGCAACAACACAGGCTACATGTAGAGCGTGACTTTGTCACCTTACTAAAGTGTGTCATGCTAACACAAGCAGGTCACTGGAGCGACCATAATGTTCTAGTAGCAACTTTTCGACTATAAATGGACCTCTCTAAGCACAGGCCAGCAGAGTCATCGGAAGATGGACAAGATTTCGGACCGAATCTACGTCGGTCGCCGGAAGCGCCAGGGCGCCGCAGCCGTCATCGGAGGGTCGTGTCTACAATACCAGAAGATCAAGGGCCGACGGGAGCCAGCCAAGTTAGCGCTGCGGAGGATGGAAGCATAGCAGCGGTGACAATGGCAGCTTACCTGGGACCCAGTCGGTGAGCGCTACCTTCATCACCTGGGTGGAGCACAGCCTCCTGTCATCGCCCGGCGGAGAACGCGAGTTCGCTGCCCGTAACCATCACAGCGCGGCACGGTCCTGCCTCCACGGGGCCCTGAGGCCTACTGTCTGCACAGCGCATGTCAAGCAGCAGTCAGCCGACGCCGGCTTCCGCTGTGCCAGCAACTTCACTCAGTGCTTCCTGGCAATATGAGTCTCGCACCACAAGTGTCCAACAGTAGGTCATTCAGTCTCTCAATGTAAATGTTCTTTCGAGACAGCCAGACCGTTTCGTTCAGAGTTCAATTTTAGCATGTCACTTGTGTAACTGCAAGAATAAGGGATTTCAAGTCTACAGAATTGCTGTAAATCTTACATTAAATAAATGTCTAAACATGGAGTCTTGTGTTATTTCGCATCCCTCTCCCTATTAGTCGAGTGAGCCCATGTTTCACAAGAGAATGCCATCTTTGACAATTGAGGTGGATGGTATGTCACCTGAGGTGTCAGTCACATTTTAATAAAAACACACTACACATCTTGTGTGTCAGCTTGTTACATGCACCACTTTTTATGTTGAGATCTGAGCACAGGTACTGGCAAGTAATGGTTTTGGACCTACAATAGTGGCTTTCCAACACAATGACCTATTTATGAAAGCAATAACGGACTGCCTTTTAGCAGAAAACAAATTTCATTTCCTGCCCCTCCCCCCTCCTCTAGTTTCATTCTTTTCAGTTTAACCTTGTTTAGAAGATTATTTTGATACATTCCACTTACACTGCCAAATTAACTGTTAGAGTGTTAAAATATAATAACCAAATTGTAAACACAATAGTCCTAGCCCTAACCTAAAACACAAACTAGGCCGTACAAACAATATGACTGAAAACTAGGCCTACCTCGTTTCTTTTTCTCTTTTCCACGATTCAGGGTTTTCCGGTTTCTTCCTAGCAGATTTAGTACTCTGTATTGGGTGATTCTCCATTGATAAAGGCACTCATATAAACAAAAATCACACTTTGAAAACCAAAAGTAGTCAAACAACACTGACAGACAACAACAGCTGCTAATAACCAAGCTGGCAACATCTTGCGACACTAGCACTGTGCCACCAGATGGAACCTCTCTGCAGCAATATATCTGCTTTTGATGTAAACTTTTGTGACCTACCTGATTTTGAAATAAAACCCAACTTTCTTCATGTGATATAATTTAGATCTATATATATATATTTTTTTTTCTTTTAGTTTAAAACTTGGTTATTTGCTAGATCTGTATTCCAACAATCAGAATATAACATAAACAGAAAATTGGGAAACAATCTCTCTAGTTTAGAAACTAGAGAACTCAAATGTTTATTGTAATATTGCAGCATGTACAAAACACTTCTGAGTCATTATTTTCTCTCTTGACCCATGGAAACAAATTTATAAGCAGCCTGATATACAGTCATGTACTTTACTTTTCCCATTGTGGTATCACAAAAATCGTTCATATTTTACCATAAATTGGAACAATAACACTTTGACAACAACCAAACTTAAGTACTCTCTTACACTATATGATTCACAGCCAAATGCAGTCAAAATATGCACACTACTGCAGTGTGATAAACTACATGGGTCAACTGGAAAAATCTTATGCACTTATGCACAAAGAACAATGTGTAGATATATGATTGCATGGAGAGAGAGGAAGGGGAGTGAATGGGTGGGATTTTCCCTTGTTGTGGAGGGAAGTGATTGGGGTTGGACTTGTCATGTTGCAACAAACAGAAAAACGCTGAAGAGAATTTTATTTGCTTTAATAGGAAAATATTGAATTTTTATTGATCAGTAACAGTAAGAATAGAGTAGAATGTTCTATAGTTAAGTTGCTGAAAGTTAGTCCATGACGGCGGACACATACATTGCCATTGCTGCTGCTGGTGTGTGTGTGTGTGTGTGTGTTCCCCATTGGTAGACTGAAGGTGATCTTGAGTGATAAGGGTGGCAGTGTGGTAGCATCGCCATGACAAGATTTATGATTAGTGTTAGTGTGTCCATTCCACAAAATGTACTCCACATACATTAACTTATCTTCTTTCAGCAATTTGACAATTCCAGGACCTTGAAATTCCCAGCTTTCCAAGGTTATAAAAATTCCTGGTTTTCAAAGACCTCTAGCCGCCCTGTACCTAGTTGAGGCATAGAAGCAGCAAATCCTGCATCTTATGTAGATGCTATATCTAGGAAATTATTCAAGTAAGGTTTGATTAAAGGTAAGAATTAACTGTAGTTGAGAAGGCGAGTGGTCAGTAGACATGTAAGTGTCTATGAACACTTAAGCTTCTATACAATGTCAAATTGTTTCTTCAAAACATCTTTTGACACACAATCTTTGTGGCCTCTGTCATGTCCCACACACATATGCCTCCCTTCACTCACTCCCCACTCTCCTCCCTGCAGTTAATTCCTGCACTTCACTGTACACCATTAGAAACATTGTGCGTTGACTCACGGCTAGCACATTTATATCATATTATTATCATAAATGTCTACCGCCTTTCTAACCTCACCATCTCCTGTCATTAACTCACCTTTATAGAATTCCCATTAAAGTGTGTCACTGGTAAGCCCTATTCACAGACACCTGACAATCAGGAGACCATATGACTCGAGTAGCCGATCATCCACACAGACACAAATTGAACCTTCTGTACTGCAAATCGCTAGCGTGTTAAGTAACATTGTATCAATTTCTTTGGCTGAGGGAACGGAAGCACACTTTTTTGTCTACCCTGCCACCTACATTACAATATGTAGAGACTCTATTAGTTCATTTCATAGAACCATATTGAGGATCTGATGATCTTACAATGCAGTTGTATTATTACCACCAGTACACACAGATGGCTATTAAAAATTCACAGGCAGAAATTGTCAGGACTATCACAATATTTGTAATATTTAAAATGAAAAATGCATTAGAAAACTAACAATGAGATACAATTAGTTCACCAGAGTCACTAATGATTTTGTTGCACTACAAATTGTATGAACTGTTGTATAGTCTTTCTGACATCTACTAGCTAATATTATCTATTCCATGCACTGCCCATTTTATTTTTAAATTGTAGAAATATTATTGTAATTTCTTAAAATTGACAAGTACAAATTTTTAGGTCTATATGTATGGGATTTGGAGAAATTATTTTATACTTTATAGTCAATTAGAAAAAAGTTACAATAAAAAATAATAATTAAAATAACTATTTTCTGGTTTTTGGTCTACTGCATGTGAAATTTTTAAATAAATTTCAAACAATATTATAAAATTACAGTAAGCATGTGGTTACTTTCAGGTTAATTTTTTTCTTCCTCAAGTCAACAAATTTCCTCCTCCTCCTCCTACGTATATCTCATGAAAAGACTGAAGGTAAAAAGTAGAGAGATTCAAGCTCGTACATTTAGCATCAATCATTCTACCGCTATACATTCTTGGTAACATTAAAAGAGGGTTATCATCACACAACAGGTAATATAACAATTTAACATATTATGATCTATACTGGTATTGAATTTTTCAAGTCTATAGCACATTTTGATGTCAGGAAATATCGTTTAATTTTAATATGTGGTATATAAAACATTTTTTCAGTCTATGCACAATCAAATGGTATGAATGCAACCAAGAGATTGTGAGATTTGGCGACGAGCACTTAAGGTCTTGTGGTATCCAAGTCACGGCAACTCTGCGACACTACTATCCAAGTAACCCATGTGAATGCCTAACTACACACGTCGCACATCTTGATCGCAGGATACCTCAATCCCTCGGCAACTGGAGTACGCCATGTGAATACAGCCGTAGTTGACACGAACAATGTAGGTATACAGGGTGTTACAAAAAGGTACGGCCAAACTTTCAGGAAACATTCCTCACAAAGAAAGAAAATATGTTATGTGGACATGTGTCCGGAAACGCTTAATTTCCATGTTAGAGCTCATTTTATTACTTGTCTTCAAATCGTGGAATGGAACGGAAACACACAGCAACAGAACATACCGTTCAAAATGTACTCCGTTAGTGAGGATACATGCATCCACCCTCCGTCGCATGGAATCCCTGATGCTTCCTGAAGAATGGCGTATTGTATCACAGCTGTCCACAATACGAGTGCAAAGAGTCTCTACATTTGGTACCGGGGTTGTGTAGACAAGAGCTTTCAAATGCCCCCATAAATGAAAGTCAAGAGGGTTGAGGTCAGGAGAGCGTGGAGGCCATGGAATTGGTCCGCCTCTACCAATCCATCGGTCACTGAATCTGTTGTTGAGAAGCGTATGAACACGTCGACTGAAATGTGCAGGAGCTCCATTGTGCATGAACCACATGTTGTGTCATACTTGTAAAGGCACATGTTCTAGCAGCAGAGGTACAGTATCCCGTATGAAATCATGATAACATGCTCCAGAGAGCGTAGGTGGAAGAACATGCGGCCCAATCAAGACATCACCAACAATTCCTGCCCAAACGTCCACAGAAAATATGTGTTGATGACGTGATTGCACAACTGCGTGCGGATTCTCGTCAGCCCTCACATGTTGATTGTGAAAATTTACAATTTGATCACGTTGGAATGAAGCCTTATTCATAAATAGAACATTTGCACTGAAATGAGGAGTAACACATTGCTGGATGAACTATTCGCAGAAGTGAACCCGTGGAGGCCGATCAGCTGCTGATAGTGCCCGCACACGCTCTACATGGTACAGAAACAACTGGTTCTCCCGTAGCACTCTCCATACAGTGACGTGGTATGTTACCTTGTACAGCAGCAACTTCTGATGCAGACATTAGGGTTATCGTCAACTGCATGAAGAATTGCCTCGTCCATTGCAGGTGTCCTCGTCGTTCTAGGTCTTCCCCAGTCGCGAGTCATAGGCTGAAATTTTCCGTGCTTCCTAAGATGCCGATCAATTGCTTCGAACGTCTTCCTGTCAGGACACCTTCATTCTGGAAATCTGTCTCGGTACAAACGTACCGCGCCATGGCTATTGCCCTGTGCTAATCCATACATGAAATGGGCATCTGCCAACTCCGCATTTGTAAACATTGCACTGACTACGAAACCACGTTCGTGATAAACACTAACCAGTTGATGCTACGTACTGATGTGCTTGATGCTAGTACTGTAGAGCAATGAGTCACATGTCAACACAAGCACTGAAGTCAACGTTCCTTCAATTGGGCCAACTGACGATGAATCGATGAAGTACAGTACATACTAACGAAACAATTGGGTATTTTGACAATTGTCTGCATGAATTATTTCAATTTACATTTAAAGAGAAATACTAAAATGAGCTCTAACATGGAAATTAACCATTTCCGAACACATGTCCACATAACATATTTTCTTTCTTTGTGTGTGAGGAATGTTTCCTGAAAGTTTGGCCATACCTTTTTGTAACACTCTGAATATGTGTGTGCTTACTGACTGTACAGAGTTATTTTTATTCCTTCCAATATTTGTATTCCAGGCACAATCTTCCAGTATCATTATTGCGAAAGATCACTGTGAAAATATAGTGTGATTGCAGACTACAACTAGAATGTAATAAACATTTAGTATTAACAGCTGAGTTTTAAACTTTTATTTTTGAACTATGAGTGCCTATTGGGTATTAACCATGATTTTTGACCACGAGTCTTAATGTGCTATTCCTTGCCATGAATAATTTATTCTGTACTACTAGAGGAGCATGGTAATACAAATTCATGATACCTTCACTATCCGTTATTAATAATTTTACTGTCGAAATCTTGTTTCTTTAATTTTTTCAAGTGCAGTAAAATGTGTAAATAAATTAGTGAAATAAAATGCAGTAATAAATGAAAGTGAATAATACATGGAGTAAAAATGGAAACAG
Organism: Locusta migratoria; assembly: GCA_026315105.1. Lineage (NCBI taxonomy): Eukaryota > Metazoa > Arthropoda > Insecta > Orthoptera > Acrididae > Locusta > Locusta migratoria. The sequence continues at coordinate 702,488,849 of CM048745.1, read as the reverse complement.
TTCAGTTCAGTAAGGCACGGCCGAGTAAAACAGCAGACCTGTACTGAATTCCAACAGTGCGTCGACCAGCTTGCTGCAGTCAGCAAGGCATTGTATCACCGGCTGTTCACATGTGGTACAACGATACCAGGAGGCCATCGCCCTCTCCACAAGCGGAAGCAGTTGATTCAGCGATCGACCATCAAGTGAAAGCACAGACTGTAAAATGTGATCGTCCTTAAGTTCTGTAAGCAACATGACCAGAAGCCAATAACCTAGTGTATTGACCTCCAGAGCAACGTGATGATCGATCTTTCTATAACTGTACAACGTGACAAGACAACGACCCCGAATGTTCACCTCCAGCCAGGTCGATCAAATAAATAACACAGCCAAGGAGATGCCACCAGAGAGTGATAGTGATGGAGTTAGTATAGTCAGATTGGCAGTAGCAGTAGCAGTAGCAGAAGTTGGAGTTTCAGTCATGATCAGCCACTGGCAGTGACAGCTGGAGTTGAAGATAGAAGATGGAAGAATCTGGTCGCCAGTAACAGCGTTTGGAAGGAGATCAGGAACAACAGAAGTACTCACCCAGGATGACTGGCCAGAAAGTCAACTGTGATCTCCATCAAAGGTTCTGCCACTTAAAGACGTGCAGCCTGAAGACCGCCGATTCGATCCCAGGGCATTGACGCAATACCTCCACACCGTGCCACTACCTCTGGTTGCAGTAGAACACAACACTTTCTAGAAGACAGAGAAATTACACTGCAGAATCCACAGCCTGTTAACTCACAGTATTAGTTTCGATGACGAGCACTGTTCTACTGGCCAGTGAGAAAGAGACGCCGCCAGCGTAACCAGAGTCCACAGCCGACGCTGCGAAATGACTCATTGCTGCCTCTTGCCTTACCGCTGCCCACACTCGCTGAGCCTTCTAGTTCACACCGTATGGTTTAATTGTTTAATAAATGTGTTTTGTGTAAATGCTGTTTCATTTATGCTTCGTACCTGAGCCAAGGAAATGAGCCCCCATCCCACATATAGGAATCTTTGTAAAATGCTATCCTGAAAATACAATATTAATTTGTAGTTAAAGCGTGCCATCCTGACAATAGGGCAATGCATTTACAGTTGTTGTTAAGTGTTCAATATTTAGCAAAGCAGTAGGGTTACTTCCTTTGATTACAGAATGCTCACTTCAAATTATATGTGAAAACGATTTCTATGGTTAACAGTGCAAGAAATAACTTATGAATTGAAACTGTCATTAGAGCAATCATTTAAGAAAGTTTATAGAATAAACTGAACTATTATTTTATAGCTAAAAGATACTTTTGGTGTTCAAGTCGGCAGGTATTTTCTATAATTTTTGCAGTTGATATCAGGCTTATGTAAGTTGTAGCTAAGTCAGAACTTTGGAAAAAAGAATTCTAAATAGTGTAGTCATGGAACAGACAGATGGCATTTTTACAGACAGAGATATCAAATAATTTCCCCTTTTTTAATTTCAGTAATCAATGTTCTAATAATGGAAAGTCGAGGTTGGAATTCAACAACATAGTGTTGGAGACTCGCAGCTAGGTTTGTTACTGGTAGGTTCGACCAATGTGCGAGTGTCACGGAAATGATCCAGCAAATCAATTGGGGATCGCTGGAGGAATTTCTGTTGAGGAAATTTAGAGGGCCGGAATTTGAAGCTGAGTGTAGTACGATCTTGCTGCCGCCTACTTACATTTCGCGTGGTGATCAAAAAGACAAGATAAGAGAAATTAGGGCTTGTACGGAGGCATATATGCATTCTTTTTTTCCCTCATTCTATTTGGGAGTGGAATAGCAAAGGAAATGCCTAGTAGTAGTAGAGTGTACCCTCCGCCACACACCTTACGGTGAATTGCGGAGTATGTATGTAGATGTAGATAATGAAGATAGTTAAAACCCACTGTATAGACATACAACGAGCTGCGACAGGCAAATAAATAAATAGATAGATAAATTTACACAAACATATGAACAACCATTGGCCTTCTTCAGACAAGAGAACATCGCTTGATTTCAATGGCTGCTTTACAACCTGGGCCATCTTGATCCTCCCACCAAGTACCAGCTTCTCTGAACCACCAGTAAACAGATGAGAGTTATCCTTACACTACATTCTCTGATCACAAAATTATCCAGGCCTTTACCTATGATTATCCCATTTTTGTCCACACCCAACAGTTCATACCTCCTCTATCTTACACCTCTCTGATTCCAGGTACTGTTTCTGTGTTTGTCTGTTTTGCTTTCCTCCCCTCCCCACTCCATTCCTAAGCTGCATCTCATTCCAACCATTTAATACAAATATACATGGGTAAGGCCATGCTGTATCCATCCTCCCCCCCCCCCCCTTCCTCGCCGCACCACCACCACAACCACCACCACCCCCGTGGAACCTTCCTATTCCCTTCATCCCCTGCCCTCTGCTCCTACTCCCTCAAGGCAGTGTGTGATTTGGAGTGTGGTGGCTGGAGATGACGGTTGTGTGACTGAAGTGTGCCTGTGTCAATTGTCTTTTCTGAAGAAGGCTGATGGCCAACAGCTTGAGTGTCGTATGTCTCTTTTTTATGTGCCTGTCACAGCTCGTCGTACATATCTGCAGCGAGTTGTAAACTATCCTTAGTACATTGTTATATAATTTTCTACCATATCCAAGTAATCAATAACAATGTTAAATAACACTTGGAACTTTATAGCCTATAAATAATGGTTCTCACTTGTTTAGATAAAATGGTTGATATATGACAGTATCAAACTCAATTCTTGTACATAGTGTATACTTTCTCATTAATTTTTGGATAACTTAATACTACTTTAGAATCACGTTTATGTTTCTTATTGGTACTGTAACTTCACAATCATTAGTTACAAAAATAAATAAATATTATTTTCAGCCGGAGTGATTACCTCCTACATCGTGCACAAAAAAGTTGATAAAGGTATTTAGTTCTTTCTGGAGGTTTTTCAAATAAATTTATAGTTCAACCCATGACGAATGATGGCAGATTGCACACATCTGGAAAAGTACCTTTAGCCGTTTCGAGCGACAGTTAAAGTACATGTTGTGATGATACTGCCGGCCCCCCTCATCACAATGTTATCGTACGATACCGTCTGCAGAAGACCCAGAATCGTGTGGTGTAATAGTGATATATTTTGCGTGTGAAGTTACAAACGAAATAGCCGGAATCAGTGTAGGACAGTGTCTCGGTGATACTGTGATTAAAACAAGTGATAGATTTCATTAATTAAGAGATTCATTTATTTTCTTTCCAGATAATTCTATAAACAATAGTTGCGTCATTGTATGTTATTTCAAGACTTAAACAGACGAATTGTAAAATCTTTTGTAAAAAATAAAAGGAAATGAAAATTAATAGCATTGTATGTATGTAAGGCTCATAAACACATTGTGTAGACCAGCTAATAATATTAATTAATTTAATAGTCGAGATTTGAATTTTATAATTCTCTGTATATATTGACTGACGTGATCTTTTGAACTTATTTTGAGAATTGACAAAATATTGTATAGTTCAATATATGTTAGGAACATGTATGATGTACTCATTAACAAATTAATTGACATTTTACATCGCACTTTGTTGTCAAACAGCGAGTATTGCGATTAAAAATTAAAAAGAAGTGTGTCATTTAAAATTATTGTATGTATAGTTTTCATTTTATATTGTGATTATTTTTGTGTACATGAAATGTTTTCTTTGTGTGTTTGTTCATTGTAAATTATTATATACAATTGTTAGGAACAATGCACAATGCAAGGTCATTATTGCCGATGTTATATATTTGCCTCACTGCCTTGCGTGGGGGAGTTCGAGTTTTAGTCGTTTGTCAAGTGCTCTGGAAGCTATGTCAGTCTTTGTTTTGAAATGGAAGTACTACCGTTCTGATACTTTGTAAATGTTTGGTTGTCAAAATGTTTGGTGGAGAAACAGTTTGATTTCAAATTAAAAAGAAGTGAAAAATTGTACCTACGAGTTTTTATTTCTAGCACGACGCCCCACGAGAATAATGTTGCAGCGAGCAGAACCCCCATACATCGTAATATTGAAAAGATGAGTATCATTTGGAAGTGGTAGAAAGGAACTGTAATTACTCAAAAATATAGTAAAATATTTTAATGTATATAAGTGCTTTGCACTTGAAGAAACTTTATACCCTGCAAATAATGGCTCTCACTTGCTTACACAGAATTTGTTGTGTGCCAATACCATCAGTGATGGCAACTTGCAACAAATAGAATAAAATCCACTGAGTAACTTACTGCATGAAGTTTGATGTTGGCAATGCCTGCAAACAACACATCAGAGGGTTCAAAGCAATGCTGAAGACTCTCTGCCTGTTAGAGAATGATTGACATAGATGCCCTGACTAAGTCTAAACTTTACCGCACCATTCTTGGTTCCAACTGCAGTAAGGCAGTTTGGGAGAAAAACATTACTTTTCTTCTATATAATAATGGAAAGTCCAGGTTGGAATAAATAATATAGTGAGGACAGTTTACAACTCACCGCAAAGACGTGGCGACGAGCTGCGACAGGCACATACAAAAGACACACACATACAACACATTCAGCTATCGGCCATGGCCTTCTTCAGAAAATAGAGCACTCACGCAATCACATTGGCACACAACACAGTCATACAACCATCACCTCCGACTGCCACACTTCGAATCACGCTCTGCAGTGAATCGGGGACGGGACGGGAGGGGAGGGGAGGGGGAGGGGATAGAAAGGTTACGTCACGGTGGTGGGGATGGGTTAGATGGGAATAACGAGATGCAGCTTAGGAATGGAGTGGGGAGGTGGGTGAGCGGAGAAAATAAAATAAAATAAAGTAAAATAAAATAAATATATGCATGCACACTGCAAGTACACAAGACCGCACACACACACACACACACACACACACGATCACACATTCACACACCACTCAAAATAGACGAGGTTTGGGATAGAGAGGTAGGAACTGTAAGGTAGGGAAAAAAATATATATAGGGAAGTTATCGTAGGTTGAGGCCTGGTTGATTTCGGGATCGGAGAATGTATTGTAGGGATAACTCCCATCTGTGCAGTTCAGAAAAGCTGGTGGTGGATGGGAGGATCCAGATGGCCCGGGTTGTGAAGCAGCCATTGAAATCAAGCATGTGCTCCGCTGCATGCTGTGCCACAGGGTGTTCCACCTTGTTTTTGGCCACAGTTTGGCGGTGGCCATTCATCCTAATGGACAGCTGGTTGGTGGTCATGCCAATATAGAAAGCTGTACAGTGCTTGCAGCACAGTTGGTAAATTACGTGGCTGCTTTCACAAGTGGTCCGGCCTCTGATAGCGTAGGATAAGCCTGTGACAGGACTGGAATAGGAAGTGCTGGGTGGGTGGATTGGACAGGTCTTGCAGCGGGGTCTTCCACAAGGATATGATCCCTGTGGCAGTGAGCTGGGTTTCGGGGTGGCATAAGGATGACCTAGGATGTTGTGAAGGTTGGGAGGGTGACGGAACACCACTTTAGGAGGGGTGGGAAGGATCTTGGGCAGGATGTCTCTCATTTCAGGGCACGAGGATAGAAAATCAAAACCTTGGCAAAGGATGGAATTTAGTTGTTCGAGACCAGGGTAGTACTGGGTGACAAGGGGAGCGCTCTTTTGTGGATGGTTACTGGTGTTAGGAAGAGGATTTGGGGTGTGTGAGGATATGGCACGGGAGATTTGTTTGCGGACTAGGTCTGTGGGGTAGTTTCTGTTTGTGAAGGCCTTTGTGAGACCTTCAGCATATTCAGAAAGGGAATACTTGTCACTCTTCCAAACATATAACTCTGATGTTCCACTATCACTTCAAATGCTTTGTATAAAATTGCATACTAACACAGTCAGGAAACACTATATTTAAATAAAGTAAATGCTATTTAAAATTTCATCTATATAGACTAATTATCTACTCTCTTTTCTGCAGTAATGAAGTTTTTCAGAAGTCATTAATTCTGCTCAACTATGGAGATAGGTTATGTGTGTGTGTGTGTGTGTGTGTGTGTGTGTGTGTGTGTGTGTGTGTGTGTGTCCAAGATGCAGATATAAAAATGATGCTAGCTGCTGTCCAATGAAAGGTCTATAAAAAAACAAAATTAATCAAACATGTGTATGTAGTGTGACATTATGTGCACAAAGGTGCCTTGACAGTTTTAACCACTTTTGGAGCTCATTGAATATCACATAGTTGTAGAAATATTACACTGTTTATTTTTTAATTATGTATAATGCAGTTCATAGTAGTGTAAAATTCTGATATCTCCCTAGCATATCAGAAAATTTGTGCAGAAGCATTTCATTTCTTATGCAAAATTAAGGACAACTTAACAAAGGTGAGAATAGAAGATGACATTTATTGTTTTTTATACAAAGAGCATTATAATTTACAAATATTGGTTTCTCAATGCCATCAAGAGTTGTAAGCTAATTACATATGTACATTTTTAAATAGGAGAGAATTAAATTATACGTTTTCCAGTCTTAAATTAACATGATTTTAATTCCAGTAGACAATAACTCAATTAAAAGCATTATCCACTCAAAATTGCACAATTTGTTCAATTCAATGCAATCTTCTTGATATCCGTGTGGAAATATTAAAACTCGTTGGTAAATGGTCCCAAAGAGGCAACCAGTCTCAGTTTCTGGCCATCAGGAGTAGTAAATTCAATAGTCTGCTCACCCATGATATTTTCCCCTTCCACATCTGTAACATGTTCTGCAATATTAACATGTTCACCCTGAAAAGAAAAAATAAACTTTTTACACACACACACAGGAAAGAAATATTTTTGGTTGGGCTAATTATCTACTCTGTTCTACAGTAATAAACTTTATCAGGCGTCATTCTGCTGAACTGTCCATTGGGTACAATATTGTTCAATAGCTTATTTCAGTGCTAAATACAAAGACATTTGTTTTAAAACCAATTCTGGATTGTGCCTTATCAAAAATGACTTTATTGTACAAAAAAAGTAGTTCTGACAACAACAAAAATAAGGGTTATATTATGTTCTCATGCGTAGTATTTTTCTGATTTATTTATGAACATGTTTCATCTGGTGCCAAAACTAGAGTGCACCACCTCTAAGCTGAATGAATAAAGAAGGACTAAATGTACATAATTCTGGTTGAAAGATGATTCATAACTACTTTTACCGTACAGATAGGTGTGCCACAAAACTAACAATATAATGAAAATAAATGGTAATATTTTACTATATGGAAATAGCACTTCCAGCCAATAGAGGTCACAAAATGGTTCTGAAAATGGCTCCTTTATTGGAAATCTAATGTGACATAGCACCAGGACAGCACTTTTTTTGTAGTATTGAAGTATAATTACAATATCTATGAAATTTGTCACGAGAGCCTAGAAAAGTGTCAAAGTGTTTGCGATGTTCTTTAGTCAACAAATGGAACCTGAGGGAATGGGATCTGCTTAGAAAATCAAAAAGCTGAGTTCCAACACAGCATATCAGCTGTAGTTAAGTAATTACAATACAGGATAATGATTTACACTTTTGATTGTTAAAAACACCAAGTGATGCAGGCAGACAGATCTATGTTTTATTGCACTCAAAGAGATGCCCATGTGTTATGTTCACCCATCTTGAGACTTGTTATGCACATGCTTTCACACATGTGCAATAACCATGTAATGATTCCTATTCTGCCGGCCGCGCTGGTCGAGCGTTCTGCGGCGCGCAAGTCACAGTCTGCACGGCCACTATGGTCGGGGGTTCGAATCCCCTCTAGGGCATGGATGTTTGTGCCGTCCTTAGTATTAGCTAGTTCATAAGTAGTTTGTAAGTTTAGGGACTGATGACCCTGCAGTTAAGTCCCATAACCTCTACAAACATTTGAACATTTGATTCCTATTTTTGTTTTGTAAATAAAAAAATTACCCGATGCGGACAGAAGTGTTTTGTTCCACTCTCACAGATGCCCAGAATAATAAATGTTAGTATCAATTAAAACAACACAGCAAGGAAAAACACAAATGTATGTGACAGTGTAGCTTATAAAGGCAAAGCTGAGAGATTTACTTGTTTTCTCATCACAAATGTTCACCTACTGCATATTCTGCCCAACATAACAGTACTGCTGAAATTCATGACTTATTTGGGAAAAATTAACTAATACTATCCCTGTCCTATTGTTGATAGGTTCTTGTATGTATCCTTGTCTGGTCAATGAATCAGTTATTCTCGTACAGGACATCCTTTAAAATGGTGGCATATCAGTAAAAAACAAATATACCTCTGACAAACACTCAAATAAATGTGCCGACATAACAAGGGAAGACATAACTTAGAAGATATAACCAGGTCCACAGGGAAAGACGTACTCACTAATACTAGAAAGAACCCATAGTCTAAAAATGTTTGAAAGGTTTAACTTGGGGGGAGGGGGATCCATACCATTGTATCTTTATAATATTGACATGATGCGGTGTAGCATCTTTGACCTAAGCCTTTGTTGTTCTGCTCATTCTGGCATACCTCAGGTGGTGTGACAACCATCTTGGTTTGCAAACACCTCATGAAACAGTTTACAAAGTGGTTGCTGTAGAGCAGCGTGTGTAATTCTAATCGAGTGCACTGAGTATGTACTTGCAGTGTCCGCCACCAGAGGCGCACGAGACTAGAGACAAGTAGCACGCCCTCTATGAACGAAGGCAGATGTAGCGCAGAGTCACGCTGGCATTTGTATAGTGAATGCCGAACTGTTATGTTCTTATGTTCAGTTTTATACTTAACAGCCAACACGGGCCATTTATGTTAGACTTTATCCTATAAAGTTTGGAGGTTACAACACAAAGGATGAAGTTTGGAGATTATACAAAACCCATTGGCGACGAGTGCACTCGATTCCACGTGTTCTGTTTTCACCTCGGTTCAAGAGAGGCCATTTGAAATGACAGAAGCTACATTCTAAGTCCTACGCCGCCTCATTGATCAACATACGGCCCTTGGCGCAGCATTGCAATACCAGACGCAGGTCTTCTCAACAGCTTTGGAGAATCTTACCCAGGTATTTCAGCCTTCGGCTCTGTCCACGCACGCGCGTCCTGCAGTGCCGGACGCATCTACCCGTCTCAAACCCACTGCCTTTTCCTGCATTTGACGAGACCGCGGAAGAGTGGGAGTCTTACGAAAAACGTCTGCGGCAACATCTTTCAGGAGTTTTACCACCGGGATGCCCAGCTGTGCTGCGACCTTTTTCTTTCATGGATTTATCCTAAGACTTGTCATTTATTGTGTCAACTGGTTCCCGTACAGGACCCCACGTCTCTTATTTTCAATCACATGTGCCAATTACTGTCTTCCTACAACTGCAAGTGAACTCATGTTGTAGCTGCTCAAGTGGAGTTTTGCAGATGCCGTAAACAACCGCACCCGTCTTATCAGTCATGGGCGGCCGAATTACACGGTCTTAGTCGCCATTGCAATTTTGTTTTGGAGGTGCAGAAGGAGTCTTATGCAAATCAGATTGTCAGGGATGTGATTATTCACCTGGCACCCAACAGGAAAGTGAGGGAGTGCACCTTATAACGCAAAGACCCTTTGTTATCAGAGGTTTTAAAAATTGCCCATGCTTTCTTAGTGTCAAGGATGACTGGAAATCAAATCAAGGTTGGTGGGACATATTGGCTGTTCAGCCTTCCCACTCTCACCACCCGCAGGAAGATGAGCCCCCTGAGGAGGACATCGCCACGGTTACCCAATGCTCTATATGGTCAAGTGGTAGGTGTCCTAAGTAACAGCAGAAGCCGGGGGCGTGCAGCAGCCCACAACAACAGATGACACAGGGCCACTCTAGTGCCCCCTTGCCCTCCTTGCTTTGTCGACAACATTCGGTCCGCTTGCCCATGGCACTGGACAACATGCCATCGGTGCAGCAAAAAAGGTCATATTTTGTCTGTGTGCAGGTCAAATCCCTCCATGCAGGATCAGGATATGGATCTAGGTATGGAGGTCAATTGTGTGGCGGCACTACCCGTGGATCCTTCTAAACTTTTCCTGGACCTAAAAGTTTGAAACAAGGTCCTCCATACGCAGATCTATATGGGCACAGCCATTACTCAAACTCACAAATGTATGTTGAGATGGGCTCCCCTCCCCTGCAGCCAGTCACTCGCAAGTTGCTCAGTTATAACAAACAATGGATTCCAGTGCTTGGCCAATTTACCGCTCAGGCGGTGTACCGCACAGTCATTTGGCCCTTAACCTTTCTTGTAGTGGGCAATGCAACGCATTTCTGTTGTATGGGTTTTCTATTTCGGATTATGTCAACCTAGTCTCGAACAAGGTACCCTACCCATAACTGGACGAGTTCTGCTTGGAATTTTCTTCTCTGTTTAGACTGGGTTTGGGTTGAGCCATGTCTTTTCAGACACACACATCTATGAAACCTTCCGCACACCCGCGTTGTTTTTGGGCATGCCAGATACTTGTGGCCCTCCGTGATTCTGTCAAAGTGGAATTAGATCGGCTCACAAGCCTGGGGGTCATTCATCAATTTTCTTGAGTGAGTGGTCTTCTCCTTTGGTCACCGTAATAAAGCCAACTGACAAGTTGTGACCCTTGCCATCATCTATGCATTGCACAAATTCTACGTTTTTCTGTATGGCACAAAATTACATTTGATCACAGACCTTAAACCCTCGATTTCCCAGTTCAACCCTTCTGCATTCCTGCCGAATAAAGCAGCAAACCGCCTTCAGTGATGGGCTCTTTTTGTCAAGGTTCAACTATGAAATCCCCACGGCCCAACATGCTAATGCCGATGTACTGTCTCATCTTCCAGTGGATCCCGACCTTGTTTCTGACAATGACGAATTGCTCTGTTTTCATCTGGACGCATTGGAACAACAGGTAGTGGATGGTTTTCTCCTTACCGTGTCATGTATTGAAGCCGCGGTCACAACCGATCCCATTTTAAGACAGATGTTCTCTTTTGTGCAACATGGCTGACCAGAAAGACCTCCGGTCCGAGTTTTGGACCCGTTCTACAATTACTTTTCCTTCCGCTATCAGTTTTCAGTCAGGGATGGAGTACTCTTACTGTCCACAGCAGGTGCACCACCTTGGGTGGTCATTCCCTCGTCTCTCCGTCGCAAGGTCCTCCTCTGTCTTCTGCATGCAGACCACTGGGGTATGTCCCATACAAAAGCATTAGCCTGCCGCCACATGTCCTGAACAAAGGATACTGTGCCCAGACCCAGAACTAGCTTTGGGAACGAGTTCATGTAGACTTTACGAGTCCCTTCTTGAATTCCTTCTGGCTCTTAGTGGTTGATGCATTTTCAAAGTTCCCATACGTGGTAGTTGCATTTCCATGTCAACAGCAGTAATGGTTTCAGTGTTATCTAAGATCTTTGCTATTGAAGGCCTGCCTATCACTTTAGTTACAGCCCACAGTTTTCTTCTCAAGAATTTGCCAAATTCTGTGCCCGGTGACATATCTGTCATGTTTTGGTGCCCCATTTCCACCCCCAATCTAACCGGGAGGTCGAACATCTTGTCAAAATGTTAAGGCCCAAATGAAGAAGTATGTAGTTCAATCTTCACCCGACACATGGCATTAGAGATATTCCTGGCTTCCTACTATTTTCTGCCAATCGGTGATAAGAGCCCAACAGACATGGCCGAGAGCCTCGGACGCTGCTTCACTTGCTGCATGCCCTGCCGAGCCACCTCCGCATGACTGTGCCAGCCTGTTTCCATCTAGGCATTGCTGTGTGAGTCCGCGGGTTAGGCTGCCACCTCAAATGGATCCCGGCAGTTGTCACGCATTGTTCTGGCATGTAGGTCTGCATAGAGGACGGCCTCACATTTCAACATGCGGATCAACTGTGTCCTAGGATGGGAGGATGTCCCGACATATCTGAGGGCTCACCCACCACCCGAATAGGCCGAGCACCAAACCCAGCCTCCTCCCGGCCAACACTCCAAAGTGTTCAGAGGAGCGGGATCCTACAACACCTACGATTTGGCCGGCGTCGGCCCCTATCGTGGTACCGGCTCGGCATCCACCGTCACCATCACTGCCTCTGCCGCCATCGCTGCTCACAGTTATGCCACCTACAGCATTGGGTGAAAGTGACGACAGCACCATGGACTATGACCCACCTTCTCTTGTCATATCTCACTGGCCACCAAAGGGCAGGGCTCGATGTGTTTCACGGTGCTCCAAGTCTGCACACCCATACTCCTTGGTGCCGGCTAGGTGCTTTGGCCAGGAGGACGAACTGGAGGTGTCATGTGTAAGAGTTTTTGTTTTTTCTCCACCAAAGAGGAGATGTGGTGTAGCGTAGTGTGTGTGTCATTATAATCGACCTTGCCTACTATGTACTTGCAGTGTCCGCCACCAGAGGCGCGTGAGACTCAAGGCAAGCAGTGTGCCCTCTATGAATAAAGGCGGATGTAGTGCAGAGTTGACATGTTATGTACTACTACTACTACTACTACTACTACTACTATTTCTTCTTCTTCTTCTCCTCCTCCTCCTCGTGTCTACGAGACCCAAAGATGGACTGATTTGGGTCAAAATTGATTTTCTACAATGAAAATATTTTAGGCACAGCTGTGTAAAGGAATATGTAATTTTTAATGTGTCTAAAAGCTGTCCAGCACCACCTACACAAAATATTCAATATACAAAGCTGTACAGTGATTGAAGCACAGATGGTATATCACACGGCTGCTTTCACCAGTCACCCAGCTGTTGATGGGGTACGATAAGCCTGTAATGGGACTGAAATAGGAAGTGCTGGATGGCTGGATTGGGCAGGTGTTGCAAAGGGGTCTTCCACAGTGATATAATCCCTGTGGTTCAAGGTGGCTAAGGATGGACTAAGATGATTTGGAGGGAGACAGAATGCTAGTTTAACAAAGGATGTTGTGCAATTGTTTCATGACAAGGTAGTATTGGCAATAAGTGGAGTGTTCTTTTATAGCTGGTTATTCAAAATGGAGGGGGGGGGGGGAGGTTTATAGGTGTGTGGGGATATAGGAAACCTGATTACCGACCAGAACTTACTAAGACAGCATTATACCCCTCCTCTCTACCACCCTGCATCCTTCCTGTTCTCCCCCCCCCCCCCCCCCGCCGCCTCTTATGTGCCTGTCATGCCTCAACGGACACCTTTTTGCTGAGCTGAAAACTGTCCTCATTATATTGTTGAATTACAACCTGGACTTTCAACTATTAGATGTATCTTAAATTACTGCATGCAGCAAAGTGGTGTATCTTGTTGTACTGATTAACTCTGAAAACCAATAAAAGATTAAATTCTCATTTGTATGCAGCTACCCAACTATGTATTAAAAAGTTTGTTTGTTTGGTTGGTTGGTTATTGGGAGGAAGGGACCAAACAGCTAGGTCATCATCCCGATACCTCAGAATGGAATGCAAGCAGAGGAGTAGTCTGGCTAAGGACATTCCGATAGTAAAATGGAGGTACCAATATGAAGTTAAAAATCAATTATAACAGCAGGACTAAAACCAAAAGAAAATTCTGAATTCTGCTATGCACATCTCTACAGCTCTATAACCTCCATTCCCAGACGACGAGCATGTACCGGTGAACAGTATGCTCCTAAAGCAGAAGCCTAAAAATGGAAGAAGAAAATGTTAAAAAACAAAATAAAAGGGGAAATGGATGTGTTGGGGGGGGAGGGGGAGCTCCAAAACCTGCAACAAACCCACCCATCCTGTCCAACTGTCTGAGATAAAATCTCATAGCGGAGAATAAAAACCGCTTTCACGGAGAAACCCAAGGATCCTGTCAGCAATCCGTGAATCATCCACCACAGCCGAGAACAATGAGTGCCAAATGGAATTCCATATTTGGCACAGAACACCAAGAGGGGCGGACATCACACTAAGATATCAGCCACAGATTGTAGGGTTCCGCAACCACAATATGGGGGAGGCTCATTGTGCAAAATAAAACTACAGGTCAGCCTGGATGTCCGATAAGGAGACGGCAAAGGACAGTGGATTCCCTCCGAGAAGGGCGTAAGGAAGAACTCCACACTGCAGTGGTCGACTTGATGGAGCGGAGTTTATTGGATAGGGCATTGGCCTGTCCAGGTGCTGTTCTAGTCTTGTATGGGAGGAGTAGCATTGGTCTATAGCCTGCAGGCTGCTCATTGAATCTGTACAGATAGCGTGGAATAATTTTTGGCTTAAATTTATTTAGAAACTATTAATTACCTTCACATGACTGCACAAGATCGTTCTAAGTCTTTTTCACAATTATGCCATTAGTCTTGCAATATTGCCCTTCTTTCTCGAAGGACGTTAAAATGAATATTTTAGAATTTTAATCTGATGACTCATTATTATTAAAACGTCATTTAAGATAAAATGTATACATATAAATGTCGCAAAAATTAAAGAAAGTTCAAGAAATACAAACCAAACTAGGAGAAGGACTTCAATATCTAAAGTGTGAAATTCAACTTCACAGATGTATCCAACCACTTTGCAATCAACAATACAAGCTCAAATTAACCTGCAATGGGAGCAAGCTATCTGAAGAAATAAAATATGACACTGTACATTAATTATTAAATACAACAATGAAAAAGTAATTTGCCGTTCTCATCCTTCTGGAAGGACATCGTTGCAATCTGGGTTAAAACACGGTCCAGGGCTGTCTGTCTGAAGTGCTTTAGTAATAGCCTTCATTTCTGCTGTAAACACACTGCGTGATTTTGGCAAAGATTGACATTCCATACCAATGGGAGATGTAAATGCATATTTCTGTATGACCAGTAGATTTCGATTCTTCAGTGTAGAAAATTGTGACACCCTGAAATTCTGCAAGTACTATGTGCAAAAATTGCTGGAAGATTTTGGGGAGACTGAAGTTTTTGGCTGGGACACTATCCAAGGGGTGTGCACAGTATAGCACAATGCGCAAAGTCAAGAGAAGGGAGATGGAAGTCCCTACAAATGGAAGCGATCTGCAATCCGACAAGTAAACCTACTTAAGGGTGAGTATCAGGTGTTCTAAAACCATCACCCGCAAAAAGAACCTGATAAGTGGGATGTGCAGGGAATTGTTGAATGGCAATGGCATAGTACCACCAAAAGCTGATGCTGCCTAATCTGAAGAGGGAGAATTCCCACTTAAGCAAGGAGACTCTCAACATGGCTGGTCCAGAAGGCACCCACAGCCAAGTGGGCATGCATGATGATGTTTTTGGGGGTTTTGAGGGGACTAAACTACATGGTTATCAGTCTCTCATTCCTACCAAAAGACAATACATCAAAGTAGAGAAAAGTAAAATAGAGCTCAACCCCCAGAGGCAAGTTGTACACAGTGACAATGAACCTGACACTGTCAACACCATGAGAGAAAACATAAATGGGAGACACCAAGTGTTGAACTGAGCTAAAATTTGTAAAGCAGAAAACAGTGGCTGGCTGACCACAAATACAAGATGAGGCAGCCACTCCGCACAGTCTAAGAATCTTTAGTTCAAAACAGGGTAGAAGTGGTAAAAGAGACAACAGATTAAAAGGTTGAAGGGTGGGGGCCTGAGAAACCAGGCAAATCAGCCCACCACTAAATAGAACGATAAAAGCCAGCTGTGTGAATAAAATCTAAAACACAATCAACCACTGAGGCATCATCGGCTAAAATTAAAGCGGGCACTGTAGTTAAGTTGAAAGACTGACGCAAGGTGGCTAAAAGCGGACAGTCAGTCAGAATGTGGACCACAGTAAATAAATCACCACAACTACAATTCAGTGGGTCCTCTTGACGTAAAAGGTGGCCTTGTGTCAACCACATATGGCCAATAAATATTAGACACAGAACAACAGAGTCCATATGGGAAGACTTCAGGGAGGACTTCCAGGCGTCCGTAGAGGACTTTATCACATGGTGCTTGTTAGGTGTGCTCAGTGTTGACCATTGCATATTCCAAGCCTCAAAGACCTTGTGGAGCAAATCCTGCAACGAACAGTTAGTGGGGAAACTAACGCCTTTGGATCACAGGAAAATTGTAGGTGGAGCTTTAAATGAGGAATGGACCAAGGAGTAGTACAGGATGGGCAGGACAAAGCAGCAGGGAAAGGTAGGGACTGAAGTGAGGAAAGAAGTGTACGAACCTGGATTGCGATTGGAAGATCCGATCTGGATCAACATGGTGATGAAGGACAGGTAGCAGCCAGAAACAAATGCCTGTGATTCGAGTGATGTGGCATGGCATGGACTCTAGCAATGTAACTAGCGAGATGGACTCTAGCAATGTAACTAGCGAGAAGCTGCTGCCGGCGAATGTGCAATTGAGGGATCCCTGCTTTGGCAAGAAGGGGCTTGTCCGGAAAGCCCCAGTCACCAGCCAAATACCACTATGATGGATGGGATCAAGGATCTGCAAGGCCGACGGTGCTGCCGAGTCATATACTAGGCTCCCATAATCAAGCCTGGATTGTATCAGGGACTTATAAAGCTGCAGGAGGGAGGAATGGGCAGCGCCCCAAACAGTATGAATCAAGCAACAGAGACTATTGAGATGTCACCAGAATTTTTTGTTGCAACTGGCACAGGTGGAGCCCCCAAGTAAGTCGATTGTCTAATACCATCACAAGAAAGCAATGCATCTCTTTGACAAGTAACAATTCACCACCCGGGGATAGCTCTAGATCCATGTAAACCTCTCGGCGGCAACAGAAGTGCATTATGCGAGTTTTCTGGGCTGAAAATTGAAAACCATGAACAGAAGCCCATGATTTGGCTTCTGCTCAGCGACACTAATGCCATGGCAAGACCATTTATGGAGACTAAAAAATGAGGCACACTGAGAATGGAGACCTGTAGAACACCGTTCTCTTAAATGTGTGACAAATTAAGAGTGGCACCAACCCTAACCCTAAAAGACCGGCAAGAAAGAAAATTCCTTATAAAGATCGGAAGTTGGCCCCGTAAGCCCCAGTCTTACAATGTAACCGGTAAGTGGTGGCGCCAGGTGGTGTCTGACACTTTCCGGAGATTGAAAAATACAGTCTTCGAGGAGCCACATAAGCTGCCAAATCACCATACATTAAAGGAGTTTGCAATGAATGTTGGTGTGGCGAATCGGGCGATAAATACCATCCAGGTTTTATCACCGGGATTATGGTGCTTTCCCGCCATTGGGAGGGGGAAAAACCTTCTGCCCAGAGATGGTTAAACAAGGTGAGCAGTTGGTTCCAAGCCTATCTTATCTTAGCTAAGTTCTTGCTGAAAACCCAAGAAAATTCTGATCCACTTAAAATCGAGAAAAGTGATTTAGGCTTCTTGCCAGTTAATGATTCTCTTGTCAAAATGAAAAACAGCAAAAAGAAAGCCGAAGTTTTAACTTTGCTGCTTGGAAAATATAATTAAGATGACAAAGTGAGTAGTAATATGATGCTGCAGCAAGGAAAGGTGTCATCAGTGAGTGACTGCAGGAGTGTACAAAATGACTTACACAACATTTCTAGTTGTTGTGATGAATGACAACTAGGTATAAATGTACAAAAATGTAAGTTAAAGCAGATGGGTAGAATAATAAAAATAATATAAACAGCACAATAGCAATTAAGAAATATCAATACTTACTTGAGGTGCAGTGACAACAACTTGCTTTGTTCCTGGCTCCTCAGGAGTTGCTTCTGAAATAGTATCCAGTTGAGATGCTATCTCCCCAGAGAAAACTTGAGTGGCAGGTGCTGCTATTTGCACAGGAATGCTTTGTCCATCAGGTGTTGTAACATGGATTGCCTGACCATCAACTGTAGTAATCTATAAAATAGGCACTAATGTAATAAGATCATATTTTTACACTTCCATAGAGAGAAACACACACACACACACACACACACACACACACACACACACAAACAAAAATCAGCACTTACTTCTCCAGACCCCCCAAGGAGATCACAAAAGTGAAAATGGATGGCAAATAAAGTATATAATGGATCACAAAGTGTCTCATGTCCGATAGCTGATTAGAATAACGAGCAGTTATCACTGCAGGTTTAGTATAACAATAAATGTGATACTGATTGATTAAATTTCTTAGTGGTAAGCATACCTGCAATGCTCTCCCATCCTGCATTGTAAACTGGATGGGGTTACCATCTTCATCCATAACTTGCAGTGCATGAGGGGCTGGATCTATCTGGTAGGTTGCTTCTGGTGTCAGTTCTATCTTATTTTCAACAGCGGTAGTATTTGCAGAGGTCTCTTGAAGTATAGCTTCAGTAGGTGGCTGAAAGATAATTCATTTTACTAAGTATAACAGCGACTACACACACTCAATTTGCAAATGATCTCAGTAGAACCACAATGAAAACGACTTTCAGAATAACAAGACATTTGAATTAGTGAGAAATACTTGTTTTGTGTCTTATAATAACCTTCACAATTTTTTCTCAAACACTGTTTGGATCCTTAAAACTCACAAAATTTATTGGCACATACAGAAGTAAATACATTCACTGATTTCTAGGGATTCTAGGTTGATCCAGGGATTAATTTATGAGTGCTATTCCATTTCAAATCAGCCAAAAAATAATAAAAAATAACTGGCATAATATTAGTAATGATTTTCAAAAATTTCTATATGTAACATTTACAGAACAAGAAACTTTCATGAAGTTTTCTGTTAAGTGTTTATTACTTTTTGGTCATGAATTTGGCAAAGTTTGCATTAGTTCTGGGAATGTGTAGGAAATCCCACGTGGTTATTTGCAATTAATGACAGAAAACCTTTTTTAACTGCCAAAATGCAACACAAATAAATGTAGCTTCACTTACACCAAAGACTATACATAGATAACAGACCATAGAACTGTCAGAGAATACTTATATATAAGAACTGTTCAATGTCAAAGTATCCCAAAAGCACACAGAATACTAATGATTTTCATACATTGTTCCTTTAGCCACATACTTTTTTTTTTCTTCGTAATGTTCGCCCTGAGAAACTGCAGATGGATTTCACTATGTTTAGTCTTCGGATGATAGCATTCTGTTGACACTAACTTTAAAACTAGCATGTTATTTTCTTGTTGGCCAAATTCAGTTTGCAATGGCTGAAGCTGCAAAGCTTTCTGAGCTGCTACTGCCACCACTATAAACTCTGCCGCCACCACCGTAGAAAGCGCTACAGACCGCTGTTTGCATGAATTCTATGTAATACTGCATTTCTGCAATAGAAACATGTATCCAGTACAGTATATTTTATCTGTAGGATCAGTGGAACAATCTGCTTGCAGTATCTACTTATTTCTGTTAAGTCTTCTTTCACGAAAGAGTTTCAGATCCTTAGTTTGCTGAAGATATCTGAGTAAGTATTTCACACCCAGCCATTTATTCTGTGGATTGTTATGGTACTGACTTGACTTGTTTATGGCATATGAGATATCTGGTCTAGTAACATGTGCAAGATACAGCAGACCTCACTTTGTTGGCGTTCCTTTCAGTAATATTTTTATCAAATTTTATATTCACTCAAATGGGGGTTTGAACAGGTTTGCAGTTTGTGATTTCAAACAGACCCAATACTTCACTGATATACTTATTTTAATCTTTCTTATTCAATCCTGTTTCATGAATTCTAGCTATGTTCATGCCAATACATTGTTTCACTTCACCAATATCTTTCATGTAGAATTTTTCCTTCCTTTGATTTCAAGTTTGTTTTGCAGATGGCTAGTAAAAATTAGTATTGTCAATAGAATAATACATACAGGGGTCTACTTCAATTCATTCAGAGACTTATTTAATAAACAAACTTGGTTGCCTGCTGAACACAAGAGATGTGCTTCTATGATAAATAAGCCAATAATGTTGCATATAACAAATAATGCTCATTTTAGGATAGCTGGTGATATATGCTTTAAGTCGGTAAAATCTCTTGGAATCCAGTTAGTAGTAAAGAAGTAACAGATTAAAACTTGGTGCGGGAATGGGCAGTTATCCATTAACGTTACTGTTTATGTGCTCTCTCTCATAAACTGGGTGTCTTATTGTGATACAATTTAGAAGGTACACACAATTAAATGCGTGTATACTGTTTGTAAAATTTCCTACGGCTACAATTTGTAGTGTGGAAATTGAAAATTGTAACGTCATACTGAATGCTGTAGTTTTAGTCCATGAACAGCTGAATGTTATTGTTTAGATGCTCAAATCTCATGAAGTACATGTCTTACTGTGATACAATTTAGAGGGTACATTCAACTATATGAGTGTCTACTGTCTGTAACATTTTCTGAGGCTACAATTTGTAGTGTAGAAATTATAGATTTTTTAACGTCATACCGAATGGCGTAGTTTTACTCCATAAACAGCGGAAGAGTAGTAAGCGAGAAACTTTTTTCCTTTCATCATATTGCTGTTGTTGTCGTCAGGGAGAAAAAGTTTAATAAAGGTTTGAAATTATGCTGAAAGTTTGTTGGAAGTCGCTAAGTATTCATTCTCATCTAGTGTATTTATAAAATCTCGCAGTTTTATAGCTATCAGCATGGAACTGCTATGTTGTACAATGGGAGACTTCTGACAACAATTATACACAGACCATTCCTTTATGTTCTGCAGTTTTCGTTGCAGAGCAAAACACACACACACACACACACACACACACACACACACGTAGAATTTTCTATACACCGATAACTTTCCATCCCAATATACTCCACCCTTTTATCATTATCACCCCTCAAGCAACATTGCAACCAATAAAACCATTTACAAAGAGTAATTATTGTTCCGCATTTCGCGTTATATTCTTCAAATCAGTAAATACAGGTATCTACCAGATTGCTGTAAAACCATGCCTAAAACCTTCCTCAGGTATAAATTGGTAGCTGTACAAATATTTAAGTCTCTGTGTCTTGTCGTTTGAAAGTGATAAGCTTATACCGAACAACATTCAAATTAATATTTATAGCTATTTATCTATCCAATTGCCATAAAACCGTGCCTAAAGCCTTCCCCGGGAAGACATTAGTAACTGTACAAATTTTTAACACTATGTCTTGTGGTTCAGACGTGATAAGCATACACCGAACATACATTCACATTTATAGATATAGATTAACAAACATACGTCAACTACTCCTCACTTGCATCATAAACTTACTAATTACTTTAAATTATCACAAATGGTTGGGTACTTGCCCATTATCAATTGTAGTTTTTAATAATATTGCACATTTAAGACAGTAACTACAGTTTAATTTAAAATTTCAATATATATTCACAGTCATTTCACTCAGTTCATTCTACCCCCTCTATGTTCCAAATATTTGACCTGCTAAACATAAGGTAATTTGTTCAACTAATTTCAATTATGTCAATTTATTTTCTTAGGTCAAATTTTGTAATTTATATCTTGTGTGGCTCACCTGTAGATGGGGATACCACTCGTTGGCTTTGATCTGCGACGCCATCGCAGTGCGGTAGTTTCGAGTAGGGATGGCGGTTATTGCTCAAACAACCGGTTTTTGGTTATACCGGTTCTTTTCATCTCCGGTTTAACCACACCATAAAAATTGCTCAAGCTAACCAGTTTTCAGTTTTTTATTGCTATTATTTCCAGTAGAGTTCAACCAAAACATATTTTGTGGCCGAAACATAAACCGTAATGGAATTTTCCATTCTTCTAGTTTCGGCCGAAACTTACGAAATTTAGGTAAATTTACGTTATACGACAAATCACTAGTGTTTCCATATTTTGCAAGATCCCCTCCCAATACTACGCCTTCTTGAGTGTGTGTAAGCCTAGCCAGGAGTCTGTAGAAGACTATATACGAAGCTTACAGATTTATTGGCCTAGTATTTCGATCCGGCAGTTGCGAATATTGAGCCAATCACTACGACAGTTGGACCTGTGAGCCAGCACATACGAATATCTTGTTATATACACAATATATATAAGTTACAGTCAGTAAATAAACTTCAATCAGTGCTGTATAAGTATTTCAAAAAATAAAATCACATTTCAGACTAACAGTATGATTGTTGTCAGTGTAAATTTACGCAAATTGAACTAGGAAAGCAGTGTACCACATGATCAAAGAATGTACAAATGGGTGAGACCTAAATGCTTAGGTCATCAGTCCCTAGACTTACAAACTACTTAATCTAACTTAAACTAACTTATGCTAAGGACAACATATACACCCATGACCGAGGGAGAAGGGAGGACTCTAACCTCCGACTGGAGCAGCCTCAGACCGCATGGCTACCTCACAGCCGCGGTAAAGCAAATGGGGAATTGTACCTCACTGCTCCCGTACTTTGTGAAGTACTTCCACACTCGGGATGGTGCCATTTAAGACACAAGTGATGTCTGGCGACGACAACAACGAACTGCCGCATGACCAGACGGAGGCAAGTCTTGTACACTGCCGGTGCACGTACGTCGTCTAATAGGCTACGCCACACGGCAACAGGTGCATCGATGCCTCAATAGCTGCTCCAGTCCATAAGTTCTTATGTCACGCGTTTCTGACTGCCGGGATTGTTCTTAAATTATCACTGATCGATTTTCTTAGTTACTGCGATGACCTAATATTTCACAGAAGTGGAAAATTTAGGAATAGCCCTAAATATTATAGTCTACTAGTTTTAATTTTTTTAAATTATTTACAAAAAACACATTTTGAACCACTACTACAGGAAGTAGTCGTACCGGTTTCTTTACCCGGTTCTTGGCAATAACTAAAAAAAAAAAAAAAAAAAAAATTTTACAATCGACAAAACGGTTATTCAAAACTAAAATACCGGTATCGGTTTTTTTCCATCCCTAGTTTTGAGGTGCGTTCGTGTTTGTAGAAGACGTGAGTGATTATGTCGTGGTTGAGTTAAAGACGATTTTTTACAAACAAAACAGATTAATATTTTGTATTTAAAAAGTGATCTGTAGCTTCTCTCTGATGGTTAGGTGTAGGTTAACCGAGAGTTCACCCCCCCCTCCCCCCTTATGTGAGTGCAGGAGGAGCGAATTTTTGGCCTAAGACCTGTGATCGATGGTACATTCTGTTATCTATAATAAGTACAGATCATTTGTACCTACAATACAGAAGTATTACGATATCCAGTATACTGGTTTTCCGACATCTTGATGACTTCATGGGTCAAAGCAGAAGGGTGGTATCCCAGTCTACAGTTATGCCTCTTGTGTTACACATTTTATTAATGTTCTGTAATTGTTACACTAGTCTTCTACAAAATTGATCTACATGTACGATCTGTACAGCAAATACACATCTCTGAACCTTAAAGTTCCTACCTCTCTTACCTGATGATGGCATAACAGCCAAAAACCAGTTTGTAAAAAAAAAAAAAAAAAAAAATGAATTTGCAGAATATTTCACAATCATCTCATGTTTCATTCATAAATTCATTCACAAATCAATATTATTGTGGAACATAAACACTATGAACAGAAGCTTTTAACCCTCGGGCAGCAGCGCCAATTATTAAAACTTCAGCAGCAGCACAGTGCAGATTTGCTACCAGTGTGTATTCAGAGTTACAAACCTAGTATATATGTACTAAATGATCGTAATGACAAAAATAGTTTAATGTACAGATACAAATATTTGTTAATATCTGAATTAGTATAGCAATTACCTTCGGTGTTTAAATATAACATTGTTCCGAAAGAGGACAATAATCATATATAACAGACCGCAGTACTACCAATTTCTCTTTCGCTACTTCCCTGTAGTTCCTGTTTCTTCAGTAATTACTGTCAGCCTTTTTTTGTGTTATGTGGAAGTTAGTACACATAATTACCTCATCAATCATATCATCATTTATCATGAATGAAACAGCTTGTGTCTCAGACCTCACGACCCTTGCACTCCATTTTGAACCAGGAAAGTGTTTTGGGGTGCTGCTTGTATGGCGTTTTACTCCACAGAGTGGTACCGTCTTCAATATCAGATTCATTGCATCTGAAATCTTGTTCGGGATCAGAGCTAGGATTTACATTTGAAAAGTAGTATCCTGTTCATGATCTGATGAGGAATCATGACAAAAATCACTAAGATCTTCATTAATTATCGACAGAAGTCAATTTCCTTATTTGTTAGAGCCATACAACGTCTATGAGAACTGAAGATTAACTTATGTAGTAGAATAACATTCATTTTCGCATTGTGTAAGGCTTAAAAGGGGTTAAAAATGAGACTGATGGAAACTGCAGTGTGGCTAATCAGGAGAAACTAGAGGACAATTCATCGAGAGTTAAACTTCTATTTACGAAATAAATTTATATTTTTGAGCATTATAATATGTAGGGTACAATTTATGCAATAAATATACACTAAAAACTGCCACAAATCCATTTGTAAGGAAACTAGATATAACACAAAACTCAAATCTACTTACATGACAGGCAGCGCGGTGCAAATCTGCTACCAGTGATGCACTCCCTAACAAAACATTTTCTGGGTTAACACAGACGTCCACTAGAAACTCAGAATCTTCACTGACATTATTGCGACAACAATGATCATTTAAAGAAAAGTGGTAGCATATTTGCACTGCCGCTCGAGGGTTAATGTGTCTATACTACTACTCCAAGGCTGATGGAATATTTCATAAATAGGACTATTTCTTGATTCAGTATTCATGGCATTGAAATCTTTCCCTCTGCACTATCAAGTGAGAGTTGGCATTTCGTCTCCCACTTATTCCCATAATCTCTCTTGTGTAAACTTAGTCCACATCATCGATTACATCCTACGCAATACATAATTGCCTTCTTACTTCGTGCCCTATCCTACCTCCCTTGCCACTTTCAACAGCATGTACCCTCTCTAATAATAAGAATTCGCACTACCCACCAGAAGTGTCACCTAACCACACTAGACCCTCAGTTTTGAAATTATTACCAGAATTAATTCACATTTTTGCCATGTTTACAGAATATCATGGGATTTCCAGCTCCCAATATTTTATTTTCTATGTCCCGCCCAGCTTATCATCTACTTTCCCAAATAGACGAATATCCCCCCCCCCCCAAGAGAGAGAGAGAGAGAAACATAATGATGATATATGGTGATTTTCTCTCTCTCTCTCTCTCTCTCTCTCTCTCTCTCTCGGTGTGTGTGTGTGTGTGTGTGTGTGTGTGTGTGTGTGTGTGTGTGTGTGTGTTTTTTTTTGTATTTCCATTATTGCTAAAGTAAGTGCAATCAAGTATAAATTTTGGACATTTCAGATCATACATAAACAAAAATATACTAACCTGTTCTGCAGGAGCTTCAACATTTTCAACAAAATGTAAGGTTCTTGCCTCATTTGGATCGTCAGGATCCTGGTAAGTAACATATATTATTTGCTCAACACCATTCCCTTGTGCTTCTGTAGTTACTTCACTGCCTCCTTCCTGCCCATCTTCCTTTGTCAAGTGATTACGTATTATATTCCAAACTGTTCGATCAACTGAAGCAGAGCTACTTGATGCATTTTCTGCTTTAGGATCCCTATGTACCTGTAAATATATAGTACAATTTTAAAAAGACGTGCAGGATGGAACTGTAAGTAACTTAGGCATTAATTATGTTTTCAAACTTACCTTTTTATGTTTAGTGAGATTTGAGCAATCCGCAAAAGCTTTCCCACAGATATTGCATGTATAAGGTTTCTCACCTGCAGGAGTGGAACCAAAATGTAAACAATATCTTTTAAATAAAAATATTCATCATTTCCTCACAAAATAGTAGTGGAACATAAAATATTAGCAGGCCTCACTTACCTGTGTGGAGCCTTACATGTTTCTTCAGGGCCCACTGTTCTGTGAAACCTCTGGCACAGTAATGGCACTGAAATGGTCTCTCGCCTCTGTGTCTCCTAGTATGGCACTTCCATGTGTCTTTATGAAGAAAAGATTTACTGCAGTACTCACATTTCCATGGTCTTTCTCCTGTATGTCTTTTTACATGAAGTTTGAACTGCAAGACAAAAGTAAATTAATTAATCCACGAGAGGAGAAACTTACAGCAGCAGAATTAAATCTGGCACAGAAAAATAAAAATCAAACAAATGATTTTTTATAAAAAGTCAAATACATTTTAGTAATGCTACCATCATCACTACCAAGTGTATTCATAATTTCCTAGGTAGAGGGGTCTTAAAATGGAAGAATATTTTAGGATATGCAGCAAAAATCCTTTCTTGGCCTCATTTATAAATTATCTTTTTTTAATCAAGGTGTACCAGTTTTCATTCCTGTATCCCGAAAAATTATTTCGGGTCCCTCCAAAGTGCCAGGGTCACCTTTTGAAATTTAGCTAAATTAAATGAAACAACAAAACAAGGAAGTAATACATTTTAGCTTATTTGCGCAACCTCCACAGTCATACTTGTAATCACAGTATCAGTATTGAGACAAACTATAATTTAATTCTAGTGGAATTTTCACTAAAAAGTAATTGTATTATTGTAACAGAGCTGTGACCCCATCCGATTACCATGCCACTCACACAGTCATTGTCAAAACAGTGTAGATGTTGATGTTAAACTGCAAGAGATTTTTTTTCCTCATTAGTGGTATTGTTGCTGCAGTGCTGTGAAACACAATGCCGAAATGTGCATGCAAATTCAGTTACTGCTATTCTAAGCAATGGACTTTCATTCGTTCTGATTACAAAGCAGAGTGTTCCGTGTGTAGATGTTTTATTAGTGTAAGTCATGGTGGGTGTTCTGACATAGTTGATCACATCAGGCCAAAGAAACACATTAACAGATTCACCACAGTGACATACGATGAGCTGCAGAAAGGCACAAACAACAACAAAATACATTATAGCTTTCAAAAGTGAAGAAAATTTCAGCCAACCATATGCATAAAAATGGTTTAATATACTTGACCCAGGTTTCGGCAAGAATAATTTTGCCTTTTTTCAGAATAATTTCCTAAAAAAATATAATAGTAAAATAGATAAAAGTTTTAAAAATAAGTAAGAAATTACAATTACAGCGTTGGATGAGAATGTACTTACATTTAGCTCACATTAAAATAGTTGTTAAATAAACTCAAGTGGCCGAATGTGGCTGACTTTATGCCACAGAATAAAATGTAAAATTTAAAATTAATGTGTGCAACATAAAATTGTGGAGCATGGCCACACACAGGTCGAGTGAGCACTGTGTACTAGTAGAGGCGTAGGAACACTAGCGATGTGCACCCACACTAGGTGGCACCAAGAGGGCTGATGGGCGTGCGCGCAGTCGTGGACACGAAAGAATTCAGTGAGAAGAAAACTATTTGCATGTAACACTGACAGAAAACAGGTGAGATAAAGAAATGGGAAATGAGATAAGACTTAACATGCAATGAAAATCTGGAGCTGAGTTACATGAGCTCCTGGGATTGGAATGACTCCTTTTCCACTTCCTTAAAACCCATATCCTTCCCTTTTCCTCCCCTTTTTTCCTCTTTTTCCTGAAGAAGCTGCCAGTGGTGGCGAAAGCTTGTGTGTGTTATTTTATTTGTTTCTATCGACGAGCCGGTCCTTTTGGTGAGTCATCTCTTAAATTCCTAAAAGGAAAAATATACGTAAAAAATAGAAGAAGTCACTTACCAGGCGAAAGGGCACAGGCAGTAATAGCAACAAATAAACACACAGACACACACACACACACACACACACACACACACAAAAATGCTAGCTTTCGCAGCCTAGCTGCTTCATCAGGCAGAAGGGAAGGAGAGGGAAAAGGAAATGATGAGGGTTTTAAGGAAGGGGGTAAGGAGCCATTCCAATCCCGGGACAGGAAAGACTTACCTTGGGGGAAAAAATGGAAGGTAAATAAATGCACATACACCCACACATTTACACAGACACAAGTACACTTAGGCAGACATACTGTAGAACTGTAGAAAGCTTTCTACAGTTCTACAGTATATATATAAGAGATGACTTACCAAAAGGACCGGCTCGTCGAGAGAAACACACAAAATCACACACAAACACACATACAAGCTTTCGCCACCACTGGCAGCTTCTTCAGGAAAAAGAGGAAAAAAGGGAAGGAAAAGGGAAGGATATGGGTTTTAAGGAAGTGGAAAAGGAGTCATTCCAATCCCAGGAGTGGAAGGACTTACCTTAGGGGAAAAAAAGGAAGGTAAACAAATAACACACACACACACTCAGACATATCGAAACGCAAACACACCTAGACAGACATTTGTGAAAAGCAAAGAAGTTGGACAGAGATACCAATTGAGGCAGGGCTCTGTCCACAGAACCAAGGCAAAGATGCTAAAGATAGTGGGCGGGAATTTGAGTTAGCGGAGATTGAGACCAGGTGGGCAACGGGAGGAGAGAATAAGCTGAAGGGCAAGTTCCCATCTCCGGAGTTCTGAAAGGTTGGTGTCGGTGGGAAGTATCCAGATAACCCGGACGGTGTAACACTGCGCCAAGATATGCTGGCCGTGCACCAAGGCATGTTTAGCCACAGGGTGATCCTCATTACCAACAAACACTGTCTGCCTGTGACCGTTCATGCAAATGGACAGTTTGTTGCTGGTCATTCCCACATAGAACGCTTCACAGTGCAGGCATGTCAGTTGGTAGATCACGTGGGTGCTATCGCAAGTGGCTCTGCCTTTGATCGTGTACACCTTCCGGGTTACGGGACTGGAGTAAGTGGTGGTGGAAGGGTGCATAGGGCAGGTTTTACAACGGGGGCGGTTACAAGGGTAGGAGCCAGAAGGTAGGGAAGGTGGTTTGGGGATTTCATAGGGGTGGATTAGGAGGTGGCCGGCGGAAAGACACTCTCGGTGGAGTAGGAAGGATGTCATGAAGGACGGATCTCATTTCGGGGCAGGATTTAAGGAAGTCGTATCCTTGCTGGAGAGCCACATTTGGAGTCCGCTCCAGTCCCGGAAAGTATCCGGTGACAAGAGAGGCACTTCTGGGATTCTTCTGTTGAAGGTTCTGAATTTGGGGGGGGGGGGGGGGATGAGGAAGTGGCTCTGGCAATTTGCTTCTCTACCAGATTAGGAGGATAGCTGCGGGATGTGAAAGCTGTTATTAGGTTATTGGTGTACTGGTTCAGAGCTTCGGGACTGGAGCAGACTCGTTTGCCACGAAGACCTAAGCTGTAAGGAAGGGAACGTTTGATGTGGAATGGATGGCAGCTGTTATAATGCAGGTACTGTTGTTTGTTGGTAGATTTGATGTGGACGGATGTGTGAAGTTGACTGTTGGACAGATGGAGGTCGACATCGAGGAAAGTGGCATGGGATTTGGAATAGGACCAGGTGAATTTGATGGGACCAAAAGAGTTGAGGTTGAAGAGGAATTTCTGGAGTTCTTCTTCACTGTGTGTCCAGATCATGAAGATGTCATCAATGAATCTGTACCAAACTTTGGGTTGACAGGCTTAGGTATCCAGGAAGGCTTCCTCTAAGCGTCCTATGAATAAGTTTGCGTACAAGGGGGCCATCCTGGTTCCCATGGCTGTTCCCTTTAGTTGTTGGTATGTCTGGCCCTCAAAGACACCAACCACTTCCTCGTTCGCCTGAAATCCTTACCCAGCCTGTAACCTCCAGAAACCATCCTTGTAACCACTGATGCCACTTCCTTATACACCAATATCCCACATGCCCAGGGCCTTGCTGCGATGGAGTATTTCCTTTCACGCCGACCACCCACTTCCCTACCTAAAACCTCTTTCCTTAATACCCTAGCCAGCTTCATCCTAACCCACAACTTCTTCACTTTGGACACACAACTTCACACATCCGTCCACATCAAACCTACCAACAAACAACAGTACCTCCATTATGACAGCTGCCATCCTTTCCACATCAAACGTTCCCTTCCTTACAGCTTAGGTCTTCGTGGCAAACGAGTCTGCTCCAGTCCCGAAGCTCTGAACCAGTACACCAATAACCTAATAACAGCTTTCACATCCCGCAGCTATCCTCCTAATCTGATAGATAAGCAAATTGCCAGAGCCACTTCCTCATCCCCCCAAATTCAGATCCTTCGACAGAAGAATCCCAGAAGTGCCTCTCTTGTCACCGGATACTTTCCAGGACTGGAGCGGACTCCAAATGTGGCTCTCCAGCAAGGATACGACTTCCTTAAATCCTGCCCTGAAATGAGATCCGTCCTCCATGACATCCTTCCTACTCCACCGAGTGTGTCTTTCCGCCGCCCACCTAACCTCCGTAACCTCCTAGTCCACCCCTATGAAATCCCCAAACCACCTTCCCTACCTTCTGGCTCCTACCCTTGTAACCGCCCACGTTGTAAAACCTGCCCTATGCACCCTTCCACCACCACTTACTGCAGTCCCGTAAACCAGAAGGTGTACACGATCAAAGGCAGAGCCACTTGTTATAGTACCCACGTGATCTACCAACTGACATGCCTGCACTGTGAAGCGTTCTATGTGGGAATGACCAGCAACAAACTGTCCATTTGCATGAATGGACACAGGCAGACAGTGTTTGTTGGTAACGAGGATCACCCTGTGGCTAAACACGCCTTGGTGCACGGCCAGCACATCTTGGCACAGTGCTACACCGTCCGGGTTATCTGGATACTTCCAGCTGACACCAATCCTTCAGAACTCCGGAGATGGGAACTAGCCCTTCAGCATATTCTCTCTTCCAGTTGCCCACCTCCACTAAATTTGAATTCCCGCCCGCCATCTTTAACATCTTAACATCTTTGCCTTGGTTCTTTGGACAGAGCTTCTGCCTCTAGTGGCATCTCTGTCTAACTTCTTAACTTCTTTGGTTTCTATAGTATGTCTGCCCAGGTGTGTGTGTGTGTGTTTGTTTACCTACCTTTTCTTCCCCCAAGGGGAATGGCTCCTTATCCCCTTTCTTAAAATCCTCATCATTTCCTTTTCCCTCTCCTTCCTTTCTGCCTGAAGAAGCAACTGTGTTGCGAAAGCTTGCGCGCGCGCGCGCGCGCGCGCATGCGTGTGTGTGTGTGTGTGTGTGTGTGTGTGTGTGTGTGTGTGTGTGTGTGTGTGTGTTTATTTATTTATGATGCTGTCACACCTGTGCTCCTTCGCCTGGTGAGTAATCTTCTTCTATTTTTTATATACAATTTTTCCTGCTAGGAATTTTTCGTCTGAATATTCATATTATATATTTGAATATTGTAATCTGTATGATATGTTGTCTAAAAACAAAATAGAAATTAATCTCTCACTGTCAATTTTATCGAGATACGATTTGCTACTGAGTAAAATTGAAAACACATCGTTGATAAAAATACCTCCCAATAGTTTTCAGTGTTACTCTGTAGTGAATTGCACCTTGATAAATCTGACAGTGAGAGATTCATTTCTATTCCGTTTTTAGGCAATATATCATACAGATTACGATATTCTATTGATGAAGAAGTATGATTGCAAGGTAACTTTTTCTACTAACAACAATTTAAAGAAAAACTTTGTCCATACACTGAAGACCTTTGTAGACTCTTTTTCCAACTCTGGTATTTACAAGATAATATGTAACAACTGTCCTTGTTATTACGTAGGACAGACAGGAAGAGCGATCAAGGTGCGGTATGAAGAACATCTACTAGGGAGGACAAGGCTTAATGTGCATAATTCGACCTTTGCCAAGCATTTGCTCGTAACTAGACCGTTGGAAGACACTGATTTTGCATAGGGATGCCAAGGGAAGGAAGCGGGAAGAATATCAAATTTTCGAAAACCTCATCATCAATGATGGCAATATGCTTTATGACCAACTGCAACTTGCAAGTAGACAATACCTAGAAGGCTTCAAACCAATACTGTTTTTAGACAATTGTCAATACAATACTTGTTCCTGCATGGTGTTGTTGTCCTCTGAATTCCATTAGTGCACTTGTTTATAGTTTTATAATGTGTGATGCATGATGTTTATCTCCCTTCCCTCCCACAGACTACGTGCTGTTTATTCTCAGTTGTGTTTCACGCAATATGTCTGGCCGCAGTATATATTTTAACATTTCTATCATTAGCGCGTACACACACACACACACACACACACACACACACACACACACACACACACACACACACACACACACAGGAAAAATTCCTAGCAGGATGTATATATTATTCACAGAATATATGACATCAACTGCGATTGGGCAAAGCTGAAAATGTGTACCCAGCCGGGGTTCGAACCCGGATCTCCTGCTTTCTAGGCAGTTGCGCTGACCCCTACACCACTGGGGACACAGTGATCACCGCACCTGCAAGGACTACCCAAGGACGCCTCCTGTCAGATACAAATTCCCAGCTTCACCCTGCCCACAGTAACTCGTAGTTATAAAACTAATTCCCTTAAGAGTAAGGGCTTCAGACTTGCCCACCCCTCCCCACTAACGATAAGATCATTGCCCGTCACCGGCATATTATATACGTACATGTGGCGTCTGTTCCGAAAGAACGTCACTTCTGATCCTGCAGTTGTTATTATCTAATATTCACAGAATATATGACATCAACTGCGTTTGGGCAAAGCTGAAAATGTGTACCCAGCCGGGGTTCGAACCCGGGTCTCCTGCTTTGATCCTGCGGTGATCACTGTGTCCCTAGTGGTGTAGGGGTCAACGCAACTGCCTAGAAAGCAGGAGACCTGGGTTTGAACCCCGGCTGGGTACACATTTTCAGCTTTGCCCAATCGCAGTTGATGTCATATATTCTGTGAATATTAGATAATAACAACTGCAGGATCAGAAGTGACGTCTGTTCTTTCGGAACAGGCGCCACATGTAAGGATATATAAAGATGAAGATTACTTACCAGGCGAAGGAGCACAGGTAGTGATGGTAGGCTTTCTACAGTATGTTTGCCTAGGTGTGTGTGTGTATATGTGTGGGTGTGTGTGTATTTGTTTGCCGTCTTTTTTTCCTCCCCCAAGGTAAGGCTTTTCTCTCCCGGGATTGGAATGGCTCCTTACCCACTCCCTTAAAACCCCCATCATTTCCTTTTCCCTCTCCTTCCCTTCTGCCTGAAGAAGCAGCCAGGCTGCGAAAACTAGCATTTGTGTGTGTGTGTGTGTGTGTGTGTGTGTGTGTGTGTGTGTGTGTGTGTGTGTGTGTGTCTTATTTATTTGTGCACTATTATTCCTTCGCCTGGTAAGTAATCTTCATCTACTTTATGGAATGACTCCTTTTTAACTTACTTAAAACCCATATCCTTCCCTTTCTCCTCTCCTTTCTTCCTCTTTTCCTGAAAAAGCGACCAACGGTTGCAAAAGCTTGTATGCGTGTTTGTGTGTGATTTTTTTTGTGTCTGTCGACGAGCCTGTCCTTTGGGTAAGTCACCCGTATTGTACCATGCACGTAATGCAGCTCCAGATTTTCACTGCATTTAAGTCTCATCTCATTTCCCATCTTTCTTTACCTCATCTGTTTTCTGTCAGTGTTACATGCAGATAGTTTTCTTCTCTTCGAATTCTTTCACATCCGCGACTGCGCGCACACCCATCAGCCCTCTTGGCACCACCTAGTGCGAGCGCACTTCACTTGTCTTCCTACATCTCTACCAGTACACAGTGCTCATTCGACCCGTGTGTGGCCGTGCTCCACAATTTTATGTTGCACACATTAGTTTTAAATTTTTACATTTTATTACATGACATGGAGTCGGACACATTCGGCCACTTGATTTAACAACTATTTTAAGGTGAGCTAAATGTAAGTACATACTCATCCTATGCGTAGGATATATTGTAGAGTTCCCATCTTCGCAATTCAGAAAAGCTGATGTTCGTGGGGAGGATCCATATGGCACAGGCTGTACAGCAGTCATTGAAGTCAGTCACACTATGCAGCACTGCAAGCTCTGCAACAGGATGGTCTACCTGTCTCCTGACCACAGTTTGACGATGGCCATTCATTTGACTACATAGCTGGGTGCTGGTCGTGTCCACATAGAAAGCTACACAGTGGTTGCAGCTCAGTTTGTAGATAACAAGACTGCTTTCACAGGCTGCCCTGCCTTTTATGGGATACAAAATGCTTGTGACAGGACTGGAGTAGATGGTGATAGGATGGTGGATAGGGCAGATTGTGCATCTTTGTTCGCTGCAGGGATATGAGCCATGGGGCAAGGGGTTGGTAGCAGGTATGGACAAGAATATTACATAGGATTGGCGGGCTGCGGAATACCACTGTAGGGAGGGTGGGGGGTTATTGGGTAGGGTATTTCTCATTTCAGAGCAGGATGAAAGGTAGTCAAAATCCTGGTGGAGTACGTGCTTTAACTGCTTCAGTCCTTGGTGATACTGGATCACAAGAGGGGAGCTCCTTTGTGGCCAGACTGTGGGTGTGTGGTAGCTGGCGGGCGACTGGACAGACAGTGCCTGTGAGATCTGTTTCCGGACAAGGTTTAGAGGATAATTGCTTTCAGCAATTCAAGGTCTCAAGTGAGGCTTCTGGCATATTTTGAGAGGGACTGCTTGCCACACTTTTCACATATGCACAGTTAAATCAGAGAGGCTTAAGGAATTCTATGGTTATGTGGGGTCACTCAAAAACTCACTGGTTATCCATTCCCAGCAGTTGAAAGAGTAATCCGTCTGTTTGAACCTTAAATTCCCCCCCCCCCCCTCCCCCAAATCAAGACAAAGCCCCAAAAATACTGGTTTAGTTTTTCAGCAACCCTTTAAGTGAAGCCTACGTATGGTTCATTCACAGTCAGCTTAGCATTTTTCAGCATGGGCTTAAGGAAATTGAGGGAAGCACAAAAGTGTTCTACACATAAACGATGTTTTCAAAAATATCCATGAACTTGTTACTATGAGAAGAGAACAGCAGTTCATTTCTTTTTATGTTAAATTTGTCCGTAAAAGAGAAGTATCAGAGTCAATGAAAAAGAGTTTTAAAGACGTTAACAAGTATTATGACGTGTGTAGTAGGGTGGGCAAAAAATAAAATATAATAAAAAAAATAAATTAAGTATAGAGTTCTATTAAGACTCAAAAGTTGTGTATTTATGTGCTGATTAATGGAAAAATAGATTTTTAAAAATCTAATTTCATATCTTCAGTTCACACAGACGGCTTTAAAGTTATAGAAAATTGTATAAAATCTGCAATTTTCATGATTTCATAAAGCAGCAAAACAACTTTGCAAACATGCTGTTGTCTGCTGCACGACGGCACGAAACTCCCTCTGACCCTCCCACTACCACTATATGCTCTGCCACTAATAAGAATTCTGTCAGTTGCTACTTGTTATTCCTGGTGACAACATCGAGTTGAAGTGTACATTTAGTTTAACCTTAGTGGAGTGTCCGATGTTTAATGAAGTGCACGATGTGTATTTAAGTGACCTGTTTTGTTTGTACTAAGAGAGAAATGGCAACTCCAAACAATATAAGTTTTTTATTGACAAGACAGTCAAATTGATGTCCTATTTTTAGTTTGCCAAAAGACTTAGTCGTTTTGAAGAGAGCTTTAATATCAACACAATTAGATTTAAAAAAAAAACTTTCATTTTCCATAATTTCTGGGAACATTGCTAATCTAATAAAAGAAATTTATTGTAAAGCATCCATTTCAGTTGTATCTCACACTAAAGTTATGCAAATGATAAAATCTTATCAAGACACTTATTACAAATTAACGAAATTGTACAACACAGATAATAAAAAAGATGATTTTAAGGGGGGGAGGGGGAGGGAATGCAGAAGTTTGTAACTGAAGTCAAATCAAAATTATTTGATACTCCCCCCTGCAAATGCCCTATTATTTACACTTGTGAATGTGGGAAAAGGCTGAGTGCATTTCACTACCTTGTAATTATAGATTGCAATCTTGAGAATTATACCTGTTATGGAAAGAAAATTCATAAATGATAAGCGAACATCTAAGATTGCATGCATTGGCAACGTAGATAAAACAAAAAGAAACTTCAAAAGAAAGAAGAAAGGAAACAAATAGAAAGTGTGTGACAAAAAGTTACCTTTTCAGGAGACACTCAAATAGAACGAAAATCTTTTGAAAGGAAAAAAGTGAGCTCAAGTTTCATCACTTTCTCCCACTTCATTTCAGATAAGAACCAATCTAAAGTACATTGCTTTAGTGAATGATTGGTTTTGTATTTCAGATAGAGCTATAGCTTGCCGTGTTTTGTATGATCTACGAATGATATCCGAGACAGATAACCTTACTTGTTATACACAAAAATAAAGTACAAAAAGAAAAGCACAAGGCAAGACTTCAGGAACAGAACCACAGCGAAAAGGGAGTATACTTTGATGGCAGAAGAGCATACTTTATTCCAGGAGAAAATGGGGAAAAATGTACAGAAGAGTCAAGAAAGAAGAGCAAGTCAGCATACTCCGTGACCTGGACGGCAACCTTCAGACATTTATTTCAGTTCTTGGGTGGAGAGTCAACTGGACTATGTTCATTTAGTGGAATAATTGGAAAAAGACTGATTGTGAAAAGTTACTTCTTGTTGATTCTGATGTTGCTGAGTCAGGGTTGTCAAAAAAATTTGATCTCAACATATCAGATCTAAGAAAAGATGAACAATACTTCATCAATATTGACAAAACTATTCAAAATGGAAAATGTGCTCTAGATTTAGCTAATTGTCGGTTTATTTTCATGAAAAGAATTGCAACCAGCTGCCTTTTTGGATGTTTTTTATTTAATCCAGAACTAGTTTTCGAGCCACTGCAGGCTCATCTGCACGAACTGAAGATGAGCCTGCAAGGGCTCGAAAACTAGTTCTGGATTAAATAAAAAACATCCAAAAAGGCAGCTAGTTGCAATTCTTTTCACAAAAATAAACCACCAATTTACCCTACAGCTGCAGTTTGTGTCCAACATCGATATCTTGAAATTAGCTAATTGTGATCCTTGACCTCTTAGTCACTCCCGTTGGTCGACACATGCTAACAGTGTTGTGCTTGTATATTTCTGAAGTAAATCCCACAAATGAAATCATGATTTTAGTGTAAGTAAGTAAAGCAGTCAACAATCTAAAGATTGGTTTGAACACCATAGTGCTTTACTAGGCATGGGGTCCTGTTTGGAGGTGGTATGCCGTTGCCTTCCTCCGACCTTCGAACCGACTTACCCAGCCAGTTATAGGGGGACCTACAGTTTAACGTGGGTTCCGAACCACGGTGCTACTCGGTATTTTTCACATGAGCAATACTGCCAGAGGTGAAAGAAGTGGAAAGTGACAGATAAAAATCCTAGGATCTGGCGGGGATCGAACCCGGGACCTTTGGATTTGTAGTCTGGCACTCTACCACTGTGCAACCGAGGCGCACAATGATTTTAGTGTACTACATTGTAAAGACTATGCAGCAGTCTGGTTTGATATTAAGAGTTATGCCACAGTAAAGTATGGTCCAAAGCATGTTTTTCAGGTTTAAAACTTCCAGACATCTTCCAGAGAACATAAAAAACTGATCCAGTGATTCAACGAAACTCTTTTTTGTGTCATCCAGAAAACATTTTATTGACTGTGATAGAGGATGAGAGATTATATATTAGAGTTGGGTTTTAGAAGAGTCATAAAAGGCAGGAAATATGTAAATTAACCGCAAAGCTGCAGTAATAATGTTTACTACAACATTGGATTTTGAGGCTACTGTGAGCTGATAAATTGGTCAAAATGTAAGCTATCACCTTTCCTCGTAATGCAGAAATTTATTACAGAAATCATTTCTAAATATCTGATAATAAGACTTTGCCCGAATTTGAATTTTAGAAGTTTCCATGCCACACACAGGATTGTAGAAAGATGTGTAAAATTAGTAACAGAGGCCACAGAAAAAGTATGTGGGCAAGATAGCCGAGATGGATCCAACAGGACAACTCTGTTGTCAAGAATCATAATGCTAGAATTTGGAGACAAATCATAATTCAAGCACACTACATCTTTGAATGGTATGTAAATAAATATATAAAAAAGGAAATACATGTATATACCGCAAATACTGTAAATATAAATATGTTATTAATATGCCCTCTTTAGTTGGTTGGGTAGGGTATGAATGGGTGGAACTCGAATTGCAGCCACCTCCTCATGGTGAGTTCGGAATCATTTAACCAGATTTGCCGTTGAAATGGGTGAAGAGCTGCAAAGTTATGATATGATTTTGTCTTTCTAAATAATCTGAACGCAATAAATTAAACCTAACATATTTTAAACATAGATAAAAATATGAAGTATTTGTACATTTCTTTAATTTGCAAGTAACATCTCGTCAAATGTGCAACACGTCAGATGCCAGGTACCGATACATATGGCAACCGTGACAGGACTCTAATCGGTACAAGCAATCTGTGGACCTGAAGCTTAGATGAGTATCGAGATTAGATACTTCAGGATAATTGAAGATTGCAAAGAAATAAGAAATCAGCATGCAGGACAGCACACAAATAAGAATGCAGAGTAACTTGCTACCGCATGAGCAGATGGAGTGTCGAGAGGGTGCAGCTTGAGGACGACGATTGCCCAGTTATCCATGAGTCAACACAGCAGCGGGGCAGAGGAGGAGTTCTCTCCTCCACGAAAGCCGTTTCTTTATTAAAACAGGTCTGTCGGCTGGAGGGGGCATGTCTACAAACTACACCGCAGAGCAGCCAGGACACTCGCGGTACTGGGTTCCTGCCGAGAGTAGTGAGATCAGCGTCGC
Source organism: Locusta migratoria (assembly GCA_026315105.1). NCBI lineage: Eukaryota > Metazoa > Arthropoda > Insecta > Orthoptera > Acrididae > Locusta > Locusta migratoria. The sequence continues at coordinate 702,450,132 of CM048745.1, read as the reverse complement.
CACCGTCTCGCAACCGTAGTACAGCGTAATCGTCCTGCGCAGTAGGATAGCTACACAGCGCGAGTATATCTCGCAACTCATCTTCGAGAGCAGCAGCAGCTAGACATATTCATTATAAGGATTAACTTTTTATATATAACGAAGGTGAGTTGTATACTAAGGAACAGAGAGTGAAGAATATTATTAACTGTTTAGTTTGTGACTTGAGTGTTTTTTGTGTGTGAATTTGGTAGACGTGTGAATAGTAAACATGTCAGCTAGTGAGGTACCTGAAGAGAACGAGCCTTTGGAAACTAGGGATATACAACAATTATTTGAAGTGTTTGGTAAACTAGAAACACAAATGAAGGAAACTGGTAGACATATGGGGGATAAGATTGACTCTATTAAAACCTCTATTACAACCGATTTAGGGACTGTAAAATCTGAACTTGTTCTCAAATAGCTATCACTGGTGAGAAGTTATTTAAGCTTGGGTCGAGACCAGAAGCACACATTACCGAATCTAGAGAAGAGAAGCAGCAAATGAAGCAGGGTATCGATAAGCTAACAAAAAGATTAGATGATATTAATGTTGTGGTTAGTACTGAAATTAAGAAAAATAATGTTAAGGTTCAGGAAGAGATTTATGCTCAAACTGACATTGTTCGAAAGGAAGTATTAGAGCACTTACAGGAAGTTACTGCTAATGCTGCACATAATGTAGATACTAGTAAAAATTTGGAAAGTTTAGATAAAAGACTGAGGGAAATCGTGTTGAACTAGAGAATATAAAAGGCATTATTACTGATATTTATACAAATTTAGGAGGCAATAAAAAATCAAGAAAATAGGCAAGAGGAGTGTTCACACTGTGACAGTGATAAAGTAACCTCTTTGGTGAACCATATTTCTAATACGGAACTTAGGCTAAACGAAATAACTGACCAGTAAGCTAATATTACTGCTGAGAGCCGTAGTAACGAAAATGGTTCTGTTAATAATGTTTGCAATAATCTAGAGAAAGAAGACAGCTGAATTACACTTGTTAACAAAACTGTCAGAAACAACAACACAGATGACATTACCATTAACAAGAATAATTCTGCTGAAGTATTACAGCTTCCTATCCCTAGCAGAACTGTTTCTAGTGAATGGCTGGGACGATTTTAGTCTGAACACTAATGTTAATATGGTAAATAGATTTCTGGTTTTTAAACCTAACAGAAATCTACATCCCATATCATCTCTCAAATCTTTTGAGAGTTCTTTACCAACTAGATGGAATGACGTCAGAAAAATACATTTCGTAATTGGTTATTTGGAAGCTGAAGCACCCGAATGGTCAGTGTTATATAAAGATAATTTTAAAAGCTGGGAAGACTTTGTTCAACAATTTAAAGAGAGGTACTGGTCTCTACGGGAACAACAACGAATGGCCTTGGAAGTGCTATCCACGGCCATATTCTAAACATTGAATGGTACCTAAATAGAATAAAATTGTTAGGGGAACCTATCAATGAACAGCATTTAACCAAAGTTTTAATTAGTAGACTCCCATACATAATCGAAGAAAAGTTAATTGAAAAGAATTGGTCCAATACGAGGGAACTGTTAAGCTTCTTGCCACAGTGTGATGTTCTCATGAAAGAATGAGAGGAAGAAAATTATAGGTTTGATAAGGATAATAACAGACCATATAATAATAATAATAATAATAATAATAAACAGTAAATTTTGTCAGGTAAAACGTTCATTCTGAGAAAGGATAATAAAAAAGTAGTAGTAAACAAAAAATGCACAAGGTGCGTAATAAAGAGAATACTGTCAATTATACTACAATTGAAGATAATTGTAGGAGATATGATAATCGAAAATTAGGAAAACTGAATACATCCCTTAGTAGGGGTCTAACTAAGGGAAAGCAAAGTATGATTGATCTAAGACCCACATACGTTTATCCCGTACTTTTAAATAATACAGACAGTTGTCAGCAAAATTTATTAAACGAAAATAATTCCGTAGTTAGAAAAGTAAATCCTAAACCTATAATTAAAGGTGATATTCAAGGTACTGAAGTGAATATTATTTTAGATTCTGGAAGTGAAGTAACTATCATATCAAAAGAATTATTCCAACCTAACAGAAAATTTTAGAATCTACCTACATTACCTGTTACTGGTGTGAAGGCAAATGTAGGCGTACGTTTAGTGCTTGATGCTAGAGAGTTAAATAAAATTATAGAGTTAGAGAGAGACAAACCAATCCCTATGGAAGAGATTTTTTGTGAAGTTAGCAGGATCACGTTACACGAGTTCTATCGACTTAACTTGTGGATACTGGCAAGTATTATTGGATACAGCTTCACATATTTATACTGCTTTGTTTGAAGGTAGATCATTCCAATTTCGAGTCTTGCCTTTTAGGCTAAATAGTTCAGTGTCTACTTTTATCAGAGCATTAGATCTTACTCTTGGACAACAATTATTGCAAAAGTTAATTTTGTATGTAGATGACATTTTAGTAATCATGAAAATTTGGATAGAACATCTTGAAGTTTTGAGAGAACTTTTCACCAAACTAATTGAAAAAGGTATTACTTTAAATTTATCGAAATCTTTTTTGGTAAAGAAGAGATAAAATTCATAGGACACATAGTGAATAAGGATGGTATAAGACCTGACCCTTCATGATTAGAAGCTATTGTTAAAGGTCCCAGACCCAGAATTAGAAAACAACTAAAATCATTTTTAGGAATGGTAGGGTTCTTAAGGCATTTTATTCCTGGACCCGAAATTACTAATCCTGTGTTATTAGATTTCCTAAAGCAAAATCTGTTTGGATTTGGGGTGCAGAACAGGAGTAAATATTTAATAAAATTAAAGATGCTTTAGTGAAGACTCAAAAGTTATACCATCCAAATCTTAATGAAGATTTTGGAATGTATACAGATGCATCGGATTATGGTATATCCTGCATCATTTTTCAAATGTTCAAATGTTTGTAAATCTATCGGACCAAACTGCGTGGTCATCAGTCCGTAGCTTACAAACTACTTAAAGCTAGGTAAACTAACCTAAGTACAACACACACACCCATGCCCCAGGGAGGACTCGAACCTCCACGGCGAGCAACCGCGCGCTTCGCAGCAAGATGCTTTAGACCGCTCGGCTACTCCACCGCGGCTCATTTTTCAAGGTGAACTTACTAACAACAATGGTTTACATCGACCAATAGCATTTGCAAGCGGAATACTAAACAAGAATGAGCGTAATTATTATGTGACGGAGAAAGAAGCTCTCGCAGTAGTGTGGGGGTTCCAATGGTTTCGCAATTTATTAGCTGGGAGGAAAACTGTTGTATATACTGACCACCAAGCTATGGTTTTCCTGTCAAAAATGTCAATTACTTCATAGAAGATTATCGAGATGGGTGTTATGTCTACAAGAGTTCCATTACGAAGTTCGTTATATTAAGGAAATGCAGAACTTAGTTTCTGATGCCTTATCGCAGCTTCCTGTTGGAATGGAGAACATTACATTTACTGAAGAACCAGGAACTGATTTTCACATTTATTTCATTGTTAACAAAGAGAGTAATCTTAAGGTGAAACAAATAGTTAATGCAATAAGAACTAACCAGAAGTATGACCCAGTATATAAAAAGGTTTTAAGGAAATTTAGCAATGATAATAGTAGCTTATCTGTAGTGAAAGGGAATTGATTATACTTCAGTGAACTTTTATATTGGAAAGCTAGCCCAGAACATAATAATTGGAAAATATGTATACCCAATTCAGTGGTTAAAGATTTGGTAACTTGTATACATGAAGGGTATGGACACTTTGGAATCCATAAATGTGTTAAGCACTTGATGAAGTATTACTATTTTAGAAATATGACAAGAATAGTTAGAAGTATTGTCAGATCATGTGACTTATGTCAAAGAAACTACAACCTAATACGCCACACTACAAGCTATATTCAATAATACCTCAGGGGTTGTGGGACCTGCTTTCGTTAGATTTTTTCGGGCCATTACCTCGAAGTATTGGGGGTTTTAGCTATGTTTTAGTGGTTTTGGAGCGTTGGTCTAAATATGTAAGACTTTATATACTGTAATGTGCCAATACTCAGAGTGCCATAAGATGTCTCACTAAGGATTATTTTGTGAACTGGGATAAACCAAAACATTATTACAAATAATGGTAGTGCCTTTATTAGTAAGAAGTTCAAGGAGTTATTTCAATCGAAGAATATTAAACATATACTAATATCCAAATACCATCCTCAAAGTAACCCAGTAGAGCTTGTAATGAAAGAGCTAGGTAGGTTGTGTAAAACATACTGTTCGTCTAAACATACACAGTGGGCCAGGTAAATGCCAGAGTTTGAGAAAGTCATTATGATTTACCACACCGAAGTACAGGCTTAGCTCCTATAGAAATTTTGTGAAAACTTATCATAGGAGAGCCATTATTATCATGGTTACCATGGCCTCCAGGAAATAAATTAGAACCTATGTCTAGCGATGGAATCCTCAACAATTAGTTAAAAGTGCTGAGCAGGGAACTAAAGCTTATAATATAAAGCAATTATACCTAATTATCAAATTGGAGACTTAGCTCTAGCAGCATCACATCAAAAGAGTTCTAAGATAGTAAAAGAATGTAGAAAGTTTTTCCTACCTTTTGAAGGTCCGTATGTGGTTTATAGTATACCACAGCCTAAGTCAGTAATAATCAAAGAGCCTTCAGCAGGAATTATAAAAGGATTGTACAGTGTCGATGAAATCAAACCATTCTTACCCTCAGTGAAATAACTATTAAATAGCAACAATACCCAATAGAAGGTTTTCTTAAATTTATAGTCCATCGGTGGTGTAGTGGAAGAGTGCTCTCCAGTTAACATAAAGTTTTGAAGGCAGAAAGTATATACATAATTACAGATGGTGCTTTTATTTTCTTACAGGATCTCTTAATGCTTAAAAGAAAGTATGTTGTAAAACGAGGTACACCTAGAAGTATATTTTCTAATTTTATATGAATTTTGGAATACTTATTAAATATTATTTTATACATTTTGTATGGAAAGGTTTATTGGGAGGTGCAGGAGGTACTACATTAATTAATGTTTAGGAGCACGGATTTGTAGGTGCTAAACCGGTGGAAGTTTTCATTGGTAGGAGATATTTGGTGGACCATAGTGTCCCCGAGCGTTATGCCCACTAGAAAAGATTAAGGTGTCTAGTGATTGGTTTACTAAAGTGTTACAGGTATACACAATGAACCCAACACACTTATGTCTTTCTCATTGATAGGGGTTGGTTTTGCTACTTCCATTATCCAATAAGAGCAACCGAAGGTCCCAAGTTACTGTGCCATTGCTTCTAAATCCATGGATTATTGTTCCTCTACTAGCCTTACCGAGCACATAAGAAATACAAAGTAAATCAATATTATAATTTATAAAAGGGATGTAATTCTTCATACGTGTCCAGACATTATTTTTTAAGGGTTTTCTGACCTGAGTAGAAAAATTATGGATTTATTTAAAGGAAGTTGTTTAATGAAAAAATAGAGAACAGTGTGGATACTCTGTCTTATAGTACCGTGTACTGGAGTTTAAAACTCGATGTATGTAGCAAAATTACGTAGGGAGCTAAATACGCTGATGAAGTTACTGCTGAGAATAACTAATTTCATGTATTATAATACAAATTTAATTATTTGACACTAGCAGGATTGTTATTAGATAGAGAAGTGACATCAGTTGTTGATTAGTGATAAGGAAATAGCTACATAATTGCAAAGCATGAAGTAACGACAGTTTGAAATAAATATATCCAATGTTGACTTCCAACGTACAAATATATGCAAATATGAAGAATTCTCACATTTTATGTGGAGAAACTGGTGTGATATTATATGACATAATGGAAGGAGTTAAGGAACTATATGATGGTAGTATTGCTGATTTTTTTTTCTGTGTAATGAATGTGATGTTGGGTTCTGAAAAGCAATGATAATATAATTCTGATTTAATTACTGTATTTCATAATAAAATGCTAAGACTACATTATTTGTAATAAAAGTAATAATACGGATGTTATTCCGTTTTAAGAAACTTAAGAGAGGACATAACACAAATAAGCATGATAAATAAGAAAAATATGTTAAATAGTAATTTCAAATAAATTATTTTAATAGTAGATTTAGGTTTAGTATCCTGCTAAACTGAGCTAGGCGTGGGGTATGTAGTGGGACGGAAATTCGAACGTTACCTACAGCCTCATTCCGCTCAATTTTGCAGGAATACAATTTAATAATTGTTATTTTATTGATGCTGATAAAAGAGTTTCTTATTCAATTAAATTCAGTTTTATAGATGATTAATGTATTATGAGATTAACATGTTAGGTTTCATTTAGCTTTGCTGATTTAAACGAGTTGCCCCAGTACGACACCGCTATCAGCACACAAATTAATCGCTGGTCTGTATTAAGAAATAACCGACGATGTGCGTTGTTGCCATGGCGGCTGTTTGTTCGAGCAGCCAGTGACTTGAACCAAAGATATAATATTAGAGTCTCTTTAATAATGTCAATAAGTGGTTACTCGCTGAAGTAAGAGGAATGTTATTACATTGTACCTGAGGGAAGTTTAATTTATAAATAAATAAAATAACACAAGATGGACAAATGAGCATATGGAATTGAACTGGATTTTGTTCATTGTATTACGAAAATGAAAGTTTAATCTATACTTCAAGAGCAATAAAAAGATAAGTCGACCAAAAAATTGATAATTATGAGAAGTTCAGATGTATTGGCTGGTGTTTATGTGTGTTGGTAAAGAATTAGTCTGATGGACACGGTCAAACTTTTAATAATTAGTAATCTGCAAGTAACGTCTCGTCGAATGTTCAACCCGTCAGACGCCAGGTACCGATGCAACATCTGGTGTCACATAATTCTGAAAACCTATGAAGCGCTTGGCAAATCCATGTCATACAGAATCAACAACATACTGTGTCCAAAGGTGAGGCAACACAGTTATGCCATAGTCAATATTTTTATAAAAAGTGTTTTCATGTATATTATAAATAAACTACAAAGTTCTTACCTACCTGTGATGACGTTGTGAATTTTCTGCCACAGAAATCGCAACAGAAAGGTTTTTCTCCTGTATGTATTCTCAAATGTTCTTGTAAATTTCCATTTTGTGAAAAACTTTTATTGCATACTTGGCACTGATAAGGCTTTTGACCTAGAGTATTTGAAAAGTACAATGTTACATTCTGAAATTATTCATTCCTTCATAAATACGAATGTTATTGCAGAAAAGTTTCTGCACTAATAATATGTACATTTAAGAATAAATCTCATGATTATTACCATTTCCTTCTCATTCTTGACAATTATTAAAATGAAGTGGAAAGTAATTAAAAGAAGTAATCATAAAATCATTATGTCCAAACTCCAATGATTACTTATTTATCTTCATTGTTGTTTGCATGAAAATTGTTTTTGTCTTCTCTCAACTTTCTCAACTCTAGACAGGAGGACACAGAGAAATTTTAGTGCAGTACTCGATAGAAATGCACGTAAAAGAACAAGTACTGAGGGGATGGACTCTCCTTAGTACACAGTATCTGTAGCAGGGTTTCTCAACTATTTTGTCTTCATAACCCCTTTCCAAATAAAAATAGTCTGGCAACTCCCTGCCAAATTCCCTCCCTCCCCCCCCCCCCCCCCCCCAAAAAAAAAAACCTTAAAACAACTATGTCATTTCAAAGCCAGATATCATCATCATCATCATCATCATCATCATCATCATCATCATCATCTTCTTCTTCTTCTTCTTCTTCTTCTTCTTCTTCTTATTTTTTAGACTGTTGCAGCTTTCAGTATTTTCAAAAAATTTAAACATACTATATTTTATATGATATCTTACATAAAAATATTTTCATAAAGAGTTTTTCACTTTCCATGTGAGATTCAGAACGGAATTGTGTCCTTCAATACTCTAGCACAGAGATAGGCAACTACAAAGACTTCATGATCTACTATTTCATACCAATGTATAAAAGTGATCTACATTGTTTAAAAATACAATAATTGCTACATTTTTAATATTTCAGTGCTGTAGAACAACCATATTTAACATTATCTTATATCTAATGTGAAACATGAGTAGATGGTCTGTTAACGATGTCATTGATATTTGGGGTACAACTTGCTAAACTTAGTCGAATAAAGGAGACCAAGGGTTCGTCAGTTAATCTTGTTCTACGTTTATCTTTAATACAAGTTACATCTGGAAATCATGATTTCCACGTGTATGAAGAAACAAACAATGCCTTTATTTTAACTGCAATATTAATCGTTACAGGGTATTTATCTTGAGGAATTACAGGCCAATAGTTTCTGGGTTTTGCAATGCTTTAGAGATACAAATCATAATCATTTTAATGAAATTATTTCAAGCTTCCCTACATACGAAAAAAGATGTTCACACACTATTAAAATGCAGAAGTTTGTATTCCCCATAATGGCTTCGAAAAAGATCATATTGTAACCTTTTTGAACATTACGAGGCACAAATCTCGCTGCCTTTTGCGGATACATACCAGGTCAATACTATAGAATGCACAAAGATAAATGAAATAACAGAGAGTGGTGGACAGGTGGCGGCTGATTCAGCTGATGCATAAAACACAGTTATAGGGAATCTTCCTGGCAGATTGTGTGCCGGAACCAGAATTCGAACCTGGGACCTTCGCCTTTCACAGGCAAGCGCTCAACCGTCTGAGCAATCCCGGCATGCTTCAAGGTCCGTCCTCACAACTTTACATCTGCCAGTACCTTGCCTCCTACTTACCAAACTACAGAGAAGTTTTCCTGTTAACCTTGCAGAACTAGCACTCCTGCAAGAAAAGATATGGTGGAGTCATGGCTTAGCTACAGCCTAAGGGATGTTTCCAGAATAAAATGTAGAGGTTCAAGGTGATTGTTAATAAATAAAATAAACTTGTGTCGATCAAGTGTGAATTTTCACTGTTAGAAAGTAAAATTGAACAACTACTTTTCTTCCGCACTCTCCATACTCACTCAATCTACCCAATAAGCATTTGCGATCTACCGGTAGATTGCGCTCAATGTGTTGCCAACCCCTGCTCTACCATGTGCTAAAAACCTTGTATCTCTCATTTCAAGTGTTTATTTACCCAACAGCTTCAAATAATGATATTTTAACAGCAAACCTCCAATGTTCAGGAAGAACAAGAGAAGCACTCTTAATTGTTATCTATCAGATGATTGTATTACCAATATTAGATAGTACTTCTGGTCTCATATCAGCAACAGAACATTAACACTTTGCAACTGTACTCGGATGGTACTGTCAAACAAAAAATTACGACTTTCCAGAATGAAATTTTTTACTCCTCATTGGGGTGTGCACCAATATGAAACGCCTAGCAGATTAAAACTGTGTGCCAGTCTGGTATTCGAATCCAGGACCTTTGCCATTTACGGACAAGTGTTCTAAATCTCTCACAGTCCACTTCCACCAGTACCCAGCGCACAATACAATTGAAATTTCATTCTGGAAACATCACTTAGGATGTCGTAGTATATATCGTTACAATAATGTTATGTTAAACGGGAGTGAAATTTTCTGCCGTGAGTTATTTTGGTATGTCCAGATGACTGGTTGGATGAGCAAGTGGACAGTTGGCGTTGCACTACCTGTTCGAGGAGGTGCAATGGCGGAATTCCAAATAGAGGCCAGCTCCCGACTGGACTGTGTATTGTTAGATTAATTGAAACAAAATAAAGACTCTTTGTAGTGAATTTATTCATTCTATGAGTAGACTCAGAAAGGTCACATTCTATGTAATACTTTAAGTATAAATTTCTTAATAAATTGTGGTGATACTATATAATGGAATTTAGAACAAATGTCTTTAAAATATATGAGTTAAATGAGAATGGCTGTTTTCATTTAGTAGAAGAACGTATGTTGAAATGGTAGCCACTTCTCTCCCACGTCAATCAGGGAGAAGTCTAGCCTGTCCAGGAACAACATGGAACATGGGAACTGAGCAGGTCCCATAGACAACAAAGAAGACTTTACTAAAATTTCATTATCGGTCCAATACGTAATTTCAATGGATTAAATAGAATTACATCAAATATCCAGGAGTGGTAACATGGCAATGTGGCTGAGACATGTCTCCACAGTATCTTTTCTTACACAAGTGCTCTAGTCCTGCAAGTATTGCAGGAGAACCGACAGATTCGGAAGGTAGATGAGGTACTAACAGATCTAGGTGTGTGGGGGTGGCCATGAGGCACGCACAGATAGCATTTACCTGTGAAAAGCGAAATTCCTGGGTTCAAATCCCAGTCTGACATGTAATTTAACTTTGCTAAAAAGTTTCAATCATGACTTTTCTTGGTTATATTCAAACAAGTAGAACTGAGAACACTGAACTGGTCAAACACAATGCCCCTCGTATTGACTTATGCATGGCTTTGTGAGACTGTAACTTTTCCCGGCGTAATGAATGTTCAAACAACTTACCTGGCAGCATACCTGTAAGTTGTTTGAATATGCATGGCTTTATTTAAGAAGTAGGCCTCAAAAATTCTTAGGGTTAAATTGCATGGCTGGCAAGTGAACTACTTATAATAACCTGTGCCTGTGATTTTGCTGGAAAATAGCCTATGCAGTAATTACAATTGGGAAATAATAAAATAATCAGAAATGTAGTATAAAGATAAATGAATAATAAATGGAGAATGATTTTAACATACGTAATTGTTGCAGACAATACCAGAGGCGAGTAATATAAATTTTATTCAAGCAAGTACTTTCAAATAAACAGAAGCAGTCTTACTAAGAACACATCTACATAACAAAGAAATAAAACCATATTAAAATTATCATAACAAAGAAATAAAACCATATTAAAATTATAAGTACAGTAGCATTAAATTATAAACATAACAGAATCCCCAACCAGATAATCATTGAAGATACTAAAAAATGAAGTCCATTTCACACTTTTCTCACAAAATCCTGAGCTGGCTCACATTTAGCTCTTTCTATAAGAGAAATCCAATTACTCTACTGACCTCAGTCGTCTTCCACACTTTCCCAATTCTTAAGGGCTAAATGCCATCCCTGCCTCCGTACAGATTTATTACAATTTGGTCTGACTCATATTCAACTACTTTCCACATAAACTAACAATTTATAGTAATATTTTACACAAATAATGTTGTTAATATCCAAACTTATTATTGTTGTAACAAGTAAACATACAGATTTTTCATTAGAAAACAAACTGAAAACTGAGCTGTAGACTGAACATGAGTAAGAAGTATTACAATATGCTAATCGTAGGAAACCTAAAATATTCTGAGCGAGCGAAGGTGTTCACAAGTCTGATTTTTTGTATTATTGAAGAACTGTTACAGAGTTTGTAGTTAGATAATGACATACAATCAGGGTTCCTCCAGTCTATGGAATGTGTTTGGCATCTAGCTGTACCTGCCAGTAATTATAGAAGTGGAACCTCGTCATCTACACAGGAGGTGGCACCAGACATCATCAGCTGCCATCTTCCACACAATATTTATTATATCTGATTTTTGGTGTTGTTTTAACATATTACTATTGGTAATTTTATTTATTAAAACAGGTATCAACTCAATATTACATGTTCTTCAATACATGCTCATAAATAAGCTATTTTCTTACAAGACTTTTTTTATTTTTAAATGCATGTACAAACATGCCACATGTTGACATCTTTGTTTACTTCCAGCAGTCCTGCATGAGCCCTTTCATAGTGCTGTTAGTTGAAGTATGGAGAAAGATTGCCAGTCAGACTATCTTATTGGATTTATATCCACCTCCAATAAGTACACATAGTGTAATGTTATATATTTTATGTTATGATGAACAACCCAGAAATGCACTTATCTTAAGATAACATTCTTTATAATATAAATTTTATATTATTATTATTATTATTATTATTATTATTATTATTATCCACCATGTCCTGTCTGTCTGTTCCCTGTATGTTTTCAAGTTTTAGTGCCTTTTCATTAAGCCTAATTTCAGTATTTCATGTAATTTATTTATTTCTTAATTTTCTGTCCACTTAACAAAATGTTTTTGACATTGTAAGGAAAATTTAACTTTCATTTATATATATACATTACACAAATACAATATGTATAAAAAATAGAGTGGTTTAACTTACCAAAAGCATAGGCCCATCACACAAACACAAAAATTCAAGCTTTCGCAACCGTTAGTTGCTTCATCAGGAAAACTGGAACGAAGGAGGGGAAAAAGGAAAGGATGCGGGTTTTAAGGGAGTGGATGAGGAGTCACTCCAATCCTGGAAGAGGAAGGACTTACTTATCTCCCCCCCCCCCCCCCCCCAAAAGGTAAGTCCTTCCACTCCCAGGTTTGGAATGACTCTTCATCCACTCCCTTAAAACACATGTACTACCCTTTTCCCCTTCCTTCCATCCTCTTTTTCCTGCTGAAGCAACTAACGGTTGCGAAAGCTTGAATTTTTGTGTTTGTGGGTGGTTTTATTTGTGTGTCTGTCAACGAGCCTGTGCTTTTGGTAAGTCATACCATCTCTATTTTTATATATATTTTTCCTACCAGGAATGTTTCCGTCTATAATATACACAAATACAATATACATAAATAAAAATAAAAAAAAAGATGAAGTATACTTACCAGGCGAAGGAGCACAGGTAGTGATAGTAACAAATAAATCACACACACACACACACACACACACACACACACACACACACACACACACACACACTTACACAGATGCAAATACACCTAGGCAGACACACTGTAGAAAGCAAAGAAGTTAAGAAGTTAGACAGAGATACCACTTGAGGCAGAGGCACTGCCCAGAGAACCGAGGCAAAGATGTTAAAGATGGTGGGCGGGAATTCGAATTTAGCGGAGGTTGAGACCAGGTGGGCAACGGGAAGAGAGAATATGCTGAAGGGCAAGTTCCCATCTCCGGAGTTCTGAAGGATTTGTGTCGATGGGAAGTATTCAGATAACCCAGACGGTGTAACACTGTGCCAAGATGTGTTGGCCGTGCCCCAAGGCGTGTTTAGCCACAGGGTGATCCTCATTACCAACAAACACTGTCTGCCTGTGACCATTCATGTGAATGGACAGTTTGTTGCTAGTCATTCCCACATAGAACACTTCACAGTACAGGCATGTCAGTTAGTAAATCACGTGGGTGCTGTCGCAAGTGGCTCTGCCTTTGATCGTGTACACCCTCCAGGTTACGGGACTGGAGTAAGGGTGCATAGGGCAGGTTTTACAATGGGGGGACGGTTACAAGGGTAAGAGCCAGAAGGTAGGGAAGATGGTTTGGGGATTTCATAGGGATGGACTAGGAGATCCATCATGACATCCTCCCGACTCCACCGAGAGTGTCTTTCTGCCGCCCACCTAACCTCCGTAACCTCCTAGTCCATCCCTATGAAATCCCCAAACCACCTTCCCTACCGTCTGGCTCCTACCCTTGTAACCGCCCCCGTTGTAAAACCTCCGGATATGGGAACTAGCCCTTCAGTATATTCGCTCTTTCCGTTGCCCACCTGGTCTCAACATCCGCTAAATTTGAATTCCCGCCCACCATCTTTAACATCTTTGCCTCAGTTCTCTGGACAGAGCCTCTGCCTCAAGTGGTATCTCTGTCTAACTTCTTAACTTCTTTGCTTTCTACAGTACGTCTGCCTAGGTGTATTTGCGTCTGTGTAAATGTGTGTGTGTGTGTGTGTGTGTGTGTGTGTGTGTGTGTGTGTGTGTGTGTGTGTATATTTGTTCACCTTCCTTTTCTTCCCCCAAGGTAAGTCTTCCCTCTCCCGGGATTGGAATGGCTCCTTACCCCCTCCCTTAAAACCCTCATTTCCTTTTACCTCTCCTTCCCTTCTGCCTGAAGAAGCAACTGGGTTGCAAAAGCTTGCATTTGTGTGTGTGTGTGTGTGTGTGTGTGTGTGTGTGTGTGTGTTTTATTTGTTACTATCACTACCTGTGCTCCTTCACCTGGTAAGTAGACTTCATCTATTTCTTTTACATATATTTTTCCTGTTAGGAATTTTTCCTCTATAATATACACATATACAAGGTACGTTACACGTATATAATTACATTATTTTCCAAGATGGTACAACTTAAAATCCTCAACAGAGTAACAACACTTCTCTATTAATAATTGCTTCAGTCTACTCTTGAGTGTTCATAGGATAGTGCATTGTAGAAAAATTATTCCTATTCTATGTGGTCTACAGTCCAATGACCAATTGGCAAAAATGCTTATGGATGCAACTTCCATTTCCATTTTCCACTTGCCTTTGACAAGACAGTGGTACATTGTAATACTTTTTGGAGTTTTATTTGAATTTTGTTATGTTTATTCCTCCAATATTTACATGTGTATACCACGTCAAGTGCGAAATGGTACAGTTTCGCCAAATACGCTATAAAATATGTAGCAAACTTTTGACATTTTTATTGTCAATAACAGTAGATTGCTTGTGGTCATTTTGCCATAAAGATGAGGCTCCCCAGCCCAGTAACATTCTCTCCATTTGTTTTAAAGAATTTTTTGATCCTTTCAAATGTTTGTAAGATCCTGGTTTTTCTGGATTCTAATAATGGTGATATTTCGAAACACCTAAATACAAAATATGTATTTGGCTTAGTTTCTTACTGCCTAATACGAATGTATATCTGTGCAGTGTGTTTGCACAATACTCATTAAAATTACTTGGTAAAGAGTGTCATGTAGTGGGAGCCATTTCTCAAGCTCCATGTACTCTGTGTTGCCTGCTATCGTTGCACGGATAGCTGAACTTTTCCAGGTAACACCACCTGCAGTGTATGAGTGAGATGGCAAGGATGGAGGGGAAGTGAAGGGAATGAGTGTCCAACATGTACTCATGGCTGTCTATTGGGTTACTATAAAATATTTTTGGCAAAACTATACTGTTTACATTAATAGCTGGTAATCATTTTACTTTTTGCACAAAATATTGGAAACAACAACGCCAGATTCTAATTTTTTCTCAACCGTCAATCTTCCAGTTTCACAGAGTAGCTTGTCTTCAATTGTCATAATTATAGTTACAGTCTGCAAAGATGTGGATATCCGAAGTATTTCTTTATGGATAAAACTGTGAGCGACGCAGGTATATGCATGTTATATGCAGATAAAGATCGAGGTATCTGCCCAGTACGTCTGTAGAAATGTTAGCTGAAAACTTCAAGCCTGTGGACATTCTTGGAATCCTTTGAGGACCCAGGAAGAGCGGAAGTCTGTTGTCCTCATCCCCTGCAACAGCGGATGTAGCTGTACCCGAGGGACATGCGCCTAATCAGTTTACGGGACCGTGTGTTATCTACAGCCTATAAAGTGCTTTCTGGGTGGCAAACCAGCCCACTGCCCACCAGAGGTGCTATGCCAAATTTCCGTTGCCTTCAGTTAGCACTTTGTAGTGACCGAGTGACAAGTATATATTAGTGAATACAGCGCCATTTCTTTCTTAAAATGAACACAACATCAATGGATATAAGTGAAAAGAGGTGATTAGACATTAGTGAAAGAAAAAATATTGAAATCGTCAATCTGGAAAAAAAATTGGATATGTATTTCATGTCAAGGATATTATCAACGATAAAGTGGCCTGTTTTGCATGTAAAAGAAGTATATACTTACACTGGACACAAAAATGGAACTCAAATTTTCTTAATATTTGTGCGAGACAGGCCAAAGTAGCATAATTACTTATTTAAATACCAATGTTTTCCTGTTTGGGATAGCCTGTTTTGGAGTAGGTATAGAACATTTACCAGATTCGAGAAGTCAAAAGTAGTTAAGCTGCCGCAGAAAAGACAATTCAACAATAATTACAACTTTACATACCACGGTTTTAAGTACTGCTGTCTATTACTATCACCCATTCAAAACTTTAATATCCGTGGATGCGGATAATGAACTTGCAGATGCGGATGAAGTGCCACGAATGTGGTTGTGAATATGGTGTGTATGCGGATAACACTTTTCTTATCCACACAGATATCTAATTATAGCGATATTATGAAATTAACAAACCTACATTTGTTATTTCCAAGAGCTTGAAGTGAAAAGTGTAAGCATACGATACTTTACAATTAGTGGGCTGTAGGTAATATGTTACTGTACAGGAAATGCAGCCATCATATTGAAATTGGTTTTGGTTGGTGGTAGAAGATGAACCATATTGGACTACCTTATGGAGGAAGTTGGGTCTTTGCATTAGGATGAGTGCCACAGCCACAACAATATACTGTTACTTAAATCAAAGAAAACAACTAATTACCACAAAAATGGAGACATTTCAAAGGCGATTTAAGGACTGAGTAAGCCAGTAGTGATAGTTATAGCCAATGCCTCCTATCATTCTATGATCCTTGATATTTCTCATTTGCATCCTTTCAGAACAAGTATTTTTCAAGCCTTTTTCTCACTATTTTTCTTACTTGTGTAAAGTAACACACCTGATGTACACACAATGTGGCATCTTTTTTTTTTTTTCTTTTCTTTTATGAATTTAGTTAAGTGTGTACATCCCTTTAGAATGTTTCAACTGATTTTGGAGCGTAGCAACGTTAAGTCATAAACAGAAGTTTGGATGTAAATATTTTAGGCCAATTTTCTCAGTATACACACATAAATACATATGTATTATTAATATTTCTGTATTTTTTTTAATTTTGGCATACACTGCTAGAGTGTCTGTGAAAGCAATACACTTAATTGTGTGTTTTTGTTTATTTTTTGGTCATACTTTAACTTTGTGATTTTGTGACAGCTCTTCACTGCACGTGCTGTAACAGTCCACATCCCAGCTGATCCAGCTGCATGCTAAAGCAGCTAGTTTCCTTTCTTAGCACACCAAATGTGTGCAAAGTGGTCAATTCTGCCATGTCACTGGAAACCTGCCACCAGAGCTGCTGTGACCAATAGGATAGCTCCAATACAGGTAGACATCCTCATCAGTTCACATCTTTTCTTGGCAGAGGGGGATACAAACTTTCGACCATTACCCTTCGTCAGAAAACAAGATACCACTTACACAATCACACAGGCAATCTTCACAGCATAGAAGCATCATTTTTTTTTCTGATGAAGGTTAATAGCTGAAAGATAAAGTTTTGTGTGTGAGAGTGTCTTTTTAAGTGCCTGTCGCAGCTTGATGAATGTCTTTTGGGTGATTCGCAAAGTATCCTCATTACAATGTTAGACATGTACACAACATACAGTAGTAGTCAATTCTTTAATTGACAAAATGTGGAATGTTTTATTACTATTATAACAATAACAACAATAATATTATTGTAGAATGTAAACATAGGTATCAGAAAACTTACCAGTGTGCCATCTGTAATGTAAAGTGAGACTAGTTTTATGTGCGAATTGTTGACCACATAACTCACAGAAGTATTTTTTCTCTCCAGTATGTGTTGCCATATGATTTAACAAGTTTGCTTTTGCCTTGAATGTTGCACCACAAGTTTTACAAGCAAATGGTCTGAAAAAATGTCTGATGTAAGTAATAAACATGTACAGTATGAATTATATTATCAACTTTTTACTGAGAGCATCAAAATTCAATGATTAACCTATATTCTAACCAGACATAAGTTCAAATAAAAAAAAAAAAAAATCAAAGTAACATAAAATAATTACATACCTATTATCAGAATGGACTAATTGATGTCTTTGTAGGAGTTGCTTGTGTTTGAAGCCTTTTCCACATTTATTACACACAAACCTACGGCCATTATTGTGATCGGCCTCTCTGTGGTAAATTAACGAACTGGTGTGGTTAAAGGTTTTGCCACAGATTTCACATGGAATTCCTTTGTCAGACTTAGGTTCCTGCAACACAGATCATACTAGTATACGATACAATACCACATACTCCAGTAATTTTTTCCCTTTTTTTATATAATTATCTCAGGCATCTGGCAAGGGTGGGTCAAATGTACACAAATCTAGCAGGTCTTTACAAAATGAATCAAATTGCTTGCTTACGAAATACTGCCACACTTGGGTGACTGGATCTGTGATTTCCTGTCAGAAAGAACACAGAACGATGGAACTGAATGAAGTAATATCTGGCATTCCCCAGGGAAGCATTATAGGACCCCTAATCTTCCTTATTTTTATAAAAGATTTAGGAGACAATTTGAGCAGCTCTCTTACAATTGTTTATGGATGATACTGTCATTTGTCAGTTAATTAAGTCACCAGAAGATCAAGAGCAACTGCAAAATGATTTAGATAAGATGACTGCATGGTGCAAAAATTGGCAACTGAGCCTAAATAATGAAAAGTGTGAAGTTAGCAATATGAGCACTAAAATAAATCACTTAAACTTCATTTAAACTATAAATCTGTTTAATCTACTGATTAAAAGTTAAATGCCTAGGAATTACAATCACAAACAACATAAATTGGAAAGAACACACAGAAAATATCGTAGGAAAGGCAAACCAAATTCTACATTTCACTGGTAGACCACTTAGAACATGCAACAGTTCTACTAAAGAAACTGCCTACACTAAAATTGTATGTCCTATTTTGGAATATTGCTGTGCATTGTGGAATCCCCATCAAGTTGGACTGACAGACAGTTTAGATAAAATTCAGAGAAAGGCAGCTCGTTTTGTATTATCACCATATAGGGGAAAGAGTGTCACGGGAAATGATACACGAGTTGGGGTGGAAATAATTAAAGGGAAGGTATTATTCATTGCGAAGAGATTTATTTGCAAAATATTCTTTCATCAACTTTCCCTTCTGAATGTAAACATATTTTGTTAGCACCCACCTACATAGGGAGACATATCATAATAATAAAAGAAGAGAAATCAGATCAGAAACGGAAAGATTTGTGTGTTCCTTTTTTCCCCAACAAGCTATTAGAGAATGGAACAGTAGAGAAATATCATAAAAACAGTTTGATGAACCCTCTGCTCTGTACTTCAATGTGATTTGCTGAGTTTATGTAGTTGTAGATTATCTTTAGGATGGGATTAAATAACCAGAACAATTAATGATGACAGGGTTTTCTATATGCAATACACTATTGGTTGGGATTTGTCAGAAAACATTTAGTGAAATCTGGCAGTGGCTGGTTCGCATAGATCTTACTACAGATTCAGATATTACTGTAGATTGTTCCACATAGCAACAATCCAGTAATCCAGTAATCCTGCAGGCTAGGTACATGTTTGTTGCTGCTTGACACTGTGCATCACAACAGACTGCATTACATTCTTTTGCAAAGACTGGTTGTAGTGCATCTGTTTACGATGAAGAAGACACTGCACCACATAAAGAATGGAATAGTATCACTGATATTACTGAAAATATTGTAGGACTTTGCTGCTTTTATAATAACAGAAGTTACGTGTGAAAGTGTAATGAAGGAACGATCTAAGGCAAGGGTCTCCAAAATACAGTCCGTAGGCCGGATCCGGCCCGCGCACGAGTTTCAAGTAACGCCCGATTTTCTCTCACTTAACTCTGTGAGAGAACGCTAGGAGCATTGCAGCACTTTAAGCACATCAGAGTCGCCTTCAACTGTTCATAAATACGAAAGACGCCACCAGGTGCGCTTTGCCAGGTGACTGAGATTTCCTGTTCCTGATTATGTTTTGCTTTACTGATTCCTTTGTGTGTTTTGTTAATTGGTTATAGCATGCGCTGTGTGATTTCAAGTTTTTTTGGTTTGAAAATCTGTGCAAGTTTTGCACCGAATACGTTGGTCTGTGCAGTATGTCTGTTCCAGTGAAAAAAAGAAAAGTCGATACCGACTGTTGAGTTTTCAATAAACCATGGGGTGTGAAATACTTTGTCATTGAGAAAAGCAACAAAGCGGTGTGTTTAATCTGTAATGAACTTATAGCTGTGCTCAAGGACTACAATATTAGTAGCCATTATGAGGCAAAGCATGGTGCACAGTTTGATGTGCTCACAGACAATGTACGAGAGCACAAATTCGAAGTGTTAAAACATAGACTTTGTTTGCAACAAGACTTTTACAATTTATTACACTTTACAACATGACATTTTTAAGAAATGTGTTCATGAAGGTGAAGCCGCTACAAAAGTGAGCTTAAAAATAGCCCACAAAATTGCCAAACATGGAAAGCCATTCACAGATGGTGACTACATAAAGAAATGTATGCTGATTACAGCTGAGGAATTGTTCCCTGACAAAAGAGAACAATGTAAAGCTGTTTCTCTTTCAGCAAATACTATGGCACAACAAGTTGAAGACATTGCTTTCACTGTAACAGAACAGTTACAAAATGTTTCAATGTAACAGAAAAGTTACAAGAAAGGGCATCCAAGTTTGCTTGGTATTCAATTGCCTTGGACGAATCAACTGATATTTGTGATACTGCTCAAGTTTTGTTGTTCTTTAGGGGTGTTAGCGCAGGCTTTGTAGTTACTGAAGAACTAGCAGAACTGATTTCCCAACATTGCACAACAATGGGTGATGACATATTTAAAGAGGTTCAGTTAACTTCAGCCACGAAGTACAACCTTCCTTTTTCTCGGCTGCAATGTGTCACAACCGATGGAGGGAGAAATGTGTGTGGCAAGTATGCTGGTTTTGTTGGCTGAATAAATGCAGACTGTGAAGCCAATGCCATTTCCAAACCATTGACAGTGCACTGTGTTCTTAATCAGGGGACACTTTGTAGAAAATCTGTAGATATGACATGTGTTATGAGGCCCATGATTTCCGAAGTGAACTTTATCCGAAACCATGGACTCATTACATCGCCAATTCAAGTCTTTTCTAGAAGAGGTTGAATCTTTGTCGGGCAATCCCCATACCACACTGCAGTAAGGTGGTTAACGTGTGGTAAAGTTTTATCAACTTTTTTTTTTGTTCGAGAACAGAGATAAAAAAAATTTCTAAATGAAAAACAAACCCTTAGAAATTCTATTGGACGAAGAATGGCTATGGAAATTAGCTTCCTTGACTGATATTGCATTCCACTTAAACGAACTGAACAAAAAACTTCAAGGGGAGGATAATATTACTTGTGACCTGTATATGCACATCAAAGCTTTCAGACAGAAGATGATAATGTTTGAAAGTAATATCAAACAGACGAGTTTCTCCCATTTTGTCAACTGCCAGTAATTAAAGTGTGAACATGGTTCAAGTGTTCCGCATCTTTTGCACTAGAATTTCTTGGTGATCTCAAGAAAGAGTTCTCTTCCAAGATTTCTGATTTAGATGGACACTCAAAGGAAATAAGAATTTTTCAGAACCCCTTCTCATGTGATGTGGAAGGCGTTCCCACAGTGTTGCAAATGGAAATAATTCAACTCCAAGCAGATGACACAATGAAGGAAAAGTTGAAGGAAGGGAGTATTGTACAGTTTTATAAGTTTCTTCCCGAAGAAAACTATCCCCTCATCAAGAACTTTGCACGGAGTTGGTTATCTGTATTTGGCACTACATAAAGATGCAAGCAAACATTTTCATTGCTCAAATTTGTCAAATCTAAATACAGGTGTAACCTCAGTGACAAACATTTAAGAGACATTTTGTTGATACAACAAACTAAGTTGGAGCCACAAATTGACAAGATTATGGATGCAAAAAACAAATTTCACACTTCACACTAAGTTAACAATGATAATTTACCGACCAGAAGAGGGTACATAAAAGAACCTGTTAACCGTAGAGCACAGTGAACATTGTGTGGAAATAATTAAAGATCATTCTTCTCATTCTGTGTATAGTTTTTCAAAGTGCATTCAACTGCCATTGCCAACAGCATACTAAGCCATTGCTGCCGGAGGTAAAATTGTAGCTTTGTGTTTTTATAAAACACAAACATTTCTTTATTTTCTTCTTTTGAGAAATGGGGACCAACAAAACGTTATTCTGTAGATCGCATTGTACTGTGTGTTGAGTTAAATAACTCGCATTTAATAATTTTGTGGATTTGGTGACGTTGGATACTGGTTTGTAAACAATTTGGCATTGTGAATGTACACATTTTTTATTGGTAAAATTGCAAAATCGTGACATAGGCTTTGAAAATACATTGTTTTTTTAATATTTACTGTGTAAATATTATTGTTGCTCATTTCACAAGTAGAAATTAATTTTGTTATTCGGTACCTGCTTAACAACATACCCAAAAGTTATTACATTTGTTGAAAATATTTTTAAAAATGTAGTATGCGAAAGTCATTACATGAGAGGGACTTTAAATTGCAGCTTGCTGGAGTTGAAACAAGTCCTATAAATTGCCAATAAAAAATTATTGTTAACAGCAGATAATTTTGTAATTCCTGCCATGGGGGAGGGGGGAAAAAGGTAATCTGAACGTCACTCCTAATTAGCTGACTCCACTTCCCATCATCCATCAGGCCACCATCAACATGGACAGCCAATGGCGTGCTACTTTGATGTAACCAATGATAGGAGTGAAACAATTGTTTATTTTTGTGAGTGTCTGCCATACTTTTGCGGCACTAACGTACACATTCGATTAAATGAATGGAGCTGAGTGAAATGAGGAATCAACTTTTTGCTACAAATGTCATTACTTTTTACAGTACAAAGTGATAAATTTACATTCATGCATCAATATATCGAGCACCTACATTTTTATTAAAATAATAATAATAATAATAATACTACTAAGAATTTGAAATATTGATCATTTGCAATGGAAATTACAGTGTGGTAAATGTTAATGTCGTCATAAATTTGGTCGCAACACAACAGTTTCACTTGATGCTCGTAAAAACACATTTGACTAGCACAACTCTGTTCCTGCATGCTGCACAGCTACTGCTGCCAACATCATCACGTAAGTACAATACGCCTCCAGCAGTGATCTGAACTTTTACTACCTATATATAAATGTTAAACAGAAGCCGCCATCATCTCAACTGCATTTTATCGTCATTCACTTGTTATTTGTCTTTGCTGATACTTTCATGTACGTCGCTGCCAGGTGATCTGTACTTTTACCATCAACATGTACATTACAAGTAGGAGCCATGGCCACCTAAACTGCATTATAATCTAATTCGCACATTATTTGTGTTTGTTTGAGTGTGTAAAGAGTGATATGTTGGTGATAATACTGTGTAAGCGTTAAATTTGGTTTTCCACTATATTAATGACGTCACAGGTCAAGATAAGACATTGGTATTGCATACTTCAGTAATCGCCAAACTGCAATCCGGCTCACATTGCCATTCAAAACTTGAAATGTGGCCCTCGAGGCTTGGTAAATTGGAGACCACTGATCTAAGGTATGAGGTGAGGTGAGGTGAGGTGATTAAGAGGATCAGGATTACACTGATGTACTAACTTTTGCAGCTGCAGTCAGCTACTTTTCCTGTTTTAAAGTAATTGAGTCAATATGAACAAACACGACATTACAGTACACTGAAGAAACAGAATAGATAACTTTTTGTTTAAAGAAAAAATATATGGTTTCTGCAGAAAGTGTGACATGTATGTGATGCTGTATTTAAATTTGTAGCAAATTGTTGGTAAGCTAGTAATTAGCTCCTATAACACCTAAGTATACTTGAATCTTAACTCTAGATCACTTATCTTGTGTACCTAGCCAAAATCCACATTTAAGGACAACTCCTTTTTAAGAGACAAATATTTTTGTCCCCATACATTTGTTACAAAGGGGTTTTACAGCAGTAAGTTGTCAGTTTACTCTAGTAGATATATTTCATTACTTGTTACATTATAGTGCTGGAAAACAGGATGGTACATGAAAATTAATGACAAAAGAATTGTACAGGCCATAAAGTGCCTGTCTGGTTGATGTTAGCACAGGGTGCAGGCCACAGACAAAGGGTAATTAAAGAGCAATTGAAGCCAAAATGAACATGGCAATGAATAATTTCACTATACTTTAACTGTGTGCCTCACTAAGCATACAAAGGAGACGAAAAAGTTAAATGCTTTAACTGGAATGTCAAGTAAAATAAAACAACACACAATAATTTATTGATATGGTGTCTGTACTTTCGGACATTGCTGAACATTAACAGCTGTAAATTTACAAATTTAACATATTTAAACATCTCAACTGACGCAGGACATTGAAAGAAATTCAACGGCGAAGATGAAAATTTGTGCTGGACTGAGATTCGAGACCTAATGTCCTACTTTGGATCAGTGGTCACCTAATCTGATTAGGTTATTACAGATATGCTTCCCATCCTACCCGAATTCTTAACTTACAGCAGACTACAATAGTAATGCCCTCTACCCATTTTTCCTCTTGCAAGCAGCCCGCAAGGGATTGTGTGTATTTGTGCATCTGCAGAGAAATTGTCAATTACCTTTTGGAGCAGATATACAATTACATGGCGTCTTTCCTTTCAGACCATAGGCTGCGAGTAAGAGGAAGTAATGGGCACAGGGCACTACCATCATAGTGTGCTGTAAGTTAAGAAACTGAGCAGGAAAAGATGTATGAAACATGTAAGTTGAGACAGTGTATATGTGAAATCTTTAGAGACTGAAAACAGGTGTGCAGGATATGTGCAAGCCAAAGGGACTTTGCCTGCCTCGACTTTGCTTGATTCCTCTTGCATGTAACCGATATAGTGGCACATTTCATTCAGTACTGTGATGACTATCCTCAGTGCAGCAGAAACATGATTTCAGCACTGTTTACCTATTGCTGACATTCACACAAAAAGAGGCAGTCTAGCTATCTATGATAAAAAGTCTTTAAATATGAATGGAATGACAAAAGGAGAGGGACGAGATTTCTCAATATCTATTATGAAATGACATAATCAACAGGTACTGCAAATTTGTTATGAAATGCATAATAAGACCATGCAAAAGATATTTAAAGATTTACTTGCCCATGAAAGAACAAAAAATTACGATCAAGAAACAGGATTCTTTGTTCTGTACATCAGAAAGCACTTTTTGTTAACTCTGCAGACATGAAGCATATGAAAAAATTGGTGAAAAATACAAATTTACGTAAGTAACACACATTATTCTAGCACCATTTGCAATAGTTTTCAATGGAACTGAAAGAAGAGAATGGAGATATTAAATAATACTGCAAAGTGGTTAAGGCAAAGTGCATGTCTGAAATCGCCCCTCCCCTGACTCAAAACCCAGTATTGTTTAATATATGAAAGAGAAAGAACACAAAAATTAAGAAAATAAAAAAATATAAGAAAATAGAACATATGGAATCAATTGCAGTTCTTGCACTTTAAATAGATTTCACAATATACAAGTTAATGGATTGCCAGTTGGTTCTCAATATATTTCTGTATGTAAAAGGGAAGGTCCAGTTTCCTAACCACATTGCACTTTAAGAAACATTGGTTTGATTTTGGCCTTAAAAATTACAAATGATCATTTTCTAAACATTTTGAGGATAGTATTATTTCCTGTTTCCCTCATCCTCACACCAGACAATGAGCCAAACAGTTGGGAGAAGTATGCAGCCAGACTGAGCACTACAGTACACAGGTCAGTACATGGCAAGCAAGTTACATTTTTGGTCAATGGCAACAATAGGTGAGGTATATTTTTGGAGAATAAGATATGTTTGACAGTACACCCACCAAAAAGCACTTAATATAACTAACTGATAAAAGGGTAAAAATTATATGAAAAGATAATAACCTATAATATTCAACTCAAATTTACCTCATGTATTGCCATGTGGGTTTTGATGCTATTTGCGTAAGCAAATGTTTTCCCACACACTTCACAAACGTATGGTTTAACACCTTCATGTATTGCTTTAATGTGCATCTGGAAACAAAACTCTGGTTATGGCAACTTATAGACAGTTGTTTTACAACAAACATTTGACAAACAAGGATAATCGTACTAGTTAATTATTTGTCTTAGTTAAAAGTTAAGTATTTCTGAAGCTTTTCATGAAAGATTTTCCATACATTAGTTAAAAAGTACTAAACCAGGTTAGCTAACAAGTTTATCTGATAGTTTAACAACAACAACAACTACCACCACAACCACCACCCACCACCACCACCATCCTACTACTACTACTACACCTCTAATTAAATATTAGAAAAGCCTATTCAGACTCTTAGGATGTATTTGTTTGTATATTACAACATTGACAGAAACCATTTTGTATTTACCTCATAGCTATGTTTTGACATAAATGCCTTGTCACAATGCTCACAAGTGAACTTGGTCTCCAACTTAAGTTCAGGATTCTCTTCATTCTCTCCATCTTCTAGTCCCTCAACAATACCTGTTCAACAAGATTGGTAAACATACAAGAAATCACTTATGTGAATGAAACAGCCATAAAAAATATATTCACTCACCTTCTCCCATATGTCCAGTTTGCTTCTGATGTAATTCTATGTATTCTTTACAACTGAAGCGTTTTTGGCACTCAGTACATTCATACTTTACACCTTTATGAAAACTCCTAAAAAGAAAACATATACGCAATTGGTAATCATAAATCTCAAAAAATTCCATGGACGTTAAGGAATATGAATTATAATTCATTACAAATTATTAACAGAAACATTTAAGAATCATATAAAATATAGTGTAAAATATATAACAATTGTGTTATCATAACTGCTGTTTTACAATAAAAGGCTGCACTAAGATAGTTTAAAAACAATCCAATTAAATGTTATATTCTTAAAACACTGACTATAATATCAATTTTATGAGTATGTAGTGAGATTTACAGATAAGCCCTATACATGCCCCCTCAAATCAATGAATTAGAAATATCAAATCACCCTTCAAAAGAGACACACTGGCCAGCCAGCACTCACCGCCAATAGTTACACACAGAAAGAAAAAAGGACGAAAATAAAACAAGCTTTCGGAACTATGTTCCTTCTTCAGGTAACAGCTTGTTTTATTTTCGTCCTTTTTTCTTTCTGTGTGTAACTATTGGCGGTGCAGCGGCAGGGTGAGGCTGGCTGGCCAGTCTGTCTCTTTTGAAGGGTGATTTGTCATCTCTGTGGAGGGTTTCCATCATTAATCCAACTAGAAATATCAGGTATATACAAACTAGACAAGAATCTGTCCTGACAGTTCTCCTATTCACTTTATACATATCATATATCCTTGAATCCACATCAAGAGAATATGAGTTTGTAGATGACTGGGTACTTGCAACAAGGCATTAAGATCCTAAAATTACAAGAGTCTATTGTCCAACGATTTATTGATCATTGGTAAATATTTCTGCAAATAAGTATCAGTAAAAAAGAAGTCAATGTTTCACCTGCAACAAGAAACGGTAATAAGACATAATAGAAAACCAAAATACTTTCGGGGGGGGGGGGGGTTGCCTGAAAGAATGCTAAGTTACAAACTACATACATTAAGTCTAGCTTGTGTTGCTGGAGTGACCAGATATTATAGTTGTGTGTTTATATTTGTCCGAGTGACTGCATGAATGTATGTGTTTCTTTTTCTGACAAAGGTCATACGCGAAAATTTAAGTTGTGTGAATGAGAGTATCTATTTTCGTGTCTGTAAGCAGCTCAGCCAGCCTCTTTACAATGAGCTGTTACCTATCCTCCATTATTGATATTCCTATCGGATTTTCCATTGTTAAAATACATTAAGAACAGTGAGTTACAAAAATCTACTAAGAACAAGTGGCAAAAACAAAACTTTAAATTTTTTCTTGAGGAACTCTGTGGCACATCATGGACTGTCCTGTTTTAGCCAACTTGCGGCAGTCTTTCAATCTACCAGACACGCTACCCTTAGTTTTAGGCAACGGCGCCTCCTTGGCTAATGCAGGTGGGTCAATCCGTATCAAGTGGGCCAACAAGGGTTGCTTAACCATTTTTTATTTCTATAAACTTCTTTGTATGCTAATATATAGCAAATAACTAGTTCAAAACAGGTTTTAAGTTCTTTTTATCTTCAGCCGTATCAGAGAGGTGTCATTTCTATTGATCTGTGGGAGCATATTTGAGGCTTTACAGACATTTGCAATAAATTAAATATCTTCTGACAGGATAATGTTACAGGAATGAAACACACACCATTTTGTTCAGAACATTCTCTTCTATAATTCAAGTCTAGAAACAATTGCCTTGAAAATACAGTTTTCAACGCTTCATATTTCAATGAAGGAACCAAAAGTCACTGCTGATTTTCTTAACACTTAGATATGAGACACACCTTAACACAGAGTACCAAGCCCAAAATAAATCTCCTTCATTTTTAAAATAAATTTTTAAAACGGGATTTTTGAAATTTTTTCAGATTTTTGAGCTCAATATCTTTGTTGGGGCTAAGTACAAAAATCTGATTTTTTGGCATATATTAGATCTGCGTGTTAGTAAACTACAGTAATAATTTCATTGTTTGTATTTGATGGTAAACAGAGTTATATATTTTTTTTATTTTGCTATATTTCTAGCTTACCCAGAAATTAACTATCATGCATATTTCACTCATTTCTTTTTTACAATTAATATGTGGTGCCTACTTTTTTTATAACAATAGATTATATTTTTAAATAAATAAAAAAAAAGTTTGCTGTACACTTTTTATATCACAAATTTAAATGACCATTCAGGAGCATACTTATTTCTTCTGAGAGTTTTGTTGTGATGGAATAAGAGCTTCCTGTAGCTGTGGTAAGTTCAAGAGTTAATATATTTGAAATTGGAACTCTCACTTGCTGACTTCTTAAAACATAAACGGAGTCCTGACGGATGGTAATAGTGGAAGTGAAAATCATTGTGTTCCAAGCTTATTTGTTCTATCTGAGCTATTCACCACAGTCCATCATAAACACATGCAATTACATCATTAACTCCTGAAGTTAAGGAAACAATTTTACTTGTGCAGTGATCCTCGTAGTTTTTGGTTTTAGAAGTTTTAGAACACCTTATTGTGTTTTCTCCAACAACGTGAAATTTGTGGAAATTTCTTGTGCCTTGTATCTTCAAATAGTTTTAAAATCTTGTTCGAAGTTGATATTTCCCTTGCAGTAGCATTTTTTTCGTGGCAAGATGCAAAAAGTGCCATTCAGCCTCTAATTGAAAATCTGCCTTGTGGCTACAAATATTAGTTAATTTTTTCCAATTCTTATATTGGCTACCACTTCCATTTGAAAAGTAAATTACCTTCACAACTTTAGGTAAGTTTTCTTTAATGTAATTTACAACGTAGGACTGAAAGGCATGTCCTACTGCTGTGTTATGCTCTAAATATTCTCTTAAGACACAGATAGTGCGACTGATAAGTTTGTCATCCTCATTCTTAAAATATAATACAAATGGATAAATAGTTGCCTGGTCAATGGCCCAATGCTGGCCTTGAATTGCATCTTGAACAATGTAAGTAAAATTTTCTGCAAAGTCAGCCAAGATTAGGCATTCAGTTTCAGAAAGGCTTTCTTTCGTCTCTCTAAAAAACTGTCCTTGAACTTTTGAAACATAGTGATGACTTTTTAGGGTTTCCAACTTGTCAATAAGTGATTCAAAATAATATTCTTGAGTTTCTATAGCTGTAACCATTTCAGCCCTGTCTGTAATGACCCATTGCTTATATTCTATACTGTCTTGAAGATCTTCAGCTGTACCATTAAACAATTCAAGTAAGGTTTCTTTTGCATAAACCCATCATACAGTCATAGTTGTTAATTCACACACCATCAAATCAAGTACCTCTTTATAGTTAACACTGAGTTTGGCGATCATCAGTTTGACATTCTGGTGACACACACACACACACACACACACACACACACACACACACAAAGTGTGTACCTGATGATCCAGCCAAAATGCAACATTTAGGACGTAGTTTACAAAATTTGGATCTACAAATTTTACAATTATGATGTGATGTTTTGAAAGCTATGCAGAGTTCACTTAAATTGCATAGTACTAAGCATCTATAAACATTAGAACATTGTTCATCCATTTTAAGAATATACTGCAGAATAAAAATGACTTTTATAGAACTTGATAATTAAGATAATCACACCACACATTGTTTCACTGCATACATCTACACTGTAAGAATCTTCATTAATGACACTTAATTGTTGAGATTATTTTCCACAGTCAACAAAATAGTCCTACCGCGATGAGCACTAAACCTGGTAACAATTCAAATTCTTTTTTGTTCCCATACTAGTTATGAGAACTTTTAGTTATATTATTTAAATTATTATTTATTTTGTTTAACAAAAGATAATTCTATAACAATTAAATCCATAAAAAGCAGGCTCACCATATTAATTGAAAAAAAGTGAAATTTGTAGGATAGCTTATTTCCGAGTAAGCTAGAAATATAGCAAAATAAAAAAATTAAAACTCTGTTCGCCATCAAATACCAACAATGAAATTTTTGGCAATATATGCCAAAAAATAAGATTTTTTTTTAATTAGCCCCACCAAAGATATTGAGCTCCAAAATTTGGAATTTTGGGCTTGGTACTCTGTCAATGTTATGGTGTGTCTTGTATCTAGAAGTGTTAAGAAAATTAGCAGTGGCATTTTATTCCTTCATTGAAATATGAAGTGTTGAAAACTGTATTTTATTCAATTGTGATAAAGTTTGGTAGCCATTTTCTCTTACTACTTTTATTTTCAAGCAATTGTTTTCGGACTTTAAGTATAGAAGAGAATGTTCTGAACAAAATGGTGTATGTTCCATTCCTGTAACACTGTCCAGTCAGAAGATATTTAATTTATCGCAAATGTCAGCAAAGCGTAAAATATGGCCCCGCAGTTCAACAAAAATGGCCGTTTCTCTGAAATGGCTGAATATATTATTTAAATAGACAATGGTCAAGCAACCTGTAAAATATTTTTTGGGTCACTTCATATGCATTGACCCAGGTTTAAGTTTTATTTGCGCTGCTTGTTTTTACAATTCCATCTAGTGGTGGGTGCTATAGCCTAATATCTCAGGTCCCCACCAATCCAGTACTTTTAAAGACTTTTTAAGACTCTTATGTAAAATGCCTCGAGGTTTTTAGTGTGTGCAGTATGGCTGGCTCATCCTGTATTATCTTTGTGATTAGCCAACCATGGTATTGTGCTGTCAAGTTTTCAACTTAGTTCCCGACTTGGTTTTTACCTATGTGTCTTTTGTGTTGTGAGTGACCTCTTCATTGTCAGTCTGTCCCTATTGTGAGTCTCCATTCACGATGTCCGTTTTTATCCTATGTCAGTGAGCTCTTATCTAGGAAGAGGGGACTGATGACCTAGATGTTTAGTTCCCTCAAAACAAAAAACAACAACAACCTGTAGTTATCTTAGGTTATCAATACACCATACTTCAGTTCTGGGATTGGTTTACCCTGTAGCATAATATTGCCCTCCAAACTGGATGTACAGTGCTCACGTAACACAGCCCAATCATACGATACGCAATCAGGTCCACGCCTACTTTCTAGCTACCCATAATTAGCCACATGTAACATCAATCTCTGGTGGGAAAATGCTCTGTTACAGGAGAATAAAAAATTACAGCAACATCCTCACCTCTCTGTTCACACAGACATTCCAAACAAAACCAAAGGAAGGAAGGATTCGCTCTCATCACGTACTCATACAAACAGCAAGACTGTTAGTTTACAACAGTTTTCATAATGAGGGCTGCACACACATGGAAACTTTATGCTACAACTTCAGATACCATGCATATCAACTAAGCAACCTGGCTTTCAACTTCTATGTAAGATATTGTCAGTTCTTAACCAATTAGGACACAATACTGGAAGGTGTGTCAACATACTGTACAATTAGAAGAAAGAAACTTCACCCATTTGTGACTGTGGCACTAAAAAGCAGACTTCACCACATAGTTGAACATCCTCCGAGAGGTTTCCCTGATAATCCAACAGAGTTCCTGGTATGATGAAAGTTCAGTAAACTACATTTGTGGCCTGGATATTGGTTTATACTTTGTGACATTGTTATTTTTTGTGTGATGTAGTGATATGCCAAATAAACAAACTGGAACAGCAACCTATTCAGATTCGTTCATATAAAGAAAATGAAAATTCAGAATGTGTGCACGCTTGTTCGTGCCTGATAAATTATTCAAATATGGTCACAATTATTTACCAAGATGATTCGTGTAAATGAAATCCCACAATAAAACACTGCGCAGTTGAATACATAATCAAAATACACAAATTGCATTCTTAGAGAATCAGTGAATAACCATTTACAAAGCTACTGTAAATTGTGTGCCGCACCAGGGCTTGAACCTGGAATTCCAAACTGCACACCAGTTTTCTGGCATACCTGCAGAACCCACACATTTGTAAGACCGGAAATAGCAGGGTAATGATGTAGCCACAACCTAGAAGATTGTTTCCAGAACAACTTTTCACTCTGAAGAGCTCAAAGACTGCTTCAAGCTCAATGCTCATGTTTATTGAAACAAAAAGATACTGTGATCACCAGCCTCTGTTTAATACTTAGCCAGCTGCTGATGACATTGATAGATCATAACTGTGTATCAATAACTTCATTATGGAGACCCGAATTTATGAGCACAGATTGAAATTTTAGTCTGTTGTATCTGAATTTTATGCCCATGTATGATTACTCAATGGGCCACTCCAACTAATAAGATTTGCCAAGAGAGCAGATTTTATTAATAGAACCTACTTGTGTAATATGAAACGCCGCCGATGGAGGAATGATCGGCCACATATCTCACACTGGAAACGACTTTTACGGCGTTTACCCCTTGGTCGGCCTTTTCCCTTTGCTTTGTTGACAATTACAAGCTCACCGAGATCCTGACCTTCAGGTGTTTCAAGGTGGCCTATAATTTCAGCTCCTATAAATCAAAAAGTACCTAGTTATGAACAATGTTTAGTGTGAGTAGGAGTACGAGTACATAAAAAGTTAAATAACTGCTCATTTTAAGAGAGCCCTGAGATGGCTACAGAAATTTTGTTCTAATTTTAAAAAACCCACCTTCTACTGCATCACTGTCAGCTTTTATTTTCTCTTCGGATTCTTCACTCCCTTCATCCTGGTCATCTTCATCTATAACACCTTCTTCTCTGAACATTCTCTCGAGTTCTTTGCCACGAATCACTTCAGTAAACCTTTACAAAACACAAAAGAATATTCAATGAGTCCTTCATCCATCCGTCATATTCTGAAAATTCCAGCATGTGGATTGATTCAAGGGATTCATTACCAAAGTAAAGCAGCACCTACAAACTACATTAATTGTCAATTCATCACTATACTGGTGGCAGCTTCTTACACTCTCTCTCTCTCTCTCTCTCTCTCTCTCTCTCTCTCTCTCTCTCTCTCTCTCTCACACACACACACACACACACAGGCACAAAATGTGCACAAATAACCACTTTTCTCACCTACAATGGCCAAATGGAAGTGGAACCTGGATAGGTGTGGGGGAGGGGGGAGAATGTAGTGTACAGGTGGAGTAGTCATTAGTACCACCTAGCGAGGCGTCCAGGAAATATATGGCTGGATAAGGCTGCAACATACGAAATCAGGAGGCTGAGAGGGGAAGTGAATGACTGACAGCAGAACAGGAGTGGAGCAAAGAAGGTGAAAAAGGGCAGCAGACAATGAGGTGATAGGTCAGAAAGTGTGCCAACTGTTTGTGGGAGGATGTGGGAACAGTAGGTTGTCAGTTGGAAGCTGAGATGATCATGAGGAAACAGTGTGTGTTGTAAGAATTATCCCATCCCAAAGTCCAAAATAACCTTCAATCCCTCTTAAATCAAATAATGGTGCAACTATAATATCCCAACTATAATATCCCCCTTGCCACACTTAGACCAAGGGTGGCAAGGCAGCTCTGCTGGCAGCAAACATATAATTCTTACTATGAATTACACTGCCTTTTCAAGAAGGTTGTTATCATTTGAAACTTAAATAAGTGAACCTAAATACATGTGCAGAAACAAACAGCAAAGTGAGTTGAAGTGATTGTACACATACTACAAAATTATCAGAGACAACTAGGGATACATTTATAATACCAATTCCTGCCACTAATTCACACAATTTTAATTATAAAATCATTTTAAGTGTTAGAAAAAAAAAAGATCTTCCAAGTCATTCAGCATTAATGAGAAGTGCATCAGTTACACTTATTCCACATTTTCAGGAAACCCTTCCAGCTATTCAAAAATAGCACAAGCACTTGAAATAAGTTCATGTTGAAAACAATCTTGTCTTTGGCCATGGGTGACCTGAATGTCCTCAGAAAACACACATGAATATAGGCTATTGCAAAATGGATCTTATTGGGCTGAAATTAATTATTTCTTTACATAGGAAAAACTCACCTCTTAGGAACTTTTCTTTTCCTACGCCGTCTACCATCTTGCTCCACATCTTCTTCATCTTTCGATTCCTCTTCTGGTTCTGGAGTCTTCTCTTTAACTACTTCCTTTGCTTTTGCTTCACTTTTCTTAGGGCGTCCTTTTTTTGGTCTTGGTCTATCCAAACCTTCCATTTTGAGACTGATTTCATGTTCTGCACGAAACAGTGCTCCTGTTCCATCTGCCATGACTGCAAGTGATGGAAAAATTGTTATTATGCTTTAATATTACAAAATACATTTGTTTATGTCTGGGAACACCAAAAATGGCAGCAGCTTGGAGGTGAAGTAATAACTAAGGAAGGCATCGCCTCCTACATTTTTTTTACAGGCTTCAAGTTGGCAAACATCTGAAAATTTACACATCTGATATTATAGTTAAAAGTTCTAATAAGTAGCCAAGCCAATATTACAACATTAACCATGCAACAGGAAGTGTCAATAAAGTAATTAGTATGAATGCTGGTTGGAAGGTAGTCAGAATACAAATTACACTGACGATAGCAGGCTTTTTCACAATAAGGCTGAGGGATAGGATTTCATACATAGGTACAGCAGAAGGGAGTACAAGGTGTCATGAGAAGGGATATACCCTTAATAGCTTTCATTGTTTGTGAGCATTTCACAAATAAGGTTTTCTAATTTAGATTGGATGCCAAATTCTTTGATCTAGTGTTTCCATATCAGCCGAGTCAAATGCCTTTTAAAAATCTATAAATGTTACAACTATATTTTTTAAGTTTGCGAGTCTGTGTCTGTGAAGTTGAAAATCTGTTCTGAGCACGATTTGTCCTTTCTAAATAAATTCAAATACTCTCACTATTATTATTATTATTATTATTATTATTATTACCCATTGTTGTTATCACTTTTCATGAAAGCAACGAATGGTATGTCAATCATGCAATGTAATAGTTTGAAACAACACTAATGAAAGCTATTAAGGGTATATCCCTTCTCATGACAATAGCAAAATGTTAACATTATGTTGCAGGAGATTTATCTAAATTTCATTGTTAATTATTAACTCTAAATAGCAAAATTTATGTTGACCATGTAATAAAATGAGCAAGTGAACAGAAAGTATTGCCATTGGATAAATAAAAACAATATGGATGGGGAAGGTAAAGACGCAGTTTAGTCACCTAGTTTATTTTATTATGTACTTATTACTGTTAAATGTGAGCATGCAAAATGTTTTTTCCCCACAGAAAAAGTTGCCTGACTGCAGCACTCAGGGACACAAAACTTTATCTCAATCCTTCAAAACCTCAACTCCTCTCCCACCCACTTCAGCTGGTCCTCCTTAGAGACGCCACCTTCCTCCAAATAGTTAAACGGTCGGAGAAGGTGCCCCTGAAACGCGATTTTAATTCTGTACATGCACCTGTGCCCACTGGCAGCTGCTGAATGAATCTTAGATGAAGGAAGAGAGGATCATTTTGCACTCATATCCTGCAGGCAAATTTGTCTGTTGCATGCTCACATTTTGGCTCTAATTCCTACATGCCCTGTTACCTAACAAAAAGGCAACTGAAATAAATTCAATGAACTGAAATGAGATGAATGAATCGATAAGAATAAAATCAATGATACAATGAAGGGAAAGACACCAGTCTGACTTTTTCAGAAATGCTGAACCAGTTTTGAACTGAATATGCTTGCCAGAAAAAATATTGGTACACTAACTGTTTCTGAATGCTGTTCAGCTGGTATTAGTCAGTAATATTAGGACACCACAATTTATTTTTCATACATATTTGTGATTTATAATTTCTGTACTGTCCAAAAATGACTTTATCGATTACTTTTGATGTGTATACGTTTGTAACTTTATTCTCTTTGGACATGTATGTTAGGCTACTGAAAATTTGTAATTCACTATTGTGAATTCTGTGTAAACATTCTTGACTTTGTAACACTGTGTTAATGTTTTGTAAATTAATAATAGCGTAGAGGTTACAACTTAGTTTTTTTGTAAATTATATTATGTATAAAAGATTGGGGGCATCCCCATCTTAAGGAGAAGTGATGACATGGAGGAAAATGGAAAAAGCACTCCAAGTGGCTAAAGTGGAAGTTGGAAAAGAGTCTCTGTGTGGGTGCTGAACAGAGAACACTGCCAGTGTCATGTGGCTCTTTAGTTAGTGGTTAGACTCTTCAAGAATAATATTAAGTGCACTCAGATGAAGAATATTATTGGTACAGTTACTGACATAATGACATGTTGTTTAAAATAATTTGATGCTAAGAAGACTGTAATGGATAGCGTTACAACGCAGTGAGCCACATTTCACTCTCTCTCTCTCTCTCTCTCTCTCTCTCTCTCTCTCTCTCTCTCTCTCTCTCTCTCTCTCTCTCTCTCTCTCTGTGTGTGTGTGTGTGTGTGTGTGTGTGTGTGGGGGGGGGGGGGGGGGTACACAACACTTATTACCAATTACATTACAATGGATATCATCAGAAACATTCAACTGTCTTCTACAAAAATGTCACTATTTCTGAATATGTTGTTAAGTAGATATGTACTACCACAGCTTCAATTTATGTCAGTGACAGTTGGAGCAATGAGATTTACTCTGAAGTTTGCAATAAAGCATTGTGCTATTTCATATGAATATATAAAGATTCTGCTATAAAAATATGTGTGTTAATGAAGATTTACAGTCCCAGTCATCAAATTATATGTACGTAATTATACATTCATAAACATTCATATTTTGTCATCTAGCATGTCAATGCCAGGATGTTGAAAACGTCAACCCATTCTACTGTTGGCTGTACAGGTACAATAATCAAAACAATTAGGGGATCAGAACGAAACTTTCACTCTGCGGCAGAGTGTGAGCTGATATGAAACTTCCTGGCAGATTAAAATTGTGTGCCGAAACCGGGACTCGAACCTGGGACCTTTGCCTATCCCGGGCAAGCGCTCTACCACTGAGCTATCCTGACATGATTCACGATGCCGCCTCACAACTTTACTTCCACCAGTACCTCATCTCCTACTTTCCAAACTTCACAGAAGCTCTCTTGCGAAACTTACAAGACTAGCACTCCTGGAAGAAAGGATATGGTGGAGACATGGATTAGCCACAGCCTAAGGGATGTTTCTGGACGGAGAGTTAATGCAACTTAGCTGCAACACATCCTCCAGGCAGCAACAGGACGCACAATATCATCACAAACAGTCAAAAACCACTTTCCGCAATGTTGCCTCTACACGTGGAGGCCTATTGTGTGTGTCCCATTAAAACCATGACACTGTTTAGCCCACAGAAACTGGCAGAGGAACATCAGGATTGGAGCCTAAACGAATGGTGCCTGGTTCAGTTCACGGATGAGTCAAGATTTTGTAGTCAGACAATCGTCATTTCCACATTTGAAGAGAATGTTGAACTCTATACTATTTTGCCTATGTGTAGGACACATCACTATATCAAGGTGGTGATGTATGGTGCGTGGGCACAAGTCAGTATTTCAGTATTGGCGGACATGTCGTTCAAAATGGTACTTTAACTGCTCAGAGGTATAAGTCACGAGATCCTTTGGCCTTTTGTTGTGCCCTACGCTGGTGCCATAGGAGATGGCTGCTTTCTGGTGGACACTCATTTCCACAGAGCTGCACTGGTGGACAACAGGTCTGAAGCTGATGGAATTGAATGAATAGAGTGGCCAGCTTGTTCACCGGACTTAAACCCGACTGAGCATGTTTCGCTGCACTTGGGAGACGCATTGCAGCCAGACCAGCACCTACCACACTCCTAAATGCTTGAAATATTGGTAATTTGCAATGTAAACTACTGCATTGTGAAAATTAATTATTTTACTGTGTTTTGGAACATGGCTGAATTGCCGCACATAAACAAACAACCTGCTCACACTACTATGTCTTGGCATGCTGCTTGACTAATGCCAATATCGCTGTACCATGATGTGGACTGTATGCTGAACTTTTACTGAAGCAAACATCTGACTGGCAGCTCATCACAACATGTAAAATGTAATGAATTATAAACAATGGTGGTCAGTAACATTTCAGCAAGACAGTACACACTTCATAATGATGGGGGCAGTTTAAATTAAGCTCTCCATCTCAATTTAATTGCAGCTTTGAACTACACTAAATATTCCAAAAAGTGAAGTAAGGCTAGGAAGAAACAATTAGCAATAATGAAATTTTCAACTGAAAAATATGTCGTCTCTTTTCAACTGGTTACCCAAATCTCCCATTGTCTACATGCTGTGAACCTATCAAATCTGAGGGACAAATGTGCTGACCAGGAATACAAATGAGCTGACCTGGAATACAAATGTGTTCATTTTTGATCCCAAAAGAATACTGTACTTAAAAATAACCTTCAAGGTACACTATGCATCCATGACCTTTCAATTTTCTTTTCTGGTACTTACAACATCCTAATGTGAATATATTAGCTGTATTAACAAAATCTTTCATCTTACAGACACTAAATCTTTGTAAATTTAAACTGCAAAAACCAAATCCTATCACAAATAAATTGACTTCTCAGTTACTTCATTTACTACTTAAACAGAGAAAAAAAAAAAACACTTTGTATACCTTTTACAAAACCATACAGGACAGTTACCATACCATGTAACATAATGATTAACTGTTCCTTTAATTTGAGATGTTTTTGAGCTTAAGTGTGCACATACAGTAACAAACTGTGAGTGCAATAAAATGAATGAACATTGCAGAACATTAAATGTACTGCATATTTTAAAATATAATAGAAATTACTTTCACTTGTCCTATTTCTTAACTGCATAATTCACTGAATATTTAATTGTCCTCTACATCTACATATAAACTCCGCAATCCACCGTAAGGTAAGTGGTGAAGCATACACTTTACCACTACTAAGCATTTCCTTTACTATTCCATTCCCAAATAAAACAAGGGAAAAGAGAATGTCAAAATGCCCCTGTACACAACCAATTTCTCTTATCTTGCCTTTGTGATCTTTATGGGAAATGTAAATAGGCAGCAGCAAGATCGTTCAGCAGTCGGCTTCAAATTCCGGCCCTCTAAAATTTCTTCAACAGAATATCTCAAAAAGATTGACATCTTTCCTCCACTGATTTCCATTTGAATTCCCAGATCATTTCTATGACACTCATGCATTGGTCGAACCTACCAGTAATGAACCTAGCTGCTCGCTTCTGAACTGCTACCATGTCTTCCTTTAAACTGGTCTCCTGTGGGCCCCATACACTTCAACCATACACAAGACATGGTCGTACAAGCGTTTTATACGCGGTCTCCTTTACAAATGAAGAACATCTTCCCAAAAGTCTCTCAATAAACCGAACTCTGTTGTTCGCCTTACTCACAGCTGACATTACATGCTTCTTCCATTTCATATCACTCTGCAATGTTACGCCTAGATATTTGAATGATGCAACTGTATTCAGAAGCTCACTACTAATGCTGTATTCTAACATTATGGGTTGTTTTTCCTAATCATATGCATCACCTTACATTTTTCTACATTTAGAGCTAGCTGCTATTCTTCACATCAACTAGAAATTTTGTCCAAGTCAATCTGTATGCTATTACAGTCAAAGACTACACCCTCCCATACACCACAGCATCATCAGCAAACAGTTGCAAATTACAAGTTACTTTGCTCATCAGATCATTTATATAGACAGAAAATAATAGCATCCTATCACACTCCCCTGGGGCACGCCTGACGACATCCTAGTATCTGATGAACACTCGGCATCGAGAACAAAAACTGCCTTCTACCACTTAGGAACTCTTCCAGCCAGTCACAAAACTGTGAACCTATTCCATATGCTCGTATCTTTGTTAGGAGTCTGCAGTGCAGCATCACGTCAAATGCCTTTTTGAAATCGTGAAGTCTCTCCTCCTCATTCTGTGGCTCATATCATTTCTAAACTCTTGGTTAATCCAGTGTATAACAACGAAGTATGTTTGACCTCTATGACATTTCAGGCTCTCCACAAACGCCCTACATCCCAATCTAAGATATGTGACCTGACCCCTCCCCTCCCCCATCTCGCCCCTTTCCTATTTCTCCCACTGTCTTCCAATGTATACCTGAAGGAATAGTACACTAGTTCCAAAATATAATTTGTTATTTTTTAAGTTAAAAAGTGTTTCTCTTGTTATTACCAGGAATTTCATTTCCTGAATAAAAATAGTGATTATCCACGCTTTAACTTTTTTGTTTTTTCAACTCAACCTTATGTATGATGCAAATTCTTATACATAATATTATACAATGTTGTTGCTGCACCTTCTAGTTTATTACATTTCTTTATAAGTGCCTTTCTTATAATGGTAGACTGCAAATTGTTCTATCACCACTGTCACCATAACATCATCAAGAACAATAAATAACAAAAAAAAAAAAAAAAAAAAAAAAAAAGTAATAAAGACACTGATAAATGCAAGAGAGAAACTAGAGCTACACATACTACAATTGTGCAATATAACAGATGCAATTTCTCAAGAACTAAGTGTAATAAGCTTACTTTGTATAACAACCCTGTTTTCTCCATCATAATTTGTTGCGTTTGGATCCTCCAAAGGTGCAGAAGTTAGTAAAATTTCTGTAGCTGCCAATCCAGCTTTTTCAATCTTTTTCTGATGTTCTACCTACAACAAACAATTCTTTCAAGAAAGGGCCAAATATATGTTGAGATTAGAATTATATGAAGTAAAATCAAAGGATATAAAAAAATGTTACTTAAAAAAAAGAAGATAGGCAATATTTCCATTTACAGCCAGTCACTAACATACTAGTATCCAAAACAGATGCAATTCATTAAAATATGTCACACCCAAATATATGAAGAACTTTTCACAACATTCTATGGAAGACACATGTTTGATTACTAGTTTTCTCTTGAATTTATATGAGGCAGCACAAAGATAGTTTAGAAGTTCAGTGATAAAATACAAATGCTTAAAGTTCTTGGATATGTTTGTGAAGCTTATGGGACTTAACTGCAGGGTCATCAGTCCCTAAACTTACAAACTATTTATGAACTACCTTATACTAAAGGCAGCACAAACATCCATGCCCAAAGGGAGATTCGAACACCCAACGGGGAATGGCCTCGCGCATCGCAGCGTAGTGCCTCAACGCACTCAGCCACAGCAGTTTTTGAATAATGCAAATATTTCTCCACCAGTGCAAAATGACACAAAGCACCTGTCACAGCACTGTCTGCCAAACAGACAACAAATGTATTTCACGTACAATTTAAATGTCTAATTATCATAATCTACCTGAAGTAATGGCATGAACATATAAACAGTTATTAGTGGTGGTAAAAATGAGTAAAGCATTACATTAAAATTATTTTTATCGTATCAGCCAGTCCTCAACAAAAAGACATCTGTCATAATATTGCAGCTTTTGTACAAGGTGGTTATAATTATACTGATGGTGTTCCCGGTGCTGCAGTGTAAGGTATATACATCACAGGACACAAACTTCGTGGATATGTTCAATAATCAGTGCACTCACAGAATAATATGAAAACTATTCCACTAATGGCCACCAGGCAAAAATTTGGCACTGTAAGCAGTCAGAATGTGGTGTGAGTGCAGGAATA
The DNA here is from genome assembly GCA_026315105.1 of Locusta migratoria. Lineage (NCBI taxonomy): Eukaryota > Metazoa > Arthropoda > Insecta > Orthoptera > Acrididae > Locusta > Locusta migratoria. The sequence continues at coordinate 702,408,045 of CM048745.1, read as the reverse complement.
GGGGAGGAATGAGCAAACGTGATAAAAGTCATCTTGGAAAATTTATTAGGATGGTACAACATGTGTTCAACATGGTTTCCCGACTGAGCAACATGCTGCATGGCATGGGCAACAGGTGCCTGCAGCATATCGAGTGTAATGCAGATGATGTGTCTTTGTATACTAGACTTCAGATAAAGAACAGTTAAGATACAACCCTGATAGACACAATCCTTTAAACATCACCACGTCTAGAAGTCACATGGATTTACATCGGGGGTATGGAAGGCCATACTTCTTGAAAGTGCCTTGAGATGATGCAGTCATCAGTGAAGGTTTCTCAAAGCAAATCTTTCATCTGGCAAATGACATGTGGTGCTGCCCAATCTTGCATGAAAATAGTAGTGTGGACACAGATTCATTCTATCAAAGCCAGAGTCACATGTTGCATGAGGAAGTCCTTATAATGTGCACCTGTTACTGCACACACAACAGGCCCACAAGTGTCATCTCCTTTGGGGGAGGGGGGGGGGTACTGTAGAACCCCATATGACATTTGTACATTTCCAGAACAGTATAAAGTGTCTTGTCCATCCAACAAATATTCCATGGCCACATACCATCTTTTCCAAGCATACCAAAAACATGAACGGCAAAGTCACGGTGTTGTAGCCTATCTTGGGGCTGCATTTGGTGAACATGACAAAACTTGTACGGATACCAGTGTAAAATGTGCTGCAAAATATTTTGAACTATTGACCAGGGTTGAGACAATTCAGCAGCCTCATCAACAACCACCATGGAAATGAGACACTTCCCACCTAATTCAAAAGTTTCTTTAATTTTCTTGATCACATCCTTTAGCCCATTTATTGGCGTGGGACCTTTTCACAGGTGTTTCAGTCCATGATATCCCCGCAATTCAGCAATGCTGTTGCAGGCATTCTGACAAAACAACTTTACCAGCAGTGCACAGTCGTTCTCTCTGATAGCCATTGCAGGCATGCACAAAACTTCAACATTTTTAACCCTTTACACCAACAGACACTTCACACAGGACATCAGCAAGAGTCGCCAAAACAACAGGAAAATATTTCACGTACTGACAACTTACAGCACTATATTTTCGCCTGGTGGCAGACAGAGGAACTGTATTTATTTTATTATCAGAGAGTGCACCAATTATTGAACATATCCTAGAAGTTTCAGTATCATGGGATGTATACAGCCTGCACAACACCACTCTGAATACAATCAGTTTCATTATAGTCACCCAGTATGTCAATGGAAAATTTTAGAGGGTTAAGATGAATAATATTGCGCGAGACACAACATAAACCGACTGCACGCGTGGCGCAGGGGATAGCGTCACCGACTGCGATGCTGAAGGTTCGCCGGTTCAATCCCGATCACCATAAAAAATTAATTGCTTTGTAATTAACAATTCCAGAATGTTCTACATCTTTCTTATGTTCAATTGTAAATTCTACTTGTTTCTTATGTTAAATGTTGTTCTAATTTCTGGTACATTCTGTCTGTGTATAAATAGCAGAGCACTCTGCCCAAGAGGCAGTCAGTGCTGCGTGTATGTTATGTTCACAATAAACATGCTTTCAGTATAAGTGCTTTGTTCAGTTGCCTTCGAAGATAAGCCTACTTCCATTTCAATGCAACATTGTTTGGTGGAGGCGCCAGGTATCCTGTGCAACAGCTGCATCACCGTGGCTCCGACTAGGCAATGTAAAAGCCGTCGCTTACATGGACTGGAACCAGAATACAAGGGATTTACCAAGGACATCCTTCCAAAAGTCCATATCATCAGAAGAACCATGGACACGAAACCAGCGGTAAGCCAGCTGCACATCAGACACCCGTCGGTGTTCTCTGGAGACGCTGGACAGGACCCCAACAAATGGCTAAAAGGGTTCGACCAAGTCGGCAAGTACAACAAGTGGGATCATATGATGTGCTTGGTCAACGTTTATTTCTACCTGGACGGAACGGCCCAGCAGTGGTTTGAAAACAATGAAGACAAGTTGAATGACTGGGAGACGTTCCAGGAGGAACTTAAGAAGACGAAGGAGACCGACATCGACAAATCCGCTCGGCGGAAGAACAACTCAAGAACCGGGCCCAATGACATGGTGAGCCTACAGTCATACATACAGAATGTTTTGGCCCTGTGTAACATGGTGAATCCGGATAGGACTGAGGCCGATAAAATCACGCACCTGATGAAGGGTATTGCAGAAGATATGTACCAAGCTCTTCTGATAAAAGACGTCGCTACAACGGAAGAGTTTATCAAGTGGTGCCAGCGTATTGAATAGATGCAACAAAGGAGGGTTGGAAGAAAGAAGTATGACAGACTCCCGAATGTAGTCCCTATGGCTGTTGTGGAAGATCAGCACGACTTCGCTTCTCTCGTACGACAAATTGTGAGAGAAGAATTACAACAGTTTATGGCAGCCAGGACTATTAGACCGAGCAAGCATCAGATCATGGCCACGGATGTAAGCCCTGTAAGTGACGAGGGAGCAGACACCGCTGAGGAAGAGGCATTTCAGGCAATAGCTCCTGTCTGCCCCGCCAATCGCACCCGACGTGAAGAATGGCGTCGCCCTGCTATGACTTACGTTGCAGCCGCCAAACGGCAGCCCATGAACCGGCCGACAGGGCCACAACATACTTCCCTGGCAACTATGACGCCCTGCAGAAGAACAGACGTCTGGAGGACAGAGACAACACACCACTATGTTTCCACTTTGGGCGCCCTGGACATGTTGTACGCTACTGCAGAGAGAGAAGGCGAGTAATCGATGATTATTTTGCCGCAAGACGTCAGCCATCAGACCAGTTCTATCCCAAGCTGTCACCTGCAGATGAGTTCAATCGACCTATGGGAAGAAGCCCATCACCATATCCTAGACAAGGTCGCTCCCCGACGCGCCACCGCCGTTCATCGCTGTACAGAGCTACCAGCCGTTCCCCTAGCCACCGCGCCCAGGAAAACTAAGTGAGGCACCCATCTACGGAGGTGAGGCTGCCGCAGATGAAAATCGTCCATGGACGACAATGCTAAGATGTCAGAAAATCTCATCGACGTCATAATCGATGGCCAACCTATCCAGGCACTTGTTGATTCAGGAGCGCCTTTATCTATATTGTCGGATAATTACCGCTGCACACTAAAGAAGATAATGTTCTGTGATACGGGGGCAACTGTGCTGAAGGTCGCGAATGGAAAGTACGTCCAGCCAGCAGGAATTTGTGTCGCAAGAATAACCATCAACAAGACCCAGCCTTTTGAATTTAACAGAATGGAGTCACACTGGCATCCTCGGATGGGACTTCCTTCAGGCATTCCAAGCTATCATTGACTGTGGAAGATCTGAGCTGCAAATTGAAGAAGTTGTTCCGCCGGATACACGTAATACAGAATTTTCTGGGAAGTTATTTGCCGTTGACAATGTGACAATACCGCCGTTGACGATGAGAAGAGTTGCAGTCACAAACACAGATAAGCAATTAAACTGAAGTGTTTGTTGATAGTAAAAAGTTTATCAGGCTCACCAAAGAAATTTACATACCAGCGGCTACCATAAGCATTACCGGAGGTCGAGGAGAGATTTGGATCACTAATTGTCACGAGCAGTCACAACTTATCCCCAAGGGAATGTTTATCGGAACAGCTGAACCAATCCAGGACGGTGAGCTCAACGTCATCAACGAAGACCCATGCCCTGATGTTAGTACACCTCAGCAGGGATAAGTCAGACGAAACGGCCCACAATAAGGCACCGTATAAATACTAGGGATCATCCACCAATTAGCCAGCATTCGTATAGAGTGTCGCCAACTGAAAGATGGATAATTTGGGAGGAAGTGGAGAAGATATTGCAAGATGACATTATTCAACCTTCGGAGAGTCCTTGGTCATCTCCGGTGGTCCTCGTAAAGAAGAAGGATCGCACGTGGCGATTCTGTGTCGACTATCGGTGGCTGAACAGAATCACAAAGAAAGATGTCTACCCATTGCCGCGTATTGACGACACCTTAGACTGCGTGAAAGGAGCTACATACTTCTCAACTATGGACATGTGGACAGGTTACTGGCAAATCGAGGTTGACGAAGCTGACAGGGAGAAGACGGCTTTTATTACACCTGATGGTCTCTATAAATTCAAAGTAATGCTGTTTGGATTACGTAATGCTCCGGCCACATTCGAACCCATGATGGACAACTTGCTTTGACACCTTAAGTGGACGATGTGTCTTTGCTATTTAGATGACATTTTCGTTTTCTCGAAAACATTTGAAGAACATCTGAGTTGCCTGTCAACTGTGTTGAAGTACGTTCAGACTGCAGGTCTCCACCTCAATCCAAAGAAGTGCCTCTTCGTCGCCAAAGAGATAAAAATCCTGGGGCACCTAGTCAACAGAGATGGTGTCTGTCCTGATCCAGATAAAGTAAGGGCAGTCACAGAATTTCCAACTCCTCAGCACATTCGTGATGTGAGAAGTTTTCTCGGGCTGTGCTCATAATACCGACGTTTCATAAAAGGATTTTGTAACAAGGTCGGTCCATTACAAGAACTTCTGCAGGGAGACACCACGCTTTACTGGGATGAGACAAAAGAAAAAGCTTTCCGTGCACTGAAGGAGGCTCTAACTTCCGCACCAGTGCTAGCCTTGTATGACGAGAATGCAGAAACGGAACTTCACACAGACGCCAGTGGTTATGGGATTGGTGTAGTGCTTGTACAAGTTCAGAAAGGTGCTGAAAAAGTGATAGCCTATGCATCAAGAGTACTCTCAAAGTCCGAGATAAACTACTCTATAACTGAAAAAGAATGTATCTCAGTTATCTGGGCTATCAACAAGTTCTGGCCGTATTTATTCGGCAAACCATTCACCGTCATGACAGACCACCATTATATGGGTTGGCTGACTAGCTTGAAGGAGCCATCAGGTCGACTAGCAAGATGAGCACTAAGACTCCAAGAGTACGATGTTACAGTGGTATTTAAGAACGGGCGCAAACACAAGGATGCCGATTGCCTTTCGAGGAATTCATTAGTGGAACACAACAGCATGAAATTTCAGCCCTCACTGAATTAGATGACATTACAGGTAAACAGAGGGAAGATCCAACACTATTAAAAACCATAGAGGCCTTGGAGGAATGAGAACCGACCAATGGAGAGTTCCAGCTTATAAACGGAACATTGTATAAGAGCAACTATGATCCACTGGGCCCCAAATGGCTACTGGTTGTTCCAGCCAGCTATTCTCAAATATTTCCTTGATGCTCCAATATCCGGTCATCTGGGATTCGTGAAGACCCTAGGCAGAATCAGATGCAGGGATTACTGGAAAGGTCTCTACTGATCTGTCAAGCACTCTATGAGTCAATGTAAAGAGTGCCAGCAAAGGAAGCATGTTCCGCAATTACCTGCAGGGCATCTCGTACCGATTCCGCCGGCAGCAGCTCCACTCCACAGAGTTGGGATCGATCTTTTAGGGAGGTTCCCGAAGTCGACAACTGGTAACCGATGGATAATAGTCTGCACTGACTACCTTACACATTACACTGTCACCAAACCTGTGCCGACCGCAGATGCTCCAGAGATCACAAAATTCCTTGTAGAAGACATTATTTTGAAGCATGGAGCACCACGGGTCATGATATCTGATCGTGGAAAAGTATTCCAGTCAAAACTAGTATCAGAGTTAATGTCACAGTGTGTCATTGTCCATAGAATGACAACTGCATATCATCCTCAGACAAATGGTCTCACGGAATGTTTTAACAAGACGTTAGCCAATATGCTGTAGATGTACGTCGATGTTGAGCAGAAGGATTGGGATGCAATTCTGTCCGTCGTGACTTTTGCTTACAATACCGCAAGACAAGACACCATAGGCTTCACTCCTCTTTTCCTGCTCCATGGCCGTGAAACTGAGACGACAATGGATACGCTGTTCCCTGTTCCAACCGGACAACACTCAGGATGACTATGTCAAACAGCTCATCACCAGGGTCGAAGAAGCAAGACAGCTGCCTTGCATACGGACATTGGACGCCCAGGAGAAGGACCGTCAGCGGTATAATGACAAACACCGACCTGTTGTGTACAGCCCAGGACATCTGGTATGAATTTTTACCCCTGTACAGAAGGTTGGACTGTCAGAAAAGTTATTTAAGGGATACTTTGGTCCGTATCGTGTCATACGCCGCTTGTCAGAAGTCACATACGAAGTTGAGGATTATGAGCTTGTCGAAACGTCAAAAACGAAGAGACATTGTTCACATCCTGCGCATGAAGTCTTACTACCATCCTGAAGAGCAGGTAGGCGACAATGGCTTCTTGTTCAAGGACTCTAAGGACGGTAAAGTTACTGATGAAGCCACGACATAAACATCTGTTGTCGATAATCGTGGAGAAGGGAAGGATTCTCTTCAACTGCCATACAGAGGACCCCTGACAAGGTCAAGATCCAGGACATTGAAGCTGTCTCCACAGGGAATATAACAGCGGGTCGCTGTTTTTCCAGGAGAGGGAGCTATGCCACAAGACACAACATAAACTGACTGCCGGCGTGGCGCAGGGGATAGCGTCACCAACTGCGGTGCTGAAGGTCGCCTGTTCAATCCCGCCACCGGCAAAAATTTATTGCTTTGTAATTAACAATTTCAGAATGTTCTACATCTTTCTTATGTTCACTTGTAAATTCTACTTGTTTCTTATGTTAACTGTTCTTCTAATTTCTGGTACATGTCTGTGTATAAATAGCAGAGCACTCTGCCTGAGAGGCAGTCAGTGCTGCGTGTATGTTGAGTTCGTAATAAACGTGCTTTCAGTATAAGTGCTGTGTTCAGTCGCCTTTGAAGTCAAGCCTACTTCCATTTCAACGCGACAATATAGTTAACATACAACTATTAGAGAATGAGCAAGAGTTTGAAAGCTAGTCAAAATACAGTTTCTTAATTTCTTTTGTTATATGCTACACGTAAGAGTTGATTTATTTGATAATTGTTGCACTTGGTAATGCTTTATGCTGTGGTAATAATAATAACAATAATTTCGCGTGGCTCATTGGCCTGGTGCAAGTCTTCCAATTGGACGCCACTTGGACAACTTTCGTATTCCTAGCCTACCCCAGTTATCCAAGGGGGATAGGCAATCTACAGCTTAATGTGGAATCCGAACCATGTGTCATTTCTGGCGACTCCTCGAATCATTGAGAGGTGAAAGATGGGTTAACACGCAGATTGAAAAAATCCGAGGTCCAACCAGGTTTCAATCCCGCGACCATTCGGTTTCCAGTCGAGCGCTTTACCCCAAGACCGCCAGGTCTGACATGCTGCAGTTATAAAATCTTTTGGTATACAGTTGGTCCCACATATTTTAATTCCAGTAAAACCAATATTTGGTTTTTGCAAACAAAATGTGTTGAATTTTTAACCAATTTTTAAATGTGTGTATGAATTATTTGCTTGCTTTTAAGTCTGAGGCACAGACAGGAGGCTGAAGAATTGTCATAGCTTCTAGTCAGGAAGACAGTTCTTGAAGCTTTCCTAACTAGGTTATTAAGATACATACACATAGCAGGGCAATAGATCACAAATCATTAACTAAGTTAATTACCTTCTTTTAGGTTAATTAAAACAAAAATGTTAACAGAATACCTTCCCTTGACTGAGTTCATTAATCATTATTTAAATACCTACTGTTTACATAAAAAAATTTGCTGCACTGACCACAAAAATCACTTTATAACAAGTTCACATGATGTATCTCAATAGTCATGTAGGTATGTCAGTAAGTGGATGCTGGTGTATATATAACTGACATAAATAACTGAGTGTGAGTGATAATAACTAGGTGTTTACTAGATATTGTTGGCTGATTACCAGTACCGGGTTTTTGGCTAAGTAATAACATGCTTGAAGTGGATGCAATACATAAGCTAAATAATGCAATCTGATTCGTTTTAAAAGTAATGAAACTTCATGGCCACATTCGTTTGATTAAACATGATACCCCCATACCTGAGTGCAGGAACTGAACAACTTTTCTCCAAGGACGAAGACTTGTTCCTAAATGATGAAAACTTCCACATGATGATGTTCATGAAGGGAAATAAGAACATTATCCACCCCAATGAACCACAGACATGGCCAAGGTGGGGTGGCTTGCATGCCTCTACGATACAGATAGCCGTACCATAGGTTGCAACAACAGTGGAGGGGTATCTGCGGAAAGGCCGGACAAACATGTGGTTCCTGAAGAGGGGCAGTAGTCTTTTTAGTTACAGGGGCAACAGCCCGGATGATTGACTGCTCTGGCCCTGTAACGTCAGCTAAGATGGCCTTTCGATACAGTTACTGCGAACGGCTGAAAGCAATGGGATACTACAGCCTTTACTTTTCTTGAGGACATGCAGCTTTACTGTATGAATATATGATGATGGCATCCTCTCGGGTAAAATATTCTGGAGGTAAAATAGTCCCCCATTCGGATCTCCGGGCAGGGACTACTCAGGACGATGTCGTCATCAGGAGACACAACACTGGTATTCTACAGATCACAGTGTGGAATGTTAGATCCCTTAATCAGGTAGAGATGTTAGAAAATTTTAAAAGGGAAATGGATAGGTTGAAACTAGATACAGTAAGGATTTCTGGTCAGACAAGTACAAGGTCATAAATACAAAATCAGTTGGGGGTATTACAGGAGTAGATCTAATAATGAATAAGAAAATAGGAATGCGGGTAACATACTATGAGCAGCACAGTGATTGAATTATCGTAGTCGAGATAGATACAAGGCCAACACCAATCACAGTATTACAAGTTTATGCGACCCACAAGCTCTGCCAATGACAAGGAGAGCGAAGAAATGTATGAGGATGTAAAGGAAGAGGAAAACTTAATTGTGATAGGAGACAAATTCGGTAGTGGGAAAAGGAAGGGAAGGAAAAATAGTAGGTGAATATGGACTGGAAAAAAGGAATGAAAGAGGAAGCCACCTCGTACAATTACGTATGGAACATAATTTAATCACAAAAAACACTTGGTTCAAGAGTCATGAAAGTAGGTTGTATACATGGAAGAGACCAAGAGAAACTGGAAGGTGGCAGATAGATTTTACAATAGTATAAAAGAAATGTAAGAGAAATCCAGGGGCAGATATAGACTCTGACCATATCTTATTGGTTATGAACTGTAGGCTGAAATTGAAGATACTGCAAAAAGGTAGGAATATGAAGAGACAGGACCTGGATAAATTGAAGAAACAAAAAAGTGGGAGGGGGTGGGGCAATAAAACAGTAGAACAGGAAGGGGTAGCTTTAAGAGATAAAATAGTCAAGGCAGCAGAGGACCAAATAGGTAGAAAGGCAAGACCAACAAAAATTCCTTGGATATCACAGTAAATACTACATTTAATTCATGAAAGGAAAAGATAAATAAAAATACAGTTAATGAGGAAGGTAAAATGGAGTAACACTGACTAAGAAATGAAATTAACAGGAAATACAAAATGGCTAAATAGGAGTGGCTAGAAGGCAAAGGCAAATCTATAGAAGAATGTATAGGAAAAATAGATACCACCTACAGGGGAAAAAAACTCCTATGGAAAACCAGTTCTGAATAAAGAAAGGAAAGCTGAAAGGTGGAAAGAGTATATAGAGGGGCCTTATAAAGGAAATGAACCTTGAGACAATACTGTAGGCAAGAAAGATGATGAAATGCAAGATACTATTTTGAGACATGAATTTGACAGAGCACCAAAAGCCCTAAGTCAAAACAAGGCCCCTGGAGTGGATGACATTCCCTCAAATCTACTGAAGTCTCTGGGAGATCCAGCCATGACAAAACTATTTAACCTTGTGTGTAAGATGTATGAAACAGGCAAAATACTCTCAGACTTAAAGAAAAATGTAATAATCCCATTCCAAAGAAAGCATGTACAGACAGATGTGAAAATTACAAAACCATTATATAATAATGGAAAGTCCAGGTTGGAATAAATAATTTAGTGAGGACAGTTTACAACTCACCGCAAAGACGTGGCGACAAGCTGCGACAGGCACATACAAAAGACACACACATACAACACATTCAGCTATCGGCCATGGCCTTCTTCAGAAAATAGAGCACTCACGCAATCAGACAGGCACACAACACAGTCATACAACCATCACCTCTGACTGCCAAACTTCGAATCACGCTCTGCAGCGAATCGGGGACGGGAGGGGGAGGGGATAGAAAGGTTACGTCATGGTGGTGGGGATGGGTTAGATGGGAATAACGAGATGCAGCTTAGGAATGGAGTGGGGAGGCGGGTGAGCGGAGAAAATAAAATAAAATAAAGTAAAATAAAATAAATATATGCATGCACACAAGGACGCACACACACACACACACACACACACACACACACACACACATACATATACACACACACACGATCACACATTCACACACCACTCAAAATAGGCGAGGTTTGGGATAGAGAGGTAGGAACTGTAAGGTATGGAAAAATGTATATAGAGGGAAATTATCGTAGGTTGAGGCCTGGTTGATTTCAGGATCGGAGAATGTATTGTAGGGATAACTCCCATCTGTGCAGTTCAGAAAAGCTGGTGGTGGATGCGAGGATCCAGATGGCCCGGGTTGTGAAGCAGCCATTGAAATCAAGCATGTGCTCCGCTGCATGCTGTGCCACAGGGTGGTCCACCTTGTTTTTGGCCACAGTTTGGCGGTGGCCATTCATCCTAATGGACAGCTGGTTGGTGGTCATGCCAATATAGAAAGCTGTACAGTGCTTGCAGCACAGTTGGTAAATTACGTGGCTGCTTTCACAAGTGGCCCGGCCTCTGATAGGGTAGGATAAGCCTGTGACAGGACTGGAATAGAAAGTGCTGGGTGGGTGGATTGGACAGGTCTTGCAGCGGGGTCTTCCACAAGGATATGATCCCTGTGGCAGTGAGCTGGGTTTCGGGGTGGCATAAGGATGAACTAGGATGTTGTGAAGGTTGGGAGGGCGACGGAACACCACTTTAGGAGGGGTGGGAAGGATCTTGGGCAGGATGTCTCTCATTTCAGGGCACGAGGATAGAAAATCAAAACCTTGGCGAAGGATGGAATTTAGTTGTTCGAGACCAGGGTAGTACTGGGTGACAAGGGGGGCGCTCTTTTGTGGATGGTTACTGGTGTTAGGAAGAGGATTTGGGGTGTGTGAGGATATGGCACGGGAGATTTGTTTGCGGACTAGGTCTGTGGGGTAGTTTCTGTTTGTGAAGGCCTTTGTGAGACCTTCAGCATATTCAGAAAGGGAATTCTTGTCACTGCAGATATGCCGTCCACGGGTGGCTAGGCTGTAAGGGAGGGATTTTTTGATGTGGAAGGGATGGCAACTGTCAAAATGTAGGTACTGTTGGTGGTTGGTAGGTTTAATATGGACGGAAGTGTGAATGGAGCCATCAGTGAGGTGGAGGTTGACATCCAGGAATGTGGCATGGTTGGTTGAGGAAGACCAGGTGAAGTGGATGGGAGAGAAGGAATTGAGGTTCTGAAGAAAGGAGGATAGGGTGTCCTGGCCCTGAGTCCAGATCATGAAAATATCATCAATGAACCGGAACCAGGCCAGAGGCTTGAGGTTTTGGGATGCTAGGAAGGATTCCTCCAGACGGCCCATGAACAGGTTGGCATAGGAGGGTGCCATGCGGGTGCCCATGGCTGTGCCTTGGATTTGATGGTAAACTTTCCCCTCAAAGGAAAAGTAGTTGTTAAGTAGGATGAAATTGGTAAGGGTTATGAGGAATGAGGTATCAGGCTTGCGTTCAGAGGGACGTTGGGAGAGGTAGTGTTCCAGAGCGGCAAGGCCATGGGCATGTGGGATGTTGGTGTATAGGGAGGTGGCATCCACTGTGACAAGTAAAGATCCAGGAGGCAAAGGGGTGGGAATGGTGGAGAGTCGGTGAAGGAAGTGGTTGGTATCCTTGATGTGGGAAGGTAGATTTTGAACAATAGGTTGGAGGTGTTGGTCAACTAGGGCTGAAATTCGTTCGGTAGGAGCACAGTAACCAGCCACAATAGGGCGTCCAGGATTATTAGGTTTGTGGATTTTGGGGAGCATGTAAAAGGTGGGTGTGCGGGGTGTTGCTGGGGTGAGGAGGGAGATGGATTCAGGGGAGAGTTTCTGGGAGGGGCCATAGGATTTTAGTAGGGATTGGAGATCTTGTTGGACTTTGGGGATGGGGTCAATCTGGCACAACTTGTAGGTGGAGGATTCAGAGAGTTGGCGGAGCCCTTCTGCCAGGTAGTCACTGTGATCCATAACTACAGTGGTGGAACCTTTATCAGCAGGGAGGATGATGATGTCAGGATTAGTTTTAAGGTTTTGGATGGCTCTTCTTTCTTCTGCTGAAAGGTTTGAGTTCTTGGGAAGGGACTTGGGAAAGGATGGTGAGGACAAGTTGGAGGTGAGAAACTCTTGGAGGGTAACCAGAGGGTGGTTAGGTGGGAGTGCAGGGGGATCTTTGTTGGATGGTGGTATGAATTGGGACAGGCAGGGTTCAATATTGGGATTAGGTAGATTGCGGTCAGAGGGATTGGTGGCAAAGTAGTGTTTCCATCGTAGGGATCGGGAAAAGGAGAGTAGGTCTTTGACAAGACCAACATGATTGAACTGGGGTGTAGGACTAAAGGTAAGACCTTTGGATAGAACGGAAACTTCAGTGGGGTTTAGGTTTTTTGTGGATAGGTTGACCACAGTGTTCTGGGGTTGTTTTGGTATTGGATGTTGTGGAGTAGTGGTAGGGAGTTTGGAGGGATGAGGTAGGTTCAAGAGGTCAGCTAAGCATGGTCTGGGACCCATGAGGGGCTCACGAGGAGGAACACTGTGGTTCGGATAGGGATTGGATATGGGTGCTCCAAGTCGGCAATATGATGTCAGCAGGCTGGACAGTTTGTGGAGGTGGTGTTTGGAATGCTCCTCCAGTTGCTGGAGAGCAAAGGATTCGATCTGGGAGATGGGATGTAGGTATTTTTGGTTACACAATAGTAATATCTTACGGAGGGAGAGAAGGTAGCTAAGGGATTTATGAGCCATGGAGAGGTGATTTTGTAGGACTAGGTTCGTGAGGGATAAGGATTGGTGGAATCTGAAAAGGTGCAGGTCATTGTGGAAGGAGGGGTGGGATCCAGACAATGGAATTTTTAAGGTTAGACCGTTGGGAGGGATACCATGGCTTAGACAGCATTTTAGGAATAGGATGTGGGATTGGGTTTTGGCCAGGGAAAGGGATACTTTCCTGAACTGGTACAGATAGAAGGAGCAGGGGTCCATTGGGACAGGGATGGTGCCGGGAAAGTGGAAGTGAGGAATGATGGGAGAGACAGTGGATTATGATGAACCTGTGAAGAGGTTCCTCAACACGCAAAATACGCACCAGGCACGCAAAAGTTCGTAAATCCGCGCACACAACTACACAGATACACACCCAAGCACGCAGATTCACGCCCAAGCGCACTAAATGACGGAAAAAAACTGCAAAATCACGAATAAAATCATGCACTAGAACGCAATATCACGCACTAAAACGGTAGATCTCACACAGGAGCAAGCAGCCCACCGCAAAAATGCGTACAAAAACCCAAACAATGCATAAGTACGGAAATTCGTGGAAGAAAGGCTATAATGGAGCTTCTAGAGCAGAAAACTCAAGACACAGTAACGTAAATTTACGTAATTCTAATATATAGTGCCAGAGGGGAAGAATATACGGGGCTGGGGATAAAAGATCCCATCCCCAAAGTCCAACAAGATCTCCAATCCCTACTAAAATCCTATGGCCCCTCCCAGAAACTCTCCCCTGCATCCATCTCCCTCCTCACCCCAGCAACACCCCGCACACCCACCTTTTACATGCTCCCCAAAATCCACAAACCTAATAATCCTGGACGCCCTATTGTGGCTGGTTACTGTGCTCCTACCGAACGAATTTCAGCCCTAGTTGACCAACACCTCCAACCTATTGTTCAAAATCTACCTTCCCACATCAAGGATACCAACCACTTCCTTCACCGACTCTCCACCATTCCCACCCCTTTGCCTCCTGGATCTTTACTTGTCACAGTGGATGCCACCTCCCTATACACCAACATCCCACATGCCCATGGCCTTGCCGCTCTGGAACACTACCTCTCCCAACGTCCCTCTGAACGCAAGCCTGATACCTCATTCCTCATAACCCTTACCAATTTCATCCTACTTAACAACTACTTTTCCTTTGAGGGGAAAGTTTACCATCAAATCCAAGGCACAGCCATGGGCACCCGCATGGCACCCTCCTATGCCAACCTGTTCATGGGCCGTCTGGAGGAATCCTTCCTAGCATCCCAAAACCTCAAGCCTCTGGCCTGGTTCCGGTTCATTGATGATATTTTCATGATCTGGACTCAGGGCCAGGACACCCTATCCTCCTTTCTTCAGAACCTCAATTCCTTCTCTCCCATCCACTTCACCTGGTCTTCCTCAACCAACCATGCCACATTCCTGGATGTCAACCTCCACCTCACTGATGGCTCCATTCACACTTCCGTCCATATTAAACCTACCAACCACCAACAGTACCTACATTTTGACAGTTGCCATCCCTTCCACATCAAAAAATCCCTCCCTTACAGCCTAGCCACCCGTGGACGGCATATCTGCAGTGACAAGAATTCCCTTTCTGAATATGCTGAAGGTCTCACAAAGGCCTTCACAAACAGAAACTACCCCACAGACCTAGTCCGCAAACAAATCTCCCGTGCCATATCCTCACACACCCCAAATCCTCTTCCTAACACCAGTAACCATCCACAAAAGAGCGCCCCCCTTGTCACCCAGTACTACCCTGGTCTCGAACAACTAAATTCCATCCTTCGCCAAGGTTTTGATTTTCTATCCTCGTGCCCTGAAATGAGAGACATCCTGCCCAAGATCCTTCCCACCCCTCCTAAAGTGGTGTTCCGTCGCCCTCCCAACCTTCACAACATCCTAGTTCATCCTTATGCCACCCCGAAACCCAGCTCACTGCCACAGGGATCATATCCTTGTGGAAGACCCCGCTGCAAGACCTGTCCAATCCACCCACCCAGCACTTTCTATTCCAGTCCTGTCACAGGCTTATCCTACCCTATCAGAGGCCGGGCCACTTGTGAAAGCAGCCACGTAATTTACCAACTGTGCTGCAAGCACTGTACAGCTTTCTATATTGGCATGACCACCAACCAGCTGTCCATTAGGATGAATGGCCACCGCCAAACTGTGGCCAAAAACAAGGTGGACCACCCTGTGGCACAGCATGCAGCGGAGCACATGCTTGATTTCAATGGCTGCTTCACAACCCGGGCCATCTGGATCCTCCCATCCACCACCAGCTTTTCTGAACTGCACAGATGGGAGTTATCCCTACAATACATTCTCCGATCCTGAAATCAACCAGGCCTCAACCTACGATAATTTCCCTCTATATACATTTTTCCATACCTTACAGTTCCTATCTCTCTATCCCAAACCTCGCCTATTTTGAGTGGTGTGTGAATGTGTGATCGTGTGTGTGTGTATATGTATGTGTGTGTGTGTGTGTGTGTGTGTGTGTGTGTGTGTGTGTGTGTGCGTCCTTGTGTGCATGCATATATTTATTTTATTTTACTTTATTTTATTTTATTTTCTCCGCTCACCCGCCTCCCCACTCCATTCCTAAGCTGCATCTCGTTATTCCCATCTAACCCATCCCCACCACCGTGACGTAACCTTTCTATCCCCTCCCCCTCCCCTCCCCTCCCGTCCCCGATTCGCTGCAGAGCGTGATTCGAAGTGTGGCAGTCGGAGGTGATGGTTGTATGACTGTGTTGTGTGCCTGTGTGATTGCGTGAGTGCTCTATTTTCTGAAGAAGGCCATGGCCGATAGCTGAATGTGTTGTATGTGTGTGTCTTTTGTATGTGCCTGTCGCAGCTTGTCGCCACGTCTTTACAAAACCATTAGTTTACTATGTCATGTTTGCAAAATCTTAACACAAATTATTTACAGAAGGATGGAAAGGCTGATAGATGCTGAGCTCAGGAAAGAACAGTTCGTATTTGGAAAAATGTAGGAACACGGGAGGCAATACTCACTTTATGACTTATATTAGAAGATAGATTGAGGAAAAGCGAACCTACAATTCTAGTTCTTGTAAATTTGGAGAATGCTTTTGACAATGTTAATTGGAATACACTATTTCAAATTCCAAAGTCAGCAAAGGCAAAATATAGGGAGCATAAGGTCATTTAAAGTTTGTACGAAAACCAGACAACAGTTATCAGAGTTGAAGGGCTGCAGAGGTTGGAAAGGGAGTAAGATAGGATTGTGGCCTTTCTCCAATGTTATTCAATTAGTACATAGAGCAAGCTACAAATGAAATCCAGGAGAAATTTGGAGAAGGAATTAAAGTTCAGTGTGAAGAAACAAAAACATTGTGTCTTGCCGATGACATAATTCTGTCAGAGACAGCAAAGAACCTGAAAGAGCAGTTGAGCGGAATGAACAGTGTGTTGAAAGCATACAAGATGAACATTAACAAAGAGCAAAACAAGGGTAATGGAATGCAGTCTATGAAAATCAGGCAGCGCTGAAGATATTAGGAGTCAATTGAAGTCTGCAATACGACCTGTTGGCTTTGACCAATGACGATATCTGAATTAAATACACGAGTTTGTTTACAAGCATATAGATTATGATTGTGTGTTTAAAAAGTGATCTGTAGCTTCTCTATGATGGTTAGGTACAGGTTAACGGATATTTTCTTTATTATTGTCTACAATAAGTGAGTATTATGATACTATCCCATATCCCTGATCGTGTTTGTTTGTTATTTGATATATCTAAGTAGCGTATCTTGTCAGACTCAGATATGATGTCATTGGTCAAAGCTAACGAGTTGTAGTAAAATAAAATGTCATGGTTGCAATAGAGGATGTAAAATGCAGAATGGCAATGAAAAGAAAAAGGTTTTTGAAAAAGAAAAATTTGCTAGCATCAAATGTTAATCTAACTATAAGGAAGTCCTTTCTGAAGACATTTGTGTGGACTGTTGCCTTGTATGGGAGTGAAACATGGACGATATACAGTGCGGACAGGAAGAGGATTTAGGCTTTTGAAATGTGGTGCTACAGAAGAATGCTGAAGATTAGGTGGGGAGATCGCGTATCTGATGAAGAGGTACTGAACAGAATTGGGGAGAAAAGGACATTCTGGCATACCTTGACTAAAAGAAGGGCTCGAATGGTAGCCCATGTTGTTAGACGTCGAGGAATCGTGAATTTAGCATTGGAGGGAAGTGTGGGGGATAAAAATCACACAGAGAGATGACTACAGTAAACAGATTCAAATGGATGTGAATTGCTGTTCTTATGAGAAAAAGAGGCTAGCTCAGTATAGAATAGGGTGGAGAGCTGCATCAAACCAGTCTTCGGACTGAAGACCACAACAACAACAACAACATGTAAGGTATGATATAACATTTGATAGCCAAGTAAGTGAACAGTTTCCTTTTTTATCTTTGTTGTCCTAATAAACTTCACCAACAAAAACATTCATATTTAAGCAACAGCTTTTGCACATAAACTGTCAAAGTTAAATTCCCTGCAAACTAAAGATTTAAATTTTAATTGGGTGAACATTTTAGTAAAAAACTTAATTGCAAAAGTTATATTTCTGATTAACATTGTCCTGCTATGGATATATGGCATACCGCAACATGGCTGCCAACTAAGAGTTTATAACATTTCTGTTACACTTGCACGAATCCATTCTTACAGGCTTGTGATCATTTACATTGTCTTGTCTCTCTCTCTCTCTCTCTCTCTCTCTCTCTCTCTCTCTCTCTCTCTCTCTCTCTCTCTCTCTTTTTTTTTTTTTTTTTTTTTTTTTTTTTTTTTTTTTTTTTTTTTTTTTTGTAGAAACATGCTTGTCCCCATCTGTTAGTGCAATTCACATGAATTTCATGTAGCCTAAATAGTAATTGCATTTTCCAGTTTCTTACCAGAGTTTTATTTACTTTCAATTGATGTTCTCATCAATCCTAGTTTAAAATTTACAAAGAGAGATGTTCATTTTTTACTTCTTTATGCCTATTTGTTCACTCAAACGAGTGCATAATAGCTTAAATCCTATAACAAAGGAGAGCCTTCAGAAACACAGATTAAGATAGAAAAAAATAATACAGATACTGACACTGGTTAATTCTGTAAAATAAATTAGAAAGCAACATTATTATTGTTGGCAACAAGCTGAAAAGCTAACACACACAGTCTGTACTTTTGAAACCCATACAACTTCCATAGAAAAGTTATTTTGCTCCAAATAGATCATAATGTTAGTGCTAGAAATGTACATGCAAGTGCCATCTAGGTGAGTCATTATGAAGTAGTTTTCAAACAGGAGGGGAGTAAATTTATTTGGTAGTTTTGTATAGATTTGTTTGAGACTACTTGGGATCTTTGAAAACCTAAATTTACTGAGTTTTAGTACTTTAAGTTGCTCTTCTTGTGTAACTCATCTTGGTATCAACACAGCTATTAAATACTGACAGAATTTCCTGGTTGTACGTGTGACCGAACATTTAATGATAAAATTTAATCATCTAAAATTTTTATTTCATGCTCTGTATCTGAAGATGTGGTGAAACAATTTAAAGTGAGTAAAATATGAATTAAAGTAAAATAATAAACATTTAGTCCAATACACATTTCACAATATTTATTCATTGCTAATTAACATCTTTCCTACACAAATAATAAACATTTGCTTCTTGCTTCAGTATATTCCATGTGCAACCCATC
Organism: Locusta migratoria; assembly: GCA_026315105.1. Lineage (NCBI taxonomy): Eukaryota > Metazoa > Arthropoda > Insecta > Orthoptera > Acrididae > Locusta > Locusta migratoria. The sequence goes on along the minus strand of CM048745.1, from coordinate 702,389,182 downwards.
TCCACTGACCAAAGAACATTGTAAACATACGAGTTTTCTTTTCTTGTCTTTCAAGTGATTCATAAATAATGAGCATTACAATGTTCTAACCACTTGCCATCTTCTTCGGCAGCTGCAAGTTTCCAGTTAGGCCCATATGAACATTCTGCAGAAATTGAAAATCTCAGAACACCCAAAAGCTCACAATTCAGCAAGCCTTTGTTTTTGTCTACAGCTATTTAGTTGTTCTCCCATCTATCATCCACAAATAATTATCTGCTGTTACAAAACAGTTGCAAGGTTAAGTCACGTTTAAGATGACACCGAAAACTGAAGCAAATATTTACAAATAAATTAATAACTACTGAAAAATTATGTTCTAACACATAAGGTCTATTTTGTGATAAAAGACACAAATTAGTACAATATTAACAAGGGGCTTCTCAAAAACAGATTTCATCAAGCCTATCTAGAAAAAAAAAAGGAAAAAAAAAAAAAAAAAAAATTACACTGAACCTCAAGTATGTCTAAGTATAAGGGCAAAATCAATATGTTTGGAACCAGAATGTAAGGTACCTGTATCTTATTGTACTGTTTACCATCATGACTACTACCCTACTAATAAATTGGAAAATAGGCCCAAATAAAAAGTTGAAGAAATTAACCTGCCTGAACATTTATAATATACAGAGTAGCTTATCTTCTCTGGGGATAACATACAGAACAATAAATAGTATTTTGCTTCTCAATAGGGAACCTACTATATGCACTCATGTCATAAACATTGTTTATGAAAATGTGACAATTTATTTTGTGTTTACATACATAAGTGGGCACATCAGTGTAGATGAAGTTCCTTATGTAAATACCCAAGTGACACAAACCTAATCTTCGGACAGAATATATGTAAGCAATACTGTGATAATAGAATATACAATTCTTCAACATTACATGCAGCCAGAGCTAAAAAAGACACTTCCTTACCTGTTGCTTCCATAACTCACGAATCTTTCTCTGCCCCTCCACCAAAAGATCAAAAAATTGAACAGTGGCCTGTAACTGTATGTTACACCCAGGGCATATCGTCCTCGGTAGTTTGCCATCATCGTAAACCTAGAAAAATGTTTATCACCTCTAATACTCATTTCTCAAAAACAATTGCTGGCAAACAGCTCCAATCAACAGCAATCACGATTTCTAAAGATTGCCATTCAATGTCAACTAGCTACAGAAAAGTTCTGCATGCGATAGCAAAATCTTGCATGTAACCAATATAACACCGATCTACCTGTGATATTTACTGTTTGGACATACAACTGATTTGTGTAGTGGAACTAAGAACTACGTAATTTCTTCGACGACGATAATCAGTACACTCCCATTTTCGTGTGAATAGGAAGTCAACTGAAGTACCATTTTTTCATATTGTCTATAAGCACTCACCTTAAGTGGGAGGTACTTATTTATAAGAGTGCTTAAATCTGGCTCTGACTCTTCAGAAGAATATAAAAAAACTCCACTAGAATTATTTTCAGCACATAACCTACAATACGTAGAGTCGTACAGTTGTACTTCCATCATGGCGGTAAATATTGGAGATGACCAACATAGTGTATCCTCCAATAAGATGCGGCATTAGTGACGGAGTTCCGTTTCTTTAGACAGGCCCACGCATTGGATCGCTAGATAGATGATTTCGTCGCGGTTTCTTTAAACGTGTTGTAGTGTAGTATGGATAAAGTGGTAACACCAATGTTTTATGTAAATTTTAGTCAGTACATGAATATTTGTTGCGAGTTAGTATGCCGTTTAGCTTACTCACTTAAAAGATTTACGCACTCTACTGTCTTCAGTCAATCCGTATAGTATATAACAAATCTCAGTTTTATGTGTACTTGCAAAACCACAACAAAAATTTTGTACTGGTAATGACTGAGAATTCCTAGTCTTTTAAATAGCTCATGGTCATGTGTTTTCCGATATCGAATTTCGGGGGTTGATGTCGATGTAATTATTTTTGTTGTAAATGTATTTCATTGCGGTGTAGTACAGTATTTTAGGCGTACTTGTTGTCTACGAGAATGCTGAGAATTTCTTTGTGTTTCTAATAAGTCCAACGACCCTCAAAATAACACTCTTTCCCCTAGAAATGTTAAAATTGTACTTCGACCATTTTCACTGCCAACAGATACTTCGATAGCTGAAACACCGATGCCTGTATTCGCCTCAACATTTTCACTTTTGACTGTATAATTATTCTCGTGCCACGCGGCATTTCTAGCAAAGTGGCGTAATCTACATATGTACCGTACTACGCAAACCACCTTAAGGTGAGTTGTGTAAGACTGTATGGTACTTTGTACAGCACTATCACTTCATTGTCTCCCTGTTCCAGTCGCATACGGCTCGTGGGGAAACAGCTGTCAGTGATCCTCTGTATGGGCTCTAACATCTATAATTTTATCCTCGTGGTTTCTTCCCGAAATGTGTTCAAATGTTTGTATAGCTTATGGGACTTAACTACGGGGTCATCAGTCCCTAAACTTACAAACTACTTATGAACTAGCTAATCCTAAGGACACCACAAATATCCATGCCCGAGGGGGGATTCGCACCCCGACCGTAGTGGCCGTGCAGATCGTGACTGGAGCGCCTCAGTCCCCTCGACCACCGCGGCCGGCCCGAAATATGTGAGGAGGAAGCAATGTATTCTGTGGTTCTTCGAAAAAACATACACTCTCGCAACTTATGTCGGTAGCCCACAATGCGATATGGAACGCCCCTCTTGCAGCGTCTACCACGGGTTCTGTCCTATCATCTCCATTACGCTTTCAGGCTTAATATCGATTTTTGCTGCTAAAAGGGCCGGTTATCACGATTTAAGTGAGTATGAACGTAGTGTTATACACGTTGCACGAGAGGTGGGACACAGCATCTCCGATGGAGCGATGAGGTGGGGATTTTCCTCTAAGACCATTTCACGAGTGAATACCGAGAATCCGGCAAAACATCAAACTTCCGACATCCCTACGGCCGGAAAAATATTCTGCAAGAACATCTACATAAATACTTTGCAAGTCACATTGAAGTGCATGGCAGAGGATTCATCGAACCGCTTTTATGGTGTTTCTCTACAGTTCCATTCTCTCTAATGAAAGAAACACTTAAATCTTTCCGTTTTCGATTTTATTTTTCTTATTTTATTTTGATGATCATGTCTTCCCATGTATGTGGGTGCTAAGAAAAATTGTTCGTCTCTGTACTTTCTCAAAATCATCTGTCAGTCCCACTTGGTGGGGATTCCACAATGCGCAACAATACTCCAACATAGGACGCACAAGTGTGACGTAGGCAGTTTCTTTAGTAGAACCGTAGCAAGTGTTCTGTTAACGAAACGCAGTATTTGGTTCGCTTTTCCTACAGTATTTTCTGGGTGTTCTTTCCAATTTAACTTGTTCGTAATTGTTAATCCTAGGTTTTTAGTTGAATTTTACGGTCTGTAGTTTTAACTGACTTATCGTGTAAATGAAGTTTAAGGTGTTTCTTTTAGTAATCATATGGATGACTTCACACTTCTCATTGTTAAGGGTCAATTGCCATTTTTTGCACCAAGCAGATATTTAAATCATTTTGCAGTTGCTTTTGATCTTCTGGTGACTTTACTAACCGATAAGTGACAGCATTCGCACGTGCCTTTATTCGTGGAACCGTTTTCGACTGGTACCGCGGTTCTCGCTTCAGATGTGTCCTATAATAAGGCTTAATATCAGATATTTGTAGAAAAGGGCGAAGTACTTTTGACAAGCTAGACTGTAGATATCGTTGCTTGTTTACTCGCAACAATTTAATCTGTTCTCTTAGGTTCCTGCCTAACCAGATCCTTTAACATCAAGACATATTCGTAAAAAATATATGAACTAGCTTATACTAAAGACGGCACAAACATCCATGCCCGAGGGGGCATTCGAACCCCCGACCGCAGCGGCCGTGCAGACCGTGACTGGCAAGTCACAGACCGCTCGGCCGACTTAAATCAGAATAGACATAAACAGTATAGCATGACAAATGTACTTAGCTTCACCGTTTCCTAGGAATGGCGTAATGCCGCATAATACGATACACCTGAGTCCAGAGCCGCAGTACCACTCGAAAACGGTTCTACAATTAAAGGCGCGTATAATCGTATCGTCTATACGCGTTTTAAGAACTGCAACCTTATATGCTAAAGTACAAAAGGAAATCATTATCATTATACTCGTGTGGTCGCTGCGTACTTTCACTTTCAGTAGCTTTGTTTTAGCGGATTTCGGACAGTGTAATATTTTCAAAGCTAGACTTCGTGAAGACTATGCTCTACATCTCCTTATCAACTCTCTTTTCGATTTTATCCTTGCCCTTGTGCCTTGCGTATCTTCAACAATATCACGTGCTACATCTACATGTGATACTCTGCAAATCACATTTAAGTGCCTGGCAGAGGGTTCATCGAATCACCATTATACTATTTATCTTCCATTCCATTCTCGAATACTATTATTAACTACTACTATTAACAGTTTATACACGGACGTATTTATTTGTAGCTACGCATTCACTTTTTCAAACTAGTAGGTAACCGCCAAATTATGTCGGTGTATATGCCTATAATTTTTGTGAAACTGATGTGTAAAACTAAGCAGGCTCTACTGAAATAGTTGATTAACTGCAACCGGAAGCGTTCAGACATTATTTTTACACAGTAGTAGTATTATGAAGTAGTGGTTAACTATTTGAAATTCTCATAAAGAGCCGAAGTTTTGAAGGGAAAATATCTAACTAACTACCGTAAATGAACACTTGTTATTCGTAACATTATTCTCTAACTTCCCAACAAATGAGAGATTTCTGATTATATTTTTGGTAGCTACTACAATTTGTAGCGCCACAACTGCTCCTAAATACACCGGTTGTTTTGAATGTACTGCTGCACTCCAAATATACATTCATTACACAAACGTTTTGCGGTATGTTTCTTACGACCAAGTCGCTTGGTGATGCTGCACAGAGTTGCCAGGTTTTTACATTGCTCTGTCGCCAAATTCAACAAAAAAATAGCCAAAATGTCGCCATCTTTTCATAAATAAAACACCAAAATATAGCCACTTTTTCATCAATAAAAATAGCCAAATATCGCAATTTTTTATCAGTTAACTTTATTGTGTTATGGTAATTATGGCCTGTCACTCGACAATAATAATCCCGAATACTACTGAGTAAACAGGTAACACAAACTGTGGCACTGTCACATTGACAGACACCAGACTGGACATTCCAAGGAACTTCGTTCTACATGGAAACATTTACCTGAGAGCAGCCAGAAACTAAACCCAGATACACCACCAGCTAACCAATGAGGCCAGGCAAAATATAGTCACATTGTAAATATAATAGACTCTGGAGATTCAGGGCATATTAAATTTAAACACAGATACATCTGACTAGCACATTTATTAATTTCACAAGAATCATTCTACCAAGTGCCACAAGTGATGTTCTCAGCATAGCTTCGATTACCAATCAATTTCATCTTCTTCAAAACTGATATTTACAGACGTTAAGTAGAGTTAATGAATCTTTCAAATATTTCTTTACTACACACAAAATAATTACAAAATTTTGAGGTGAGATAGCTGTAATTCCCAATATGCACTAAGCATTTCATACTTTGATGTGATATGGACTTTAATTCGTAATAAAGCTTTGTGAAACTCTGAAAAATAAGCCACGAGAAAGACAAAGAAATCACCGTGTGTTCTTTACCGACATTTGTTGTTGTTGTTGTCTTCAGTCCGGAATCTGGTTTGATGCAGCTCTCCACAATACCCATCCTGAGCAAGCCTCTTCACCTCCACATAAGAACGGCAACCTACATTTGTCTGAATCTGCTTACTGTATCCATCTCATGGTCTTCCTCTGCTGTTTTTACCACAAACACTTCCCTCCAACACTAAATTTATGATTATTTGATGTCTAAGAATGTGTCCGACCAATCGATCCCTTCTTTTAGTCAAGGTATGCCAGAAGTCCCTTCTCTCCCCAATTATGATCAGTACCTCCTCATTAGTTACGTGATCCACCCACCTATTCTTTAGCATTCTTCTGTAGAACCACATTTCAAAAGCCTCTATCTTCTTCCTGTCCGCTTGTTTATCATCCATGTTTCACTCCCATACAAGGCAACACTCCACACAAATGCCTTCAGAAAGGACTTCCTTAGGCTTAAATCAATATTCGATGTTAACAAATTTATCTTGTTCAAGAACGCTTTTCTACTCATTGCCATTCTGAATTTTATATCTTCTCTACTGCGACCATCATTTGTTATTTTACTGCCCAAGTAACAAAACTCATCTACCTCCTTTACTGTTTCGTTACCTAATCTAATTCCGGCAGCATCACCTGATTTTCTTAGACTGCACTCCATTACACTTGTTTTGCTCTTGTTCATATTCATCTTATATGCACCTTTCAGCGCACTGTCCATTTCGTTCAATTGCTCTTCCAGGTCCTTTGCTGTATCTGACAGAATTACTATGTCGTCGGCAAAACGCAATGTTTTTAATTCTTCCCCCTGAACTTTAATTCCTTCACCAAATTTCTCCTTGCTTTCCCTTATAGCTTGTTGAATGTGCAAATTGAATAACATTGGAGAAAGGGTACAACCCTGTCTTACTCCCTTCCCAACCACTGCACCCCTTTCATGCCCTTCAACTCTGACAACTGCTGTCTGGTTTCTGTAAAAGTTGTAAATAACCTTACGCTACCTATATTTTACTCCTGCTTGCTTCAGAACTCGAAAGAGTTTATTCCAATCAATATTGTCAAAAGCCTTCTCCAAATCTATATAAGTTAGAAATGTAGGTTTGCCTTTTCTTAATCTATCTTCTAGGATAAACCGTAAAGAGAGTATACTCTGCAAACCACTGTTAACCACTGTGAAGTGCGTAGCATAGGGTTCGTCTCACAGTAGCAGTTATTACGAATTAATGTTGTGTGGTGAATGGAACGCAGAAAAAATTACCGTTTAAATGCCTCTGTATTTTATATAACCTTATCCTCAAGATCTCTACGGGACCCATACATAGTTGTATACTTGGAGTTATTGTTTAAAGCCTGTTCTAGAACCATTGTAAGTAGTATCCACGAGATAGCTTACGTCTGTCTTCAAGAGTCTGCAAGTTGAGTTTCTTTGCATCTCTGTCACACTCTCCCACACACCAAAGAACCCTGTACACATTCACGCTGACTTCTGTATGTTGATCACATTTCCCAGCATTCTGCCGATGTTTGGTCGGTAAAATTGACGCAGCGTCTCAAGACTGACAGCTTTACAGTCGTTTTATTTGAAAAGAAAAATAGCCATTATGTCGCCAACTAATTCCTTTAGCCGCGGCGGATTAGCCGTGCGCTCTTGGGCGCCATGCTACGGCGCGCACGGCCGTTCGCCGTCGGGGGTTCGAGTCCCCTTTCGTGCATGGATGTTTGTGTTGTCCTTACGATATTTTACCTTAATTTAAGTAGTTTCTAAGCTACGATTATATATTTTTGACGACGTTACAGCGTTCATTTAATGAAATACATCGCAATTTGCGATCACTTATGGCATCACTGTACTAGGTTTACATGGAATACCAAAGGGCGGCGAATGAAAATTTGTGCCCGAAATTAAATGTTCAAATGTTTGTAAAGCTATCGGACTCAACTGCGTGGTTATTAGTCCGTAGCTTAGAATTAAATAAATCGCAATTTGTGATCACTTACGGCATCACTATACTAGGTTGAGATGGAATATCAAAGGACGGCAAATGAAAATTTGCCCGGCTGGGATTCGAACCCGGGATCTCCTGCTTACTAGGCAGACGCGTTGACCACTCTGCCACAGAGGACACAGTGACCAGCACGACTGCAGAGGACTCTTCCCTGCACGTCTCCCGCCACACCCAAATCTCCATTCGCCAAACTGTCTCTTCCCTATTACCATAGCCTCTTAATTCTGTAATGCTCGCAGCCACAATACTGTATTCCCGCATCAGGGAGAACAGACCACGAGGTATCGAGACAGATTACAATTGTGTGCCGGAACCAGGACTCGAACCTGGGACCTTTGCCTTTCACGGGCAAGCGCACTACCGACTATGCTATCCCGACACGACTCTCGATGCCGCCTCACATCTTTACTTCCGCCAGTACCTCGCCTCCTACTTTCCAAACTTCACAGAGGCTCTCCTGCGAACCATGCAAGACTAGCACTCTTGGAAGAAAGGATATGGTGGAGACATGGCTTAGCCACAGCCTAGGGGATGTTTCCTGAATGAAACTTTCACTCTGCAGCGGAGTGTGCGCTGATATGAAACTTCCTGGCAGATTAAAATTGTGTGCCGGAACCGGGACTTGAACCTGGGACCTTCGCCTTTCGCGGGCAAGCGCACTACCGACTGTGCTATCCCGACACGACTCACGATGCCGCCTCACAACTTTACTTCCGCCAGTACCTCGCCTCCTACTTTCCAAACTTCACAGAAGTTCTCCTGCGAAGCCGGCCGCGGTGGCCGAGGGGATTGAGGCGCTCCAGTCACGGTCCGCATGGCCACTACGGTCGGGGGTTCGAATCCCCCCTCGGGCATGGATATTTGTGCCGTCCTTAGTTGTAAGTAGTTCATAAGTAGTTTGTAAGTTTAGGGACTGATGACTCCGTAGTTAAGTCCCATAGACTCTACAAACATTTGAACATTTTCTCCTGCGAAGCATGCAAGACTAGCACTCCTGGAAGAAACTACAGAGTGTGCTAGTCTTGCATGCTTCGCAGGAGAGCTGCTGTGAAGTTTGGAAAGTAGGAGGCGAGGTACTGGCGGAAGTAAAGTTGTGAGGCGGCATCGTGAGTCGTGTCGGGATAGCACAGTCGGTAGTGCGCTTGCCCGCGAAAGGCAAAGGTCCCAGTTTCGAGTCCGGGTTCCGGCATACAATTTTAATCTGCCAGGAAATTTCAATTTAGTAATTGTGTAGCAAGATAACTTTTGATGGCTGACATAAAGAAGAGATAAAATGCAGAATGGCTATGGGAAGACAAGAGTTTCTAAAAGAGCGAAATTTGTTAATATCCAATATTAGTTTGATTGTTAGGAAGTCTTAAAGTATTTGTCTGGAGTGTAGCACTATATGGGAGTGAAACGTGGACGATAAAGATGAGAGAAGCTTTCGAAATGTGGTGCTACAGACGAATGATGAAGATTAGATGGGTAGATCACGTAACTAATGAGGAGGTGCTTAACAGAATTGGGGAGAAGGGGAGCCGGCCGCAGTGGCCGAGCGGTCTGCGGCGCGCCAGTTACAGTCTGTACGACCGCTACGATCGCGGGTTCGAGTACCCCCTCGGCCATGGATTTTTTGTATCGTCTTTAGTATAAGGTAGTTCATAAGTAGTTTGTAAGTTTAGGGACAGATGACCCCGTAGTTGAGTCCCATAAGCTTAACAAACATTTGAACATTTTGAGAAAAGAGTTTCTGGCATATCCTGACTGAGAGCAGGGATAGGTTGGTGGGGCACATTCTGAGACATCAAGGAATCGTCAACTTAGCATTAGAAGGATGCATGTGGGGTAAAAATCGTAGGAGGAGACCGAGTGATGAATACAGTAATCAGATTCAAAAGGATTTAGGCTGCCGTACGTATTTTCACTTGTCAGATGAAGAGGCTTGCACGAGACAGGGTAGCGTGGAGAGCTGCACCAAACCAGTCTGCGGATTGAAGACCACAACAATAACTCGATACACCTGAGGCAAGAGCCGCAGTACCTCTAGAAAACGGTTCTACAAATAAAGGCTCGTTACGATTACTACTCTGCTATTACGAGCCGTAATAATTACATTGCCCTGATATTTTGTTATTATAGACTTCCATTAACAGAAGCATTGATATTACTTTCACTACGTTTTCATACCTATACTAGAAATTCACAACGACGTTTAGTGATTAGGAAATATGAAAGTGCCGGCCGCGGTGGCCGAGGGGACTGAGGCGCTTCAGTCACCGTCTGCACGGCCACTACGGTCGGGGGTTCGAATCCCCCCTCGGGCATGGATATTTGTGCCGTCCTAGTTCGTAAGTAGTTCATAAGTAGTTTGTAAGTTTAGGGACTGATGACCACGTAGTTGAGTCCCATAGGCCTTACAAACATTTGAAATATGAAAGTAACAGCATAAAAAATAGCAGCTACTCATTTTGTATGATGCCATTCTTCTGCTACTCCCTACTGGTCACTTGGAGCGCTATGTTAAAATGTTTGTGAAGCCTAAGGGACTTAATTGCGGGGTCATCAATCCCTAAACGTACAAACTACTTATAAACTAGCTTGCCGGCCGAGGAGACTGAGGCGCTTCAGTCACGGTCTGCGCGGCCACTACGGTCGGGGGTTCGAATCCCCCCGCGGGCATGGATATTTGTGCCGTCTGTAGGCTTAGCTAGTTCATAAGTAGTTTGTATGTTTAGGGACTGATGACCCCGTAGTTAAGTCCCATAAGCTTAACAAACATTTGAATTTGAATATAAACTAGCTTATACTAAAGACAGCACAAACATACATGCCCGATGTAGGATTCCAACCCCCGACGGGGAACGGGCTCGCGTATCGGACCATAGCGCCTCAGTGAGCTCGGCCACTCCGCCTCGGTTAGCATCGCTTCAACTGCACTTTCCCCTGGAGTTTCGTTTCTGTTTTAGACTGTGGTTCAACTAAGGAAGCTATTGCTCTTACTGGATCGTCTCTAACTCTGTATCATTAAGTATTGTATGGATATGTGAACGAACCAGTTTCAGATAACTCCGTATGCTTACTCCTCGACAGAAGCGCTCGTAGGTTGTGCTGCCACGGTGGATTAGCCGTGCGCACTGGTGCGCCGTCTTGCGGTGCGCGCCGCCGGGGGTTCGATCCCCCCCCCCCTCCCGAGCATGGGTGTTTGTGTTGTCCTTAGGTTAGTTTACCTTAATATTACAGAAGCAATCTTGATCGCAAAAATTAACAGTTTCTATTTAGCGGTTTCGACCTGATGTAGTTCATATTCGGAAAACAAGTAGCCCATGTGGCCAGTGCTGGACTCGGCTGGGCTGGGCTGTCCTCGGCTGTTCTGCTGCCAGCAGATAACAGTTAAATAGAAACCGGTAAATAGAAACTGTTAATTTTTGCGATCAATACTGTTTTTTGTAATATTAATCATACCAAATAGATCGCTATTTTTCTCCTCTGACAACGTTGTCAAAATTAAATCCTTTACCTTAGTTTAAGTAGTTTGTAAGCTACGGTCTAATAACCCAGCAGTTGAGCACGGTAGATTTACAAACATTTGACCATTTGAGGTTTTGCTGTCCGTAGAAGCAAAACATTTTCCTACAAACATGTGTTAGAAATTTTTAGTACCTTGTTATTTGTTTTGTATTATTTTACGTCATTGTATCGATATTTTTCAGATCCTTATTTGATAATTTTCTAGGTATTTCAGACCAAAAATATCAAGGCTCTTTCCTCGGATTTGTAAAGGAATTATCACTAGTGGAGACTGGCCCCACCCCCTCCTGATTTTACCCCACTTTTACATATTTTATGAAAGTAACTGATTCCAATGGTCTGACTCGTTTCGATGTACTTTCTCAAATTTAGGGAAGGCTAAAAGTACAAGTTTTCAACAGTTCCAAGTTTTATGCAGTCGCAATGCGCACTAAGAAAATAAGCACATTACCTTTATTTCGATAATATCAAGAATTACATTATTGGAGAAGCAAAAACTTTCTATGAGTAATACATTGAAAATCGGGTTCCTGGGCTGGTGGAAACTTAAAATACTTTCGGCGTACTTCCAGGGCAACAGACAAGATTTTTTATTTTATTTATTTATTTATTTATTTATTTATTTTTTGTGGGGAGGATGGGTGGGGGTGGAAATCAGACAATAAATCTATAAACTGTGACATTTACTATAACTTGTAAAGCATTACAACATAATTTCGGAGTAGGGGGGAGGGAATTGATTGCCTTCATTCTCCCCTTAGCTATGGCCCTGCATCTTCTTCTTCTTTATCGTAGCCTTGTCCCACGTCAAGTAGGGTCGACGTTGCTCTTCTGGATACCTTCTCCTCCATAATACTCTATTCACTGCTTCTTCCTTCTTCCATCCTTTCTCCCTTGGGTCCCCCGCTATCTTAACTGCGGGGTCATCAGTCCCTAAACTTACAAACTAGCGGCTGTCCCCATCACCACCACCACCACCTCCCCTCAAACGCCAGCAAGCCGGACACAGCCGTGGCCTCGTGGCAGGCGGCAGGGAATCGCCTGACACCTGCTAGCATCTTACGGAACAATGAGGGGAGCGTAGGACAGTGGTTTAGGGGGGGGGGGCTGATTCTCTGTATATGTTACTCTGTGCTTATACTAAAGACGACACAAACATCCATGCCCGAGGGGGGGATTCGAACCCCCGACCATAGAGGCCGTGCGACTGACGCGCCGCAGTCTCCTCGGCCACCGCGGCCGGCTCCTCACCATCATCATTTAACCAGCAACGACGCGCAAGTCGCCCATGTGGCGTCACTTAAAGACTTGCACCAGGCCGGCCGAACACGATCCCAGCTGGGGTCTAACAGCCAAGAATTCCACACGAAATCTTCATCAACGTTAATAAGTAACAGTCAAAAATGTAAACATTTCATGTAAATCATTGCGGCTGGTAAAGCTCCATCACACCACCTTCAGATTTCGTGGCAAGCTGACGCAGTGGAAGGCCCGTCCGTCGCGGTGAGGAGTAGCCGAGCGGTCTAAAGCGCCTCGCTGCGGAGCGCGCGGTTGCTCGCCGTGGTGGTTCGAGTCCTCCCTGGGGCATGGGTGTGTGTGTGTTGTCCTTAGGTTAGTTTACCTTAGTTTAAGTACTTTGTAAGCTACGGACTGATGACCACGCAGTTTGGTCCGATAGAATTACAAACATTTTTGAAGGCCCGTCAGAAACGGACACAGACCAAGCAACGAAACCAGGAAAATGCTGTACGGGCTGTGATAAAGAAGGAATGAATGCTAGTACAGCTGCAACATGTTCAAAATTTACAACGGACTACAACCATTGCAGATTACGCCGTCATTTACCGTCTAATAAAATCATCTGCAGAACGATCTGAATAAGATATCACAATGGCGTAAAAATGGCAATTGACTCTAAATAATGAGAAGTGTGAAGTCGTCCACATGAGTACGAAAAGAAATCCGTTAAACTTTGTTTACAAAATAAATAAATCAAAAGTGAAGGCCGTAAACTCCACTAAATACCTAGGAATTATTATTACTTGAGACTTAAACTGGAAAGAACACTTAGATAACGTCTTGGGAAACGCGAACCAGAGACTGCGTTTTATTGGCAGAAACCTTAAAAAGATGCAACAGAACTACTAAAGAAACTGCATACACTCTGCTTGTACGTTCTTTTTTGGAGTGTTGCTGCTCAGGTGGGTTGACGGAGGACCTCGAAAGAATCCAAAGAAGAGCAGATCGTTTTGTATTATCACGATACAGGGGAGACACCGTTACGAAAATGATACAGGATCTGGGATGGGAATCATTACAACAACGGCGCTTATCTCTGCGGCGTGGTCTACTTACGAAACTTCAATCGCCAGCATTCTGCTCCGAATGCGAAAGTATATTGTTGACTCCCACTTACAAAGGTAGAAATGATCATCAGCATAAAATACAAGAAAGCAGAGCTCGAACGGAGAGATTCAGGTGTTTTTTCTTCCCGCGCGCTATTCAAGATTGGGGGATAAATAGTAAGTGGAATATGTCTATTAAATTGCAGGTTGTTTTGAGACCTTGTATTACGATATGATGTTATGAAATTAGATTGTTCAGTAGCTCATTTTTATATTTTGTGCTTGATGGCACTCTGTTAGTATGAAAGCTAGACTGTCGAATAGTATTTTCAATACTGAATACCAATATGTTCCGCCTCTGTTTTTTGTATACGTATTTCACATCTCTCGTCTGTTTAGATTGATCGTGGTTTGCTATATCATTATGTGGGTTTGTGGCGTCATGTGTGGATCTTATTGTTGTTTTTTACGTTTATACTGATTTGTTGGCCATATGGACTGATTGTGGTTCGATGTACATGGATTTATGTGTGTTTCCTGTGATGTGTTGTTGTATAGGTTCTGTCCCACTCTTGTCTGTTACAACATATTTTTGTTTTTTTACCTTTCGTTGTCTGAGGTAGCCCTGACATTGGGGTGGATAATGTAGCTGTTATATCAGTATATCGCGGGCTTCAGCTCCCAATATGACATGAATGCGTCAGACAACGATTTACTTTCTGTGTTGCAGTGATGTTTAAGTTTAATGACATGGTCGTGTACCTTGTCACTGTTAGTATGATGACAATATTATTTGTCCTCCCATATGTTTTTTTATACATTTACACCTTATATGGTTAGCGTTTGACAATGTTGACTGGACTACACTCTTTCAAATTCTGAAGTCAGCAGGGGTAAAATACAGGGAAAGGATAGTCATTTACAACTTGTACAAAAGCCAGACCGCAGTTATTAGACTCGAAGGGCATGAAAGGGAAGCATCAGTTGGGAAGGGAGTAAGACAGGTTTGTAGCCTCTCTCCGATGTTATTCAATTTGTACATTGAGCAGGCGGTGAAGGAAAGCAAGGAAAATTTTGGAATAGGCATTAAAGTTCAGGGGGACGAAATAAAAACATTGCATTTTGCTGATGACATTGTAATTCTGTCAGAGACAGCGAACGACCTGGAAGAGCAGTTGAATGGAATGGACAGTGTGTTGAAGAGAGCGTATAAAATGAACATTAACAAGAGCAAAACAAAAATAATGGAATGTAGTCTTAGAAAATCAGGCAATGCTGAAGGAATTAGATTAGGTAATGAGTCAGTGAAGGTGGTAGATGAGTTTTGTTACTTGGGTAGTAAAATAACATGCGATGGTCGCAGTACAGAGGATATAAAATGCAGAGTGGCAATGGGAAGAAAAGCATTTTTGAAAAAGAGAAATTTGCTAACATCAAATATTAATTTAAACCTAAGGAAGTCTTTTCTGAAGGCATTTGTGTGGAGTGTTGCCTTGTATGGGAGTGAAACATGGACGATAAGCAGTGCGGACAGGAAGAGAATAGAGGCTTTTGAAATGTGGTGCTACAGAAGAATGCTGAAGATTAAGTGGGTAGATCACATAACTAATGAAGAGGTACTGAACAAAATTGGCGAAAAAAGGAATTTTTGGTATACCCTGACTAAAAGAAGGGATCGCTTGGTAGGACACATTCTTAGACATCGAGAAATCGTAAATTTAGCATTGGAGGGAAGTGTGTGGGGTAAAAATCGCAGAGGGAGACCAAGAGACGCGTATAGTAAGCAGATTCAAGTGGATGTGGGTTGCCGTTCTTATGAGGAGATGAAAAGGCTTGCTCAGGATAGAGTAGGGTGGAGAGCTGCATCAAACCAGTCTCCGGACTGAAGACCATAACAACAACATGGTTAGCGTTACTTGTCTTCACAATTTTAGTTGATGACTGTGATTTTAGTACCAACATATTACTTTTAGTATTTACATAGTCTAGGTATATTTCTATACATGTTTGTAATTTTAGGGTCATTTGTGACATTTTTCCCTGTGTTAGTCAATGATTTACTTTCTATATTACATTGATGTTTGAGTTTATGACATGGTCTTCTACCTTATCACGGTTATTGTGATGACAGTATTATTTGTCCTCCCGCTTGTTTATGTACATTTACACCTTATATGGTGACAGTTCCTCGTCTTACAATTTTAGTTGGTGACTGTGATTATAGTACAAACGTTTTGATTTTAGTATTTGGACAGCCCATGTATATTTATATACATTGTTGTAATTTTAGGATCACTTGTGGCATTTTTCTCCTGTTTCAATTACACATATTTGTCTTTCGTTGTCGTAATTTAGAATAGTACCTTTACTCGTCATTTTTTGTGATATTTTTAGTGGGATGTTTTCTGTAGCCTTAGATATTTTTTGGGCTGTTCTAGTTTTTAGTGTTATGTGCCTATGCCGACAAGCATGTTAACGTTTTATTACCAATAAACGACTCTTTAGTCGTTCACTATCAGTCCCTTTGTCAGCTTTTGGATTGCAATTGTCTCTATTATACGATTATTTAAAAAAATGAATGTTATTGTTGACTACTTTTGTACATTTGTACATATTCTTTATGTGGTATTGAATAATAGTTTCGTTCCTATATTGTAATATTGTATGTTTAGTGTGCAACCATATGATACTTTTTTGTGTTTTTTTATGTTTTTGCCTTAGTCACTTGATTAGGTTTGTTTAATACACAGGGACCTGAAGATGGCATAGTCGAATGCCGAAACTGGTTGTAATAGAATAAATATTTCATTATACATACGGCTGTTGGTACCTCAGTTCCTTCAGACTCTTGACCAGGCGCTGTCCCGTTTCCAGTACCGATGATGGATTCAATAAGACTTAAATAGTATAAAGATGGTTCGATGAACCCTCTGCCAGGCACTTAAATGTGATTCGCAAATTTATCCCATGTAGATGTAGATGTTTAGGAGATTTTGGCTCCTGAATCCCTTTGTTGTAATCTTGTTCTTTCTCTTTGGCCATGTTCCCGCACTTGCAGGGTCGACTTTGTTAAATCCGTATTTGGTGTGTTAACATTCACGTGGTGGCCGGATGCCCTGCCTGTCGCCACCCCATGCCCCCCCCCCCCCCCCCGGAGGAAATGTGTACCCCAAATGTCCGCGTGTAGTATTAGATGTGTGACGGTGTAAAGTATTACGAAATTTTTACGTATCATGGTATCGTGTAACTGGGGCGGGACTTGGTTACCAGCCCGGTATTCACCTACGGGAATGTGAAAAACTGCCTAAAAACCACATCCAGGCTGGCCGGGACTCCGATTCCTTCGTTAATCCCCCGTCTCGAAAAGCGGTGCGTTAGACCACAAGGCTAACCGAGCGGGTTTGTTGTAATTTAGTTCACACTCGTTTGTATGTTGTTTTCGTTTCTGAGAGAGGTCTATGCGGCACCCCACCTGCACGCACTTTTCTTCACATTTACTTCCGTCGAGAGCGCGCGGTTGCTCGCCGTGGAGGTTCGAGTCCTCCCTGGGGCATGGGTGTGTGTGTTGTCCTTAGGTTAGTTTACCTAGGTTTAAGTAGTTTGTAAGCTACGGACTGATGACCACGCAGTTAGGTCCGATAGATTTACAAACATTTGAACATTTTTGAACTTCCGTCGATAATATATTTATCACCATATGATTTGAGCTCTGAAACTAATGTATAGTATGGCAACTGCCAAGACTACAAAAAAGAGAAAAGAGACGTCAATAAATGGATGGACGGTTCATAATTTTGTGAAAAACAGAAAATAAAAACATAGAGCAGTAGAGGGCGTTGAACACGAATTTCTGGCGTCGCCGTTCATACTGTTACCACCCTGCGCATCTTTCCCTTGGACTGTTTACTATTTCCATACATCTTATTTCTATTTTCTTGTCTATGTGTTCAATTGTTGACAGGATGTCCGCTGTGTCATTTTCCCATTAAATCTGTGCGTGTTGTGTAATCAAGGACCCTGGGGCAAAACTGAAATTGTGACCCTGTTTGAACCAGTGGCGTGCTAATGAACTTTTGTGGGTGGGGTGTGCTTTGCACAAGGAAAAAGTTTTAAGGGTCTTCTCTAAGGAAAAAAAAACTTTAATCGTTTTCATACTTAGAAAATAAAATAATTGATAAAAAAGTTTTAAATACATTGAAATGTGTGTCATACACAATATTTACCTTAATTTACATCACTTTTAAGATGTATACCACAAGTTCTATCAGCATTTTGTAAACGTAGAGCTTCTGAGTAAATCTGGAGCTAATAAATTAAAATTTGAACAAAATACCTCATACATACCGATACACTATTTGTATTTTTAAAATAGTATCTATAAAGATTCGAATAGATACTGTGTCATTTTTTCAATACAATGTGTAGTGATACTCTTTTGTTGAATCAGAGTAGAAATAAAATTGCAATATCCATATTATTTACGTCGTTACAGCAATGTATTTCAGTCAAAAACCACCATGAAGTAAAATGTAAACACTCGGGGTATTATACTGTGACAGTAACTTGAAAGCTTGTTTAACAAACATAACGTTAACTTGGAGTATTGTACATTTTTATTTACTGTGAGGTTAAAGTCTGACATAGAAAACCCTGTTCACAAATAAACTTTATTTTTATTTTCCACCAGAGCAATATACTTTCGGCATACTTCCAGGGAAAAAGTCAGTTTATTTTTTATTTATTTATTTATTTATTTATTTGTGGGATGGAGAGGTGGGAATGGGGGTGGAAATCAGACAATAAATCTATAAACTGTGACATTTACTATAATTTGTAAAGCATTACAACATAAATTCGGAGTAGGGGGGGGGGGGGGGGAATTGATCCCCTTCATCCTCTCCTTAGCTATGGCCCTGCACCTTCTTCTTTTTTATCGTAGCCTTTTCCCTCGTCAAGTAGGGTCGGCGTTGCTCTTCTGGATCCCTTCTCCTCCATAATACTCTATTCACTGCTTCTTCCCTTCTTCCATCCTTTCTCCCTTAGTTCCCCCGCTATCTTATCCTTCCACCTCATCTTCGGTCTTCCTCTCCTTCTATCTTTATATATTCAACTCTCTTTCCGATATACTCTTTCCCTTTTCTCTGCAAGTGTCCATACCACCTTAGTCTACTCTCTTGTATCTTTTTCCCTATGGGTCCCACTTACACAACTCCTCTAACAAATTCATTTCTAATTCTGCCCTTACTTGTTACCCCATACATGCACCTTAGCATCCTCATTTCTGCTACTTCCATCTTCCTTTCCTGGGCTACTGTGATTGGCCATGTCTCTGCCCCGTATATCATAGCAGGCCTTACCTTGTACACTTTCCCTTTCAGCCCATTGCTCACCTACTTGTCACACAACACTCCGCTCATTTTCCTCCAGTTGATCCAACCACAGTTTATTCGGTGCTGTACCTCGCTTTGCAGTCCTCCGTCCCTCTGTATGTACGACCCCAGGTATTTAAATTTAGACCGATTTCAGTTCCTCCTGGATCTTGCAAGACCTTATCTGCCCATCCGTCAGTGCTAAATATTCTGATTTCGTCCTTCTAATTTTCATCCCTCTTTCTTCTAGTGCCTTCCTCCAATCCTCCAGGTTTTCTTCAAGTCCATCGATGCTCTGCTCACAAAGAACCACATCATCCGCAAACATCACATTCTATGGCGCTTCCTTTTTCACATCTTTCGCCAGCCCATCCATAATCAGGACAAAGAGGTAAGGGCTAAGCGCAGACCCTTGGTGTAACCCCACTTTTACTGGGAACTCCTTTGTCACGCCCACACTACCTCTCACCTGTGTCATTGCTCCTATGTACAGTTCCTTCACTAGCTTCACATACTTCTCTGGCATGCACTGCTCCCTCATGCTTCTCCATATTTCATCCCTTGGGACTCTGTATAAGCTTTCTCCAAATAAATGAAAGCCATATGTAAATTGGCTTGCATCTCCTGATGTCTCTCCACTATCTGCCTTAAAGCATGTATTGCATCAGTCGTTCCTCTTCCAGGCATGAACCCAAACTGTTCTTCACACACCACAGTCACCTTGCGTACTCTTACCTCTATAACTCTTTCCCAAATTTTCATTGTGTGTGCCATCAGTTTAATACCTCTATAGTTACTGCAGTCCTGCACATCACCTTTCCCCTTAAATATTGGGATCAGTACACTAGTTCTCCATTCCTCTGGCATCTCCTCCTGTCGCCAAATCTTCTTCATCAAATCCCAAAGAAGTTCAATTCCTTTTTTTACGGAAACACTCCCATACCTCAATGGGGATCTGGTCTGGGCCAACTGCCTCCCCATTTTTCATCTTTTCAACTGCCCGTTCGACTTCCTCTCTACTCTACTTATATCCATCGTTCACTCTTCGTGAGCCTCTCCTTCAACAGTTTTAACTCTTACATTTACTTCATTCAACAATTTGTTAAAATAATTCTTCCACCTTTGGATTATTTTTCTATGATCTTGCAGAATTATTCCTGTTTCATCTTTTATTTGTTTGATTGCTATTAGGTCCTTAGAAGCTTTATCTCTTGATTTGCTTATAAAGGGTGTTACAAAAAGGTACGACCAAACTTTCAGGAAACATTCCTCACACACAAAGAAGGAAAATATGTTATGTGGACATGTGTTCGTAAACGCTTAATTTCCATGTTAGAGCTCATTTTATTACTTCTCTTTAAATCACAGTCATGGAATGGAAACACACAGCAACAGAACGTACCAGCGTGACTTCAAACACTTTGTTACAGGAAATCCTGAACGCTGCTTTTGCACCTATTTCCAAGTGAACGGGGAGCCTAATTTTAATTTTGTTTCGCCGCCCTGGGTCTCCGACAGCCTCAGTCCGTCACTTGGCATGACACGACTTTTTCAATGATGCAACAGAGCTATGCCTTTCTACTCAATTTCTTTCCCTACATGCTTTAGAACATTTCTCTTTTGCTGAAGCAGTAAAAATGACACAGGCTCTTAAACGATCCCAGTTAAGGTACTCGCCAATTGCACATCAGAGCATTTAGAAATAGCGAGGTTTCAAGAATGATTAAAACAAGGAACTTGCTCATCATTCTTACCGTCTTTCTTTATTGTAGTGAGTGCTCTCACAACTTCGGAATTCGTAACGGAACATTCATCTGTAGCAATACCAATACATTTACAATGATCGGGTTTAAGACTTCTCATACTGTTTAACACAATCATACCAAATTTTAGTCCCATCATTCAGAGATCTTTATTTTCTTCGTCTTCATTGTGATAAATTTCGTCAACACTCTTATTGACCACTGTAACTTCCAGAAATTGATGAGAAATCGTTGTTTACCTTTTGTTTGTGGTGCACTTTGATAGGGAGTTTTCAGAAATTCCCCCAGCCTCCCGTGGATAGACAAAACCTATGAAATCTCTGATTGTCTTGGTTAACGTATTTCAGAAAGCACTTTCCTATTCTTACTGATGATGCAGTGTTTTGCTATGGCATTTCAAGTCACTTTCTTTTCCTCATATATCGAAAATTTGTGTTAAGCTTCATTACTCCATGATGGCCACCATTAAGAGCAACCGCCAAGAACTACATGCTATGATTTATGTTTATCGAAAGTGCTCTTTTTTGAAAAATGGTTTTTCTACCTTCCATGTCTTGTTATGATAAGAATATGGAAATTTGTTTCCAGCGAGAGGTTTCCAGTAATTTTAAAGAATAGTGGCAATTACTCTGTCTGAAGGCGTGTAGTCACCATGAAGACCAATGCCATTGTCATAAATAATGCTTAAAAGCTAATCTGTAGGGAATGAGGTTGAAGAGTAGCTGATCTGATAATATCAGACCTGCGAGCTGACACTCCTGTGAAGATTCTGAATGCGCAATAAGTTCATCTGGTCTGGAACCTGTAAAGCATACGTGGCACTGAAATTAGAAATGCTGTGTGTTACACTTTGGGAGCTGCAGCCACCTCCCTCTGTGTCTGTCCCGCTTCCAACCTTCCTATGCCTCTCCATACCATAGCTTCGGGTAAGTCACGTTGTTGTTGCATTGCACTACCTGCTCACTACACTATCTGAGCCCAACTGCTTGTGTAATTCATATGGTAAACACAAGACCAATCCCCTTAGCAGCAACTTTCTGTTATTACCACTAGCTCAATTGCCTTAATGTTGTTGTCTTCACTCCGCAGAACCGACAGAAAGACGTCAAACCATTTTAGTTCATTCTGCTGATCACAGTACTTCAGAACCTAGATGTGTAAACTAAGCTCCTACATGTTTTGACCAGTGTATATCTACAGCTGAAGCTAGTACTTTGGTAAACAT